>CM037777.1:104121808-104171808 GCA_021229015.1 Solen grandis | reverse complement strand
TATCGTAACAGGCAGAGCTGATTACATTGAATTATATAGGGTGTTTCCATGGACCGTTGGATCTATATCAAGCGATTTATCGTAATATGTGATAGCAAGTGGAGTTTACTGTATAAGGAAGACAATAGGAATGATGAAATCTGTTCCTACCCTACTGAAGATTTACTCAGTATCATTTGTTAAATGCGAGCCAGATTTCATTTTTATCTTGCTGTTTTTACTAGTTATACATGTGCATAATATGAATCTACATATATATGAATAAAACCTTGAGACGGATCTATCAGTATATATATTGATAGAAAACAAGAGCCATGTTGACATGGCCATCCCCCGCCGTACGCTTGCTCTTTAGAAGATGTGTTGGAGAGAATATTTCATTTTTAAAAGAAAATTTTTAGAAATGAAGACTGATGTTTAAAGTGATTATAGATATGAAACCCATGTGAAGACCTACTAATTCCTCTATTTTGAGGTCTACAGGTAAAATGTCAAGGTCATTGTGATAAAAATTAAGCCTGAAAAATAACAAAGGGCAATAACCAAAACATTATGAAAGGTAGAGTTATCATTCTTGTGCACTGCACTCCCCTCAATGAGATCTATTACCTATAAATTTATAAATTTTTAATAGGCCTAAAAATAACAACAATAACTCAAAAATTATGAAAGGTAGAGTTATCATTCTTGCGCACTGCACTCCTCCCAAATAAGATCTATCCACCTTTTAAGTTCCAATTTGATACCTCAATTTCTTTTAACCTTATGCTCCGGACAAAAATTAAGTCTAAAAAATAACAAAGGGCAATAACTAAAAAATTATGAATGATAGAGTTATCATTCTTGTGCACTGCACTCCTCCTCCATAAGATCTATTCACCTATGAAGTATCAAGTTGATACCTCAAATTCTTTTCGAGTTATGCTCTGGACAAAAATTAAGTCTGAAAAATAACAAAGGGCAATAACTCAAAAAGTATGAAAGGTAGAGTTATCATTCTTGTGCACTGCACTCCTCCTCAATTAAATCTATCCACCTATGAAGTATCAAAATGATACCTCAAATTCTTTTAAACTTATGCTCCAGACAAAAATTAAGTCTAAAAAATAACAAAGGGCAATAACTCAAAAAGTATGAAAGGTACAGTTATCATTCTTGTGCACTGCACTCCTCCTCAATGAGATCTATTCACCTATGAAGTATCAAGTTGATACCTCGAATACTTTTCAAGTTCTGCTCCGGACAAAAATGTCGGATGGACGGACGGAGACTATTACTATATTACCAAAAGGCGGCGGGGGATAAAAAAATATAGGGTAAACAGTTGTGTCAGTTTGGAGAATATATAACATGGTTTGCACAGGTCTTGAAAAACCCTTGAATTTGATGTCTGTCTTGAAAAACCCTTCAAAATCACATTTTGCCGTATAAACCCATGAAAAACCTTAAAACAAACTTAAAGGTCTTGAAAAACCCTTGAATTTGAAATTTCAATATTGATCATAAAGAAGTGTTTATCAAGTTTTTAAAAAAACCTTTCAGGCATTAAAATTTAAGGCATAAGTTGTGGTTTATGTAAGTCCTTAATTTTGAATTTTAAGGCCCTAAAAACCCTTCAAAAACCCTAAAATTATGCTTTAAAAAATCTGTTTTAACCATATCCCCATACAGTAAAGCTCACTTATAACAAAATCATGGGGACCTTGCAAATTATTTCGTCTTATCCAAATTTTGACTTATCCTTATAATGAAATTTCCATTGTTTGCATATAACAAAATTTTGTTATACACCCTAGTATTGATACAAATAAAAAAGATTAAGAAGTAATGTAAAAAGACACAGTAATTCCACCTATATTGTCAATGAATGGTTAAAAAGAGGATATATTGTGAAAAAAGCTTTGTGTGCGCTCGTTTTAAAAAATGTATATTTTCCCCAGTTAAATATTCAGGGAAAACTTATTAAAAATTAGTACATGTACAATAACAGAAAGTTCTAAAGCGATAATTTTTAATTTATAAATTATCTCAAAACCTTTGAAATTGTAAGAATCAAATTTAATTTTGTTTTCGTGTATGTGAAAGATGAACATTTGCAAAATTTCATTGAAAGTGGTTGCAATTTACACTGGCAGTAAGCTATGATGTACAGCTACCCTCAAGCCAAAGTCAAAACAGTTTATAAAAAGTGATCAGTGTATCTATGGAGAAATTTTGAAAACTCGCTTATCTTAATGTCGAAATGTTGATGCATTTTAAACATGCACATAAAATGAAAAAATCGGATGATTAATCTGTCAATGGATTGATCAATCAATCAACTTATGTAAGTAATTCACGGAACATAAATTATTCACCAGAAGATGCCTTATTGTTTCCTAGTTACTCCCCGTTTGACCCAATTTTTGCTTTTGAATTATCAGTACAGCATACCGGTGTAACAGCCCAGATTTTCCCCCCAGTCAGTTTTTTCCCCGGGGGAAAAACCTGACTAGTCAGATTTTTCCCCGGGGAAGAAACTGACTTGTCACTTGACTCTTTCCCTCCCCTTAATTTTGGGGAAATTCTTGACCAGTCAGTTTTTTCCCCCATATCCTATATATTGTTCCTGATGTTGGGTAAATTCTGGACCAGTCAGTTTTTTCCCCCCCTATCCAATATATTGTGCGTGATGGTGGGGAAATTGGCCTTGGCCTAGTCAGTTTTTTCCCCCTTGTCATTTAGATTGTTCTTGACGGTGGGGAAAGTCTTGACCAGTCAGTTTTTACCCCCCTGTCATGTAGATTGAGCATGAAGTCATGAAGATTCTGGCATAGTCAGTTTTTTCCCTCCTGTCATTTAGATTGTATTGATGGTGGGGAAATTCTGGCCTAGTCCGTTTTTTTTCCCCCTGTCCAATATATTGTGCGTGATGGTGGGGAAACTCTAGCTGATCCTTAGGTGAAGCTTCACAAAAGTTGCTAAAATTAATCAGATCCATAAAAAAACATGGCTGCCATGGGCGGGGCTAATTTGCCTTATATGATGTATGGTGAAATCTTTAAATGACATCTCCTCTGAAACTGCTGGACAGAATTTGATTTAAGTTGGCAGGGATGATCCTTGGGTGAAGCTTCACAAAAGTTGCAAAAATTATTCCAATCGGGGAAAAAAAACGGACACAAGGGCAAGCTAATTTGCCTTATGTGTATTTAGTGAAATCATCTCCTCTGAAATCACTGGACAGAATTTGATTAAATTTGGCAGGGACATCTCTGAAACTGTTGTACAGAATTTGATAAAACTTTGCAGGGATCATCTTCTTCAAAACTTAATACAAACTGATGTTCCTTGGTAACCCTATACTCAGGTGAGCGATCCAGGGCCATCATGGCCCTCTTGTTTGTCTTATCCAATTTCGTTATAAGTGAACTTTTACTGTATTTACATGGGGGAGACATATTGTTTTTGTCAGAGTTGTTTGTCTGTCTGTCAGTCTGTCATACATTTTGTCCCTCTTCTACTTATGTTATTGAAGTGAAATTTCATTTATGGATAGAACTTGATGAGAGGAAGTGTCATGCACAAGATCCATAACTATGGCCTCCGTATTTTTGGAGTTATTCCCCTTTTTCACAATTTCTTGACTGCAAGATAACTCCTATTCTACTTATGCTACTGAAACAAAATTTCATTTATGCAATGAGAAGAAGTATCACACAAAAGGTCCATAACTCTGGGCAGAACTTGATCAATATTGTCAGCCCTTTAACTATTTACTCTATGAATACTTATGATGTAATCCAAGCCTCAATGAATATCAAACAACAGGGAGGGTGAAAGACATCAGTTTTTCTACGAAAACAAATCTTTAGTTGGTATTTGAATTTATATGATGATGAATACAATATTATAAAGATGTAAGAAATGCCCTAGTAAGAATGACTCCATTAACAAGGAAGCGATTTTGTTCAGGACAAGAAAAAATAAGTTCAAGGAAATAATAAAACAAGAGGGCCATTTGGCCCTAGATTGCTCATCGGAGTACATAAGCTTATTAAAAACTATTTAAGACAATTGAATTAACCTGGTTACCGCAAGCAGCAACCAGATTCAAGTTTCAGATACAAAGAATCTAAAGTTAGTCAATCATCTGGAGGCCTCATTTTTCAAGGGATCAGAAATACTTAAACAATTTTGTTATGGGAAAACAAGAATTAATTCTTAGCATTAGTTTCGGAGGTGAAGAATCAACCAAATTCAAATTTCAGATACTTACACAAAGAATTCTTAAGTGTCTTTGCAGATTATAGAGGTAACCTAGATGACCTGCTGTTGTCCCCAATTTTCAAGGGATCAGCTTTATTTTAGCAATTATGGTAGATAGCCAGGAGATGACCATTTGTGCCATCTGAATGATTTCTTACATAGAATTTTCTATACAGAGTATAAGGAAACTAGCCCACCCCTTAAGGGCCTCAGTATTGTCTCTCCCCCAGTATTTATATGGGGGAGACATTGTCAGTGTTGTCCGTCTGTTCCTTCATTTGTCACACTTTTTGTCTGGAGCGTAACTCAAAAAGTATAAACCCTATTAACTTGAAACTTCACAGGTGGATAGATCTCATGGAGGAGAAGTGTCCTGCACAAGAACCGTAACTCTATACATAATATTTTTAGCTCACGTGAGCAAAACTCAGGATGAGCTTTTGTGATCCTTAGAGCGTCCATCAGGTAGACAGCCTATAGGTGAGCATTTGTGCTAAATGGAATTAAGTTCTGGCCATTGGCTTCATAGAAGAAATATTTTGAAATTTTCCATAGAGAGTATATTAGGAAACTAGCTGACTCCTTAGGGGCCTCGTTTTTCAACTTGGATCAACTTTATTTTAGCAATTACGGTAGAGGGCCATAAGGTGACCATTTGTGCCAAATGAAGTTAAAATCTGACCATAAGATTTTTTAAGTTTTTAAAATAAAAGTCTTGGTAACCAAAGTTCTGCATTTTGATCAAGTTAATTTAAGCAACTTTTGTAAAGGGCCACCTAAGGATCATTGATATGCCAAGCAATTCATCAATTTCTACCAAGCGATTTCAGAGGAGATGTCTTTTAAAGAAAATTGTTAACGACGATGGACGAAGGGGTGATCACAATAGCTTACCTTGAGCATGTTGTGCTCTGGTGAGTTAAAAAGCTATATAAACAAAGGAGGCAAGTGGCTTGGGTTTTTTCTTAAATATATGCATGGTTCAAAGATTACATATATGACATTTTAGGTCTAAATTAAAGTGTTATAAAATAAACCGATACATTTGTTCACTTTTAAAACTTCGCAGTCTAGAAAAGTTGTTAGATGGGAGTGGAGTTTTGTTTTTGATGCTATGTTGCAGAATGATGCAGTGTTGCATTCAGATACTTTGCAGGCCCAAGGCCTAACTTCGCACTATGCATTAGTCTGCAGTATAGCATGGAAAACAAACAAACTATTTCTTAATTAAATAATAGTGTCAAAAGTAATATATCATTGTCTATAAGGATGTAAAATACAGGAAATGACATTCTTTTATTATTTTGTCATACATTTAATCATGGTGATAGGTATTATATCATTTATTTATGTATTACGGCAGTATCAAGAACATGTATCAAAGAATTCTGATGCTATTTTTGGTTTGCTCCTGTGGTAAGGCCTTGCTTTCAAGGTAAAATGCTTGCTTTATCAAAATACTTAAAAATGCAATGTAAATATGTGTGGTAAAAACCGGATATTTGCTTTTTCTAGATTAAAAAATATCTGCGGACATCTGTTTATCAGTCCTTCACCTATCCTAATGTTTTTACAGTTTCTGTGAGTCATTATGTTTTTTTTGCTAGTTACCATGGCATTTCATGAACATGCTGTGAGTCAGTATGTTTTTTTTGCTAGTTACCATGGCATTTCATGAACATGCTGTTTATTTTTTCTCCCAAGCTGTTAAGCAGATGAGACATTTGCTTTCATAATGTGGTGAGATCTAGTCCATATTTACATGTTTGTACAAGTTCACTAAATGTTCTTTCATCTGAAATCATTCTCACTTAAAAATGTTGTACTGGAGTTCATGGTGACTGCAGCTGTATTTCAGTCATAAAGTAGCGTCCAGCTTTATAAAGGTGGAGAAAGATTAAGCATGCACAGAGGCATTAGAACCATCAACCTATGGCAAGCATTCGGGTAGAACCATCAACCTATGGCAAGTATTTGGGTAGAACCATCAACCTATGGCAAACATTCAGGTAGAACCATCAACCTATGGCAAGTATTTGGGTAGAACCAACCGGAATTCGGGTAGAACCATCAACCTATGGCAACATTCAAGTCTATGTTGTAGAACCATTGACCTATTGCAAACAAATTGGAGGGCTTTAACATCACATGAGAAATCGAAGTGACTGTGTTAGGAATAGTGCCCACAGCAGAGATAGTAAATATAAATAATTTTAGATATTTAAGATCTATTACTGACTGATGGGCCCAACCTGATATGAACTTCTTCATAAGCGTAAATTCACAGACGTAAAACAGTATTTTTCCTGTGATTTTTTCTGTACAAAAAGAGTTGTATAATGCAATGAAATGGGTCAAATTTCTTCAAGTTTTATTGCGCAAATAAGACATTATTATACACGGTGTATAGAACGACATACGACTAAGATCAAATTTGTTTGTACAAAGTTAAGCGAAACAGACCCCTGGCTAGTATCAGGTTCAGAAAGGAACGATGAAGCAACAGGAAAGGACATTGTTTTCAGTGTAGTACTAACCTCTTTTCGTGAGGTAATCTTTTGATATTTCTGTACATTATATGGAATATTGTACTGTATCCATCTAATAAGTCAGTTGCAGTCCAATAATAACATTTGGCCCTCCAGTGTTTACGAAGACCCATGCAGAATTCATTTCCTCGTGTTTCTAGGGTACCCATCTATTACTTCAAGAAAGGAAATCAAGAATACTCAAATTCCTCATGCTTATTTTGTGATGTCAAATATTACAGCAATGAGAAAATGTTTTAACCCTTTCCCTCATATAGACTCATTTTGATGCACTCAATAGGTACCACATAAAGCCTGATCTGCAGAAAACCAGTTAAACCTTACCCAATTTAATTACAAAATCCTCATTTCCAGACCACTGAGGAGCAGCGAACAGCATAAAACCTGATGAGCCTGCGAGTTACTCGCAGGCTGATCTGGTTTTATGCTGTTCGCATAGGTCTTTTTATGGTGTCCTCTATGAGGGAAAGGGTTAAGTGTGAGAAAACTCTCAAACTATCAAAACTAAACCAATTTAGGCCAATGGATCAGAAGGTCGAGAGAAGCATGTAGAGCTATGAATAAAACAGAATAGAAGAATTCCTTTACATATAAATTTATTATCTACATGATAAACATTCAATTACACATAAATTACGTATGTTAGTCTTAACCATGCACACAATCATTTGTAGCACACAAAAAAAGAAACCACATTTATTCTTGAGTAAACCCACTTTATCAATCCATGTAAACCAGTTTTATTGATGAGTACCAGCGAGACTTGAGTAATTAACTCTGAAATTGGAACTGGATTTGGTGAAATAATAAGATTTTCTAATTCCTTCCATAAATGACTCACTGAATTTATGAAAATAAGTGGTAAAAACATTGTTAACGAACACAGCTATGTGTTATCTATTTAATCAGTACAAATATCTACTGGTATTCAATCTGGATGTCACTGAATGCTGATAAAGCCTTTTCTATGAAATGGTGAAGTGCAAAATGTGAACAATTCCATAATTTCTAAAACTGTCAAGATAAATTCTAACATTTCATCCATTTCTATTAAAACAAGAGTTGTTGGAACGACACATATGCCCCCCCACCCAGTCAATAGGGGTCATCTACTAGTTATGACCAATAGCCCTATGAAGTTTGAGGAATGTGGGCCCAAGCGTTCTCCACTTATTGATTGGTAATGAAGTGGTCTATAGTGGACTGACTGACCAACATTTGCAAAACAATATGTCATTTCAGATACTTCCATCAGTTCTTATATAATAACAAATATTGCTATTATTATAATTTAATGAAAACAATATCATAAGGCACAAGGTGTAAACAATATGCTATCCAAAGTAAAACCTTGATATGTAATTAAACTGCTTCTCATACTCAACACTTTTACACAGATCTACCATTTTAAGTAATCAATCATTAGGTTAAACAAATACATTTAATGTCAGTTAGGAAACAACTTGTACAAATCCCTCTTGATGACTTTTTGGGTTGGACAAAAACTTTGCACATTGGAAGGGCCATGAAAAATCCTTGCTTTTTAAATCACTGAAATGCCAGATCAGATTTTTCTCCCCTCCCCAAATTGTTAGTTTTACCTGCTGATTTTTTGAAAATGTTAGGTGAATGATTTAATATACATGTATATATAAAGCAAATATTTTTTCTTTCATGTACATAATCTCAATCACAATCACAAACTATCATTTGCGTACAAATTACACATCATTCAGGATTTATATCTTTCAAGCAGAACTGTATGTATGTTTCCTCATAAGAATAAGACAATATGCAGCTAAAATTGATTCTCTTTCATTCAAATGGAAATAACAGTTACAGAATTAAACAATACATATATATTTCCCCAAAGTAAATCAGTCAAGTATCAAACTGGTTGAATTGGTTGTTTGATCGAATGATGCTTTTCACAGATTTAGAAGGAATATGGTCACCATTTCAACTGCTGCTGGCTACCATCATGGTGACAGCCTTTAGGAATAGAATGTTTCGAATGTATTGGGTCTCACTGCTATTCATCAATTTTGCTGTCCTCTATCTGTCTAGTTGCTGGAAGATAGACCTTGAAACTGAAATCTGTTCTTGGAAATGAACCCTGAAAAAGATAATATTTACAATTTATTTATGACATGAAAATATGGGAAAAAATATTCCTCAAAATACTTGTTCAAGTTTAACACTGAAGCTACCTCTATATGAGCAGTTGCCTTACTATTAGTTATTACTTACTTACAGGCCAATTTTGTTTGTTTTCAGATTCCTTATATTATGACCTCAACTAAACTAAAGGGTAAAAAAATGTTGGGTAAAATATAAGGAAAATGAAATGTTGAGTAAACTGAAGGGTAAAAGAAATGCTGGGTAAAATATAAGGAGAAAGAAATGCTGAGTAAACTGAAGGGTAAAAGAAATGCTTGGTAACATATAAGGAAAATGAAATGTTGAGTAAACTGAAGGGTAAAAGAAATGCTGGGTAAAATATAAGGAAAATGAAATGTTGAGTAAACTGAAGGGTAAAAGAAATGCTGAGTAAAATATAAGGAAAATGAAATGTTGAGTAAACTGAAGGGTAAAAGAAATAAGGTAAAAAAAAATGAATGGTATAAATTTAAAGATGCAATACTACAGATAAGTCAGTTTAGCTAGAAAACTTTGAAACTCCCAGTTTGTAACAAATCATGGACATTTATCATCTATAATGGACTTTCGATTTAAAAAAAGGTTCATAAAAACTTGTCTGATCTATGGATTATCTGCGATACCTGATCATACAACAAGTACAGAATTTCATGGCCACCATTTTGTATGTTCCTAAAGAGTTCCAGAAACTGCCAAATATAATATAAATATAAATACAAGCGATATAAAAATAGAGCTCAAGTGAATGCAACCAGTGATGATGACCACTTCTTCAGTGAGAATTTCATCAATTTCATTGAAATATTTCTCCAATGAAAAGTGTTATGCAACTAGAGAATACATTAATTCCTTTTCACTAAAACAACCTTTGTGGCTTAGGGGATGAAACTGACCAACAGGTTCCTGACACATATCATATAAAATACCATGCATGGGTTAAACATGGGGACACTCGTCAGGCAACAGTGTTTATGATTTTGCATGATCTATGTGGGCTGATCTGACCACATGACAGAGCTTGATCTATTCTAGAAGCCTTCGTGTAAATATCCGGAAATCTTCATGCAGGGGTAGAAGAATCATTTTTCCTACAGTTATTTAACCCTTTCCCTCATATAGACTCATTTTGACGCACTCAATTGGTACCACATAAAGCCTGATCTGCAGAAAGCCAGACTCAAACCTCACCAAATTTAATTGTAAAATCCTCATTACCAGACCACTGAGGAGCAGCGAACAGCATAAAACCTGATCAGCCTGCGAGTTACTCACAGGCTGATCTGGTTTTATGCTGTTCACATAGGTCTTTTCATGGAATCCTCTATGAGGGAAAGGGTTAAAATATTTTAACATCCTATCAGCACCAACATTTGGGCTATTTGGTTAACCTACCGAGGCAATATTTTGCACTTTATCAAAAGAAAGACTGAGTTTTAAAGAAAGACTGAGTTTTCATATTTTCACAAAAGACCCCGAATGCACAGAGGCATCCGGGTAGAACCACCGACCTACCGCAAGCCAGCCAGAAGGCTTCTCACATGAAAATCCAAATGACCCAGCCAGATTTCGAACCCATGCGGTGACGGGGCTGAGTGAGTGTTAAAGTCAGCGACTTAATTACCCTCTCGGCCACGAAGGCCCCCACATTATATTCTGTATTGCATTGATATTTGATAGTATTGCAACTTTAAAGGGAAATAAATGCAGGGTAAACATTAATTTTTTTGTTTCATATGTTAATGAGGGCATATCAAAACACAAGAAATGCTTTTAGAAGAACAATTCCTATGCACTTTACTTTTCTCCCTTCAGTATTAATCACCAAATATTGGTTGTTGTAATTGCAATTATCATAAGAGAAGAGAATATCCATTTCAGTTTTACTAGTCGCACTCTGACTCATAATATTAATGTCTAATTTAAGCTTTCCTTTTATTCATAATTATGTAGACTCTGAGAGAAACCAGAAAGGAAAATGAACAAACTAAAAATAATACAAGAAAAGTTCCAGCCTGTGTTTAATTAATTACAGATAATATATCAAAAGACGGCATATAGAACTAATGTTGCTTGATATGTCTTGAAATGAAACTTATATTGACACAGTCATGTACTCAGTCCATAACCTTTTAATGAAATGTGCTTTTAGTCAGCAACTTTACAATGATGTACAGTGGTCAATCGATTCCTTGAGGTCGGACGGGATTTGAAAAAAACAAACTCGAAGAATCGCCTTATTTATACGTCAAAATTCAATACATTTACATCTTTTGATACCTTAACGTTGTCTTTTCATTAATAATTGTGTTATGTTTAGCCTTTAACAGTACTTTTTTAACAAAAATATGTTTAACCATTACAAAAGTAACAAAATCATAGCTTTCATTGTGAGAAATAAGTCAGATATAAGTTCTTTTTTTTACCGATAATTTGATTGAAACCCTTTGTTTTAGTTTGTGTATATGGCGGCATTGCATATTTTTTACATTTTAGTAATAAACACTGAACATTATCCCGTGGTTCTCCAAATTAACTATTACAGAGAAAAAGAACAATACACAAACAAACAAAATCGGCTCCTTTTATGACAAATGATTAATCATGCAGACCTGTCACAGTTTGTTACATATGCGAGAAAAATACGTTTTACATGGCTGTGTTGATATAAAAATTCACTTATGTACTCTCTGGAGGTTTGACAATGTGTGAAAACAAAATACAAAACCATCTCGACCAAGATATTAATTACAGGGAAAGGTGGTCATAGGGTCGGAGTATGGTTGTCAAGGAGATACAGGAAGGTTTTGATATTGACTTCGAGGAATTGCATAGAAATTATATAGGATATACTAAAGGAATCTAAATCTAAATCTAAAATTGCATGTTTGAAGAATCGCCCATAAATTTATATAGAATAAGAAGGGTTAAATGAAGGGACCGGGCTTGTAGCTCGAGTCATCGCCAGTATTCAATGAATTGCCACATTGAGGAATCACATGACCACTGTATATTCAGGTATAAATTCTAAGAGCAACCTAAAAATGATGTGTATATCATCAGCAACCTTAAAATGATATGTCTATTCAGTCAGCAACCTTATAATGATATGTCTATTCAGTCAGCAACCTTAAAATGATATGTGTAGTCAGTCAGCAACCTTAAAATGATATGTCTATTCAATCAGCAACCTTATAATGATATGTGTAGTCAGTCAGCAACCTTAAAATGATATGTGTAGTCAGTCAGCAACCTTAAAATGATATGTCTATTCAATCAGCAACCTTAAAATGATATGTCTATTCAGTCAGCAACCTTAAAATGATATGTCTATTCAATCAGCAACCTTAAAATGATATGTCTATTCAATCAGCAACCTTATAATGATATGTGTAGTCAGTCAGCAACCTTAAAATGATACTTGTAGTCAGTCAGCAACCTTATAATGACATGTCTATTCAATCAGCAACCTAATGAATTTATCAGTCACAACCTTAAATGATATGTTAGTCAGTCAGCAACCTTATAATGATACTTGTAGTCAGTCAGCAACCTTATAATGACATGTCTATTTGAATCAATCTGTACATTATAATGATTCATGTATTTGATCCGCAATGTTATAATTCTACATGTATTTGATCTGCAATCTGAAAATGATACATGTATTTGAACCCTAATCTTATAATACATGTATTTGATCCACAATCTTATAAGGATACATGTATTTTATCCACAATCTTGTTATGATACATGTATTTGATCCACAATGTTATAAGAATACATGTATTTGATCCACAATCTTATTATGATACATGTATTTGATCCACAATCTTATAAGGATACATGTATTTGATCCAAAATCTTATTATGATACATGTATCTGATCCACAATGTTATAAGGATACATGTATTTGATCCACAATCTTATAAGGGTACATGTATTTTATCCACAATCTTGTTATGATACGTGTATTTGATCCACAATGTTATAAGAATACATGTATTTGATCCACAATCTTATTATGATACATGTATTTGATCCACAATCTTATAAGGATACATGTATCTGATCCACAATCTTATAAGGATACATGTATTTGATCCACAATCTTATAAGGATACAGGTATTTTATCCACAATCTTATAAGGAGACATGTATCTGATCCACAATCTTATTATGATACATGTATTTTATCCACAATCTTATAAGGATACATGTATCTGATCCACAATCTTATAAGGATACATGTATTTGATCCACAATCTTATAAGGATACATGTATTTGATCCACAATCTTATAAGGATACATGTATCTGATCCACAATCTTATAAGAATATATGTATTTTATCCACATTCTTATAAGAATACATGTATCTGATCCACAATCTTATAAGGATACATGTATCTGATCCACAATCTTATTATGATACATGTATTTGATCCACAATGTTATAAGAATACATGTATTTTAACCACAATCTTATTATGATACATGTATTTGATCCACAATGTTATAAGAATACATGTATCTGATCCACAATCTTATAAGGATACATGTATTTGAAATGATGGTGTAATGCCAAGTAAGTTTCAGGTACTTGCAGGATTTGTTCTTTATGCAATGTAAAAAAAATGCGATTGAAAAAAGAAAGGATTGAAAAAAAAAATGCACTGGAGCAAATTCCAGAGGAACAATTAACAGTTCATAAATGATGCACGTGAACGAAGTGTCAGTAATTTTTCACACCTCAAACAATTAAGTATTGGTATTTTTTTCACACCTTCCAAAGGTAAACATGTCGTTTTCACACGTCAGCCTTTATGTGTAATTTGCAAATCAGTATGGCACCTGTCACACGATGTCTGACAAGCGAGACACGGGATAACTTACTAACTTATCTTTGCTTTTTGATTTTTATTCATATACAGTTTTTTTTGTTAAAATACCAACATAATCTATATACACATAAACACTTTACAACAAAAATATATCATGACATTGCAGGCTTATAGCACTGTTGACTCTTATATGGTATAGTTTCATGATATAACAGAGCTGTCAGTGACAGCAGGCTCGACTATTCAAAATGCTTGTTGGTAAATAAAATAAAATCCATTTTAATTCTTGCCCTTCATATACCCTGAATAATTATAATAATAGTAAAAATGATATACCTTGATAGCCTAATACCCTGAAATAGGTTTATGAAATCTAAAATCATTCCCATGCCTAGTTACTGAGACATAAGCATAATAACACTGTGCACGCAAAACTTTAACCAAGTATCCAAGTTAGAAAAGAGCCATAATTTGTATAAAATTCAGTCCAAGAGTTATCCTCCTTGGTTTTCTGATGCCCCTGAACACACTTCTAAACTTTCTAGTCAATACCAAAAAAAATATTCTGAGATATAAACTGGATAAAAGATTACATGTAAAACTTTAACCAAAAAGTCTAAATCAAAAAGTGGCCCTAATCTGCATTATATTCAGTCAAAAAATATCTGCCAATATAGTATAATACCACTGAACATATTAAAAATATAAAGCCTGGTTAATGAAATATAAGCATGAAATTTCTTGCATGCAAAACTTTAACCAAAATTTCTTAAGATAAAGGAGCCATAACTTGTAATATTAAATTTCTAAGTTGAAAAAGGGGCCATAATTTGTAATATATTCCATCAAAGAGTTATCTACCTTGGTTGTCTGATGCCCCTTAACATATTCATAACATTTCAAGTCAATACCATGAATGGTTATTGAGATATAAGGCTGATAGTAGCTTGCATGCAAAACTTTAACCAAAATTTCTAAGTTAAAATGGGGCCATAATTTATATCAAATTTAGTCAAAAGATATCCACCTTGGTTGCCTGATGCCCCTGAACATAGTCATAAACTTTCAAGTCAATAATCATAATTGGTTATTGAGATATAAAGTCGATAGTAACTTGCATGCAAAACTTTAACCAAGAGCTGCAAAGCCAACACCGACGCAAGGGTGACTACAATAGCTCTCATATTCTTCATATAGTCAAGCTAGAAATGAATGACAAATGCCATCATTATGCTTATGAATATAATATGCGATGAAACAAAAGTAATTGCATTGTCTGGTGCTACTTAATTTCATCATCCAGATCCATTTAAACAAAATAAGCATTGAAATTGTTTGAGGGTTAACCATAACTGGAATAGTATTTCAGTCATATAGCAATGTCCAGCTAATTATAGGAGGCAGAAGACACTGTTACCCAAAGGGTCACTGAGGAAGTAACAAGTGGATTTCATGACAAACTTTGCCGTAACACCGATTGGGTATCAAGTTATACCACTCACATTGGGCTATCAAGTTATACCACTACACTTAGCCTTGGAGGCCCCCAGGCATTGGGCTATCAAGTTATACCACATACACTTAGCCTTGGAGGCCCCCAGGCACTGGGCTATCAAGTTATACCACATGCTCTTAGCCTCATTGGCCTACAGGTATTGGGCTACCAAGTTATACCACAAACACGTAGCCTCGCGCCCCCAGGCACTGGGCTATCAAGATATACCATATGCTCTCAGCCATGGTGGCCTCTAGGTACTGGGCTATCAGGTATTCCACATACACGTAGCCTTGGAGGCTCCCAGGCACTGGCTATCAGGTTTTACCACATACACTTAGCCAGGCACTGGGCTACCAAGTTATACCACATACAAATAGCCTGGAGCCCCAGGCTACACTTAGCCTCAGAGGCCCCCAGGCACTGGGCTATCAAGATATACCAAATGCTCTCAGCCTCGGAGGCCCCCAGGCACTGGACTATCAAGATATACCACATGCTTTCAGTCTTGGAGGCCCCCAGGCACTGGGCTATCAAATATACCAAATGCTCTCAGCATTGGAGGCCCCAAGGCATGCACTGGGCTTTCAAGATATACCACATACTCTAAGCCTCGGAGCCCCCACGCACTGGGCTATCAAGATATACCACATGCTCTCAGCCTTGGAGGCCCCCAGGCACTGGGCTATCAAGATATACCACATGCTCTCAGCCTTGGAGGCCCCCAGGCACTGGACTATCAAGATATACCACATGCTCCCAGCCTTGGAGGCCCCCAGGCACTGGGCTATCAAGATATACCACATGCTCTCAGCCTTGGAGGCCCCCAGGCACTGGGCTATCAAGATATACCACATGTTTTTGTTACAATTTAATTTTTTTGTAGATCTACCATACAATTTGTATGTAAACACAAATGACCATTCTACAGGCCATCTTTAAACAATTGTCTGAATTTACCCTACCTACCCACTAAAAATGCTAGTTGAAAATTGCTTGTTAGTTTGCTTGGGTTTACTGTACTACTTCTCTAGTAAAAAAAACTTTTTAATGATCTATGCCCATCCCACATACTTTAGATTTTTTAGGCTATGGTGATATTTGTTAAAAAAAAAAAAACCTACCCCAAAAAATCTGAGTCAAGTTACCGCAAACAAACCATTTTTGAAGTATGTTTTAATGTTTATACAGAAAATCTGCATGTATTGATCTACCTTCATTTTGTGAAAAAAATAAAAATTTTAACAAACTTTTGATGCATGCAATATCTTGTTCATATTTCTTTATTAATTTACCCTCTGCATACTGGGATAGAGAATTACAGTCTAAATAAAAAAAACAATGTTCAACTGAAATAACTGACCTCTTGTGTCTATAGCAATGTCTTTGAAATTCATTACTCTTTATAAAGTAAAGAAGCTTTTGGCAAAAAATAAGCAGTTCATAAAAGGAAGGAAACCTTTTATGTACCCCTTTGAAGCTAATCATGACAGTTTCAAGTATAGCAAGCTGCCACCATGATTCATTGCAAAGTTCTTATTTGACTGCAGAAAAGGTATAAGGATCAAGTAATTGATATATGAATAGCACCCCCCCCCCAACACACACACACACTGTCATGTTTGTTTTAATAATAGACAGAATATTGAGTGTTAGTTTAATCTAACTTCACAAGGAAGGACGTGCAAATACAGCCGTACAAAGGATGGCCACTTTTCACGTGTGCATATTTTACAGCCTCTCTTTGATGTTGTATGATATTAATTAGTCAAATAGTTGGTATCACATTGGACCTGTTAGATCACGGTACCATTTGCACCAACTAATTTAGGGAAGAAACACACCCCTTCTGCTCAGAGCAAACTTGATTTAAATTTTAATTTTGTAACTTGATATCTGAACCTTAAACACTTTGATCAGATTAAGGTTCAATTTATTCAAACAACTGCTGGTCATAATTTTCTTGAACAGTTTTTAATCTCATCAAAAACAGTATCACATGACCAGGGATAGAATCAAAGGAAACAAAAAATTCATGTTTTAACCTCATGCCAAGTTGTCAAATCTTGCTACACTGTCATTATATCACATTTACACAGTTGATGAATGTAAGCCAAGGGGTAGGCAAGTGTACATCCTTTCAAATGGCAAGATTTATTTCCCTAACGACAATTTCCTGACACAAACAATTACGTACCGCACTTTTCTTCAAAATTTAGGAATACCAAAGTCTGAGTGCCCTAAACTTTGATAACTATCTCGAAACTATTTGACGACATTTGAGAGACGATGCCTAAGCTTGCCTAGTAAACCTCAAGTCTTATATTGTTTATGGATAATTTATTAATGTAGCCGACACAGGAAGGTCAAACCCAAAATATTGTAACATTACACCGAAATCGTGAGTTTCTATTCTATACAAATGTGGGTATGATGCCCAATTATGGGAGCTCATGGTAATTGCCGTGAAGGTAGCGTATTATGGGATAATTATAGCAATATCCTTATTATCTCTATGGGGCTTCCCGTATTGCGGCCCAAAAGTCACACAATCACACAAGTAGTGTTACAATATAAAAATACATATGCACTCAACTGTTCTTTTGGTTTGTGTTTTTTATGTGAATGTTTTTCTATTGAATTTGAAAACCGTCATTAAAGTATCAAGTATTTTGAATAGCCGGTTTCCCCCTTATCACTTGTGATCTGTGCAATTTTTCACTGTTTGCTGGTGGTAGTATAATGATCAAGCTAACAATAATCTGGTATGTCATACCTGAATGCCAGACTGTAATACAAGTATCGACACTGAACATTATGTAGCCCAGGTTATGAAGTTCTTTACCCATCCTAGATCTTCATTTCAGTATGCTTGTAACTAGGACTATCGCTAACATTGATTAATACTCCAACATAACACCTTGGGTGCATGGGTAGCATAGTGATAACACACTTCTCACATATGCGTCCCGGGTTCGATTCCTGGTCACGTACCTGAGAGGGTATAGTGGTCGCCTGTCCAGGCACGTGGGTTTTCTCTGGGCTCTCCGGTTTCCTCCCACAATAATGATCATATACGTTGCCACCAGAGCCATCGAGAGTGATTAATATAAGTTATGATAACTTGTTAATAATCAATGTAAAATATATAAAGTTTATTAAAACAACAACAACAACAACATAACACCATTTTTTCATGTAACAAGAGTGAAGCAACATAATGTGCATGATTCCTATGTAATTCCCACCTATGTTAACCCTTTACCTTATCAGGGTCTCCTCTGTTTGCTTACATAATATTATAGCTATGTGCCTAGACAAAAAATCAAGATTTCAAATACCATTTAAAGTTCAGTTAATTAATACTCATCAAGTCATAAATTTGTACATGAATATTCATGAAGTAAAGGGTTATTAGCAAGTGTATGATAATGCTAAGATAGAACTATATATATTTAAAGTAATTCATTATGTTATTTGTGTCATATGGTTTAAAATATGGGTTTCAGAGAACAGGAATTTCAAATTTCTGTTTATTTATTAGTAACTACCTTGACAGGAATTTTAAAGTAGCAAAATAGTTCTTGAATTTTGTCCAACATAATTTGATAGAATAGATGTTATCCAGAACTCGGCTAATCCAGGGGCACAAACAAACTTTTACCATTATAGCTTCACGGTGCATTACCGTTCACAACAGAATTAGTGCAACACCACAAAGTTTAAACTGTAAAAGTTTGGTTGTACCCCCAGATTAGCCGTGTTCCGAGGAATTAAAAATATTCTTGATTTCAGAGTAGCTTTATTTGTCTGATTGTTTGTTGGTTTCCGGAAATCAAAAATACACAAATAATAAAAATGTTCAAATGAATCTGCCTGGAAATAATTTAAACTTTGAACATTATATATTTTACATTGATTATGAAGCAAGTTATCACAACTTAATCACAATTATATATTAAATACTAGTACTCAATAATACCCATATGTCTAGACTGGTGATAAGCAAAGTGTATTAACAGGTATCCCACCCCTATCAATGTTTTGCCCCAGGGTGGGGATAGCGGGCATACACGGGGATTCTGACAAAAGTCCGTTCCAGACAGGCATGATTTTGACAGGCCAAATGGTATTGGATCCTGGGGAAAAAAGACTATTGCAAGCATACAATGTGTGGATTTTGGATTGACAACTGCCCTATGGTGGGGATTCAGAAAAAAAATAAAATAAATTAAAGATGCCAAACCAATAGGCAAAACAGCAAAGAAAAATCAGTTGTTTCTGAAATAAATATTCATCAAGTCCTAAGTTTGAACATGAATATTCATTAGATAGAGGGTTTAGTACTTGTGGGGGATCCTAGGACATTTTCCTGCAGAATTATAAAGGTAAGTAATTCTGATGTTGTTTCTCTTTTAATGTGAAAATTAAACAGATTTTTATATATCAATCATCATCTGTATAAAAAAGGCTACAACATGAAATTCCATTACTAGTACTCAGTTTTAATGGCTTCGGAAATTTACAATATTGAAAAAAAAAAACATTTTCCAGGGAAAAATTTGAAATATATTTAAATATGTGCCACTTTTAAACAGTTACAGCCACTTGCACTCGACAAGGTGAGTACAGACACTATAGCAATTTTATTCCAATTTAAACAGCATTTAATTGGTTATCAAGCTCTACCCAAAGGAGAATAAATTTACCAAATAAAAACTTGAAAAAGCAAATGCCAGAAGAAAAATGAATGTTGGTCATTTCCTTTAAAGTTAAATGTTTAACTTCTTGGTCTCTGACATACCTTTATAACTTTAAGAACACTACAAAAAGATCCCTGAGGAACAGATATGGAAATAAATGGATAGGAAACATCATATAAAGTGTTTAAACAAATACAGAAAAAGGAAGCAGTAAAGAAATCAGTGAAACGTATTACCATCTACTGCAGGACGATAGTCTGCGTACATAGGGTAACCATAGCAACATCCATAGTCGTGATAGTCCCGCTCTTGTTTAATCACAGGTCGTGGTGCCACATACATCTTGTCATTCTTATACCCCTTGCCCACCAAAATCTGGTGAAGAAATGTCTCCTGCACTGGCGGGGAACGGCACATGCAATTTCTGGATGGAATCATCACTCGGTTGGTATGCTCATACGAGTAAGGTTGGTAAGTCCCGAAAGAGAACGGTCCCATGTGCTGTGAGACGTGATCCTGATGGGCGTAGGAGAAATCCTCCGAAGATGTGGACGATGAGGCAAGAGCCTGTGATGAGTGCTGCGACTCTGGGTAGTATGACACCATGTTCTCCGATACTGGGTTATTGACCAGCATTATAGATGACGAAACCAGATTGTCCTTGTCACATCTCGTTGCCATGGTAACGTCTTTCAAACAACACCGAAAAGGCTTGTGGAGAACAAAGGCCAATTGTACTTCTCCAATAATATTAATATATATTAACAAGTATGTCCAAACTGTTTTTTCTGCCAAGATGTTACATGCATATAAAATGTTTTCTTCCTAGCTAATGTATACGTACTTAAAAATAAAATTAATCACTTTATCATATCATAAAAATATTATAAAAAGGATTTCTGATCAATTCATAAATTGTTTAACCTTTAATAATAAATGATATTATTTCATTAAATAAGCTTAAAGCAATCACAATTCAGACATTTAGACATTTATCTTCTATTTTTTCTTTGTTGTGCTTCACTTGTTACACTTTAATGTTCCCTTATAGGTTCTTTCTTCTATGCTGGAGTAGACATAACTTTTCTTGATGTTGATACCTCACTTCTTGTGCTCTAGAACTCAATTCTTAAAGATTGATACCTCAGCTTGATCTAAATATTCTGTAAATGAGATTTGTTTTTCATATGCGTGAAACTGCTCATCCAGATGTATGATGCAACAATCACATCTTCTGGTGAATACGAGACTTATATATATATGTAAGACCTCCCTCCTCGTGAAATTGAGATCTGTATATGAGACCTTCCTCCTGGTGAATATGAGATCTGTATATGAGACCTCTCTCCTTGTGAACAAGTTATGTATATGAGACCTCTTTCCAGTATATGAGATAGTCCTCCTGGTGAATTTGAGACATGTATATGAGACCTCTTCTGTATATGAGACTTCCTTTCTGGTGAATATTAGACCTAAATATGAAACTCCCTTCTGTATATGAGACCTCCTTTGTGGTGAATATAAGACCTGTATATGAGAAATCCCTTCTTGAAAATGAGCCTTTTTCCTGTATACAAGACCTCCTGTATATGAGATCTAAATCCTCCTTATATGTGAGACAAAGTCAGGAGGCTGTATCTGATGCAACACACTTGTCACTGATTCACATCACAACTATCATCCAAGTGATTAGCACTCTGTCAGAACCTTTCTCATTTTAGAAACTGCTTAAATACCACAATCCTATTCTCTTGTGAAACAAGAGTATAGTATTTCTGACTTTCTCCTTTTCTTTTACTTTCTCCTTTTCAACAAATCTATTTCCAGTCTAATATACCTACATCTAAAATATTGCAGTAGGCATCTTTTTCATCTTTTTTACTATTCCCTCTTTTTTTTTCTTTCAAGACTAATAAAATCTTAAGTAAACTGCAGAATAAGATATGGAGTCAATAACGGTTCAAAGCCCATTTATAGTATAGAGGAAAAAGAGAATCCAGCAGAGATTATATAGCCTAGGCTTTTAATTATCCTGTCAAAAAGGAACATTTCACAATTCATTCCAGGTTATGATTGGTTGATCTTTTCAACAGGTTTTGACTATTAGTGTGCCCAACTTGTCAAGTTTGTACTACATGTGCCAGTCTTCATTATAATTTGTCACTTGTATAAATAACAAGTGTTAAATGAGAGAAAGAATCTGTATCACTTTTATAAGTTCAGTAAATATTACTGGAGTGGGAGAGAGAGAGAGAGAGATGGAGGTGGGTGGATTTTAGACAATGAAAAAAAGACAGCATGAGAGATGGGAGTGGGTGGATTTTAGTGACAGAGAGAGATGGAAATGTGTGGATTTTGGAAGAGAGAGATGGGGGTGATTTGTTTTGGAGAGGAGAGAGAAAAGTGGTGGATTTGGACGAAGAGAGAGATGAGAGTTTGTGGATTTTTGGGAATTTAGAGACAGAGATAGGTAGGTGGATTTTGTAGAGAAAGGTCCAGAGATGGGAGTGGATGGATTTTAGACAGAAAGAGAGAGAGAGAAAGAGATGGGGTGGGTGGATTTTAGAGAGACAGACAGAGATGGGGGTGGGTGGATTTTGGAGAGAGAAAGAGAGATGGAAGTGGGTGGCTTTAGACAGACAGAGATGGGGGTGGGTGGATTTTGGAGAGACAGGTCGAGAGATGGGAGCGGATCAATTTTAGACAGAGAGAGAGAGAGAGAGAGAAAGAGATAGGGGATGGGTGGATATTAGCAAGTAACAAATTGTAGACATGGCTGCATTTTCCTAGGGTTGAAAATTAGATCATGTCCCTTGTTCTTAAAATTTCACATACATTTCATATCAGTTTCCCTTCAAAGTTTGGTGACTTATGATACAAGAAACAACTGATGGTGAGAAAAAATGGCTAAATCATGATCCAGGGATGGCAGTCTAGCAACAATTTTTGCTATTTCGCTAAATCCATAGGGTTCATCAGCTCCCTAAGCTACTTTTTGTGGAGAACAATGACCATCCTTTATGTGTTTGAGGTATGCAAAGGAACATCTGTGCTGAGGGCAAATGCTTTCTGTCAGTAATTTATTTTGATGCATTTACTAATGTTTACAGGCAGTTTCCCCTAGCCAAAAAACTGACATTTTTTCTCCAAAATAATTACCTAATTTCCTTTCTAAAAAGAAATATTTTATGTTATTTTAATGAAATCTGCATTATTGTTAGGTTTTCATAATATTTTTACAGGTAATGTAGGTTTATGATTCAAATAGCCTCACAATTTAAAAAGTAAAAAAAATGCAAAATTCAAGGTCATATTACAATTATAAGTTTTTCTTTGGCCCAAAATAGTTCTAAAACTAAAACAAGAGGGCCAAGATGGCCCTGTGTCGCTCACCTGAGTAAGATGGCTGTGTTAGGCATAATGACAAAAAATCTGGCAGCTAAAAGTGTTTTTCTAACATTTGACTAAGTGACCTACATATTGATCCTACCTGAATTTGCACTCAACTGGGAATTCATGCAGTCATCATTCATATTAAGTTTAATGAAGACTGGGACAAAAATGTAGGCCTTAGATGTTCAAGTGTTTTTCTTAGATTTGACTGGTGACCTAGTTTGACCTATGTGCCTCATTTTCAAACTCCAATATATGCATGCAAACATTTCCTGACCAAATCTAATGAAGATTGGGCTAAAACTGTAGGCCTCTAGAGAGTTCACAAGGTTTTTCTAAGATTTGACCTGGTGACCTAGTTTTTGACCCCACATTACCCATTTTCGAACTCATCCAAGATATCATGTAGACAAACACCCTGACCATTTTTCATGAAGATTGGGCTAAAACTGTGGCCTCTAGAATGTTCGCATGGTTTTTCTAAGATTTTCCCTTGTGACCTAGTTTTTGACCCCATGTGACCCAATTTCGAACTCATCCGAGATATCATGTAGACAAACATCCTGATTAAGTTTGATGAAGATTTGGCCAAATTTGTGGCCTCTAGAGTGTTCACAAGGTTTTTCTAAGATTTGACCTAGTGACCTAGTTTTTGACCCCACATGACCCAATTTCGAACTCATCCGAGATATCATGTAGACAAACATCCTGACCAAGTTTCGTGAACATTGGGCCATAACTGTGGCCTGTATAGTGTTCACAAGGTTTTTCTAAGATTTGACCTGGTGACCTAGTTTTTGATACCACATGACCCAATTTCGAACTCATTCGAGATATCATGTAGACAAACATCCTGACCAAGTTTCATGAGGATTGGGCCAAAACTGTGGCCTCTAGAGTGTTCACAAGGTTTTTCTAAGATTTGACCTGGTGACCTAGTTTTTGACCCCCACATGACCCAATTTCGAACTCATCTGAGATATCATGTAGACAAACATCCTGACTAAGTTTCATGAAGATTGGGCCAAATTTGTGGCCTATAGAGTGTTCACAAGGTTTTTCTAAGATTTGACCTAGTGACCTAGTTTTTGACCCCACATGACCCAATTTCGAACTTATCCGAGATATCATGTAGACAAACATCCTGACCAAGTTTCATGAAGATTGGGCTAAAACTGTGGCCTCTAGAGTGTTCACAAGCAATTGTTGACGACGGACGACTGACGACGCACGACGGACAAAAGGCGATCACAAAAGCTCACCCGAGCACAAGTGCTCATGTGAGCTAAAAAATCATCAAGAGAATATGGACAAAAGTGTAGTTCTTGAAGAGCTATTTCCAGTGATATTTAGTTTTTAAAGATCGGGTTTGATATTGTCATTTTACAGCAGTCCAAAGTTCCATCCTTTTCTGAATAATTGTAAATCAGTTTTTATGCTTCAAATTATGATATATAAGAAATAGAATGTTCAACTAGTGCGACTTGTATACTAAATTGAACTATTTGCTGCATTGCTAGGTACCAAATGGTAAAATTTTACTCAATGTGATTCTCATTTTGCCGCAAGGGGGCGCTTTGCTTGAAATTACTCTTTTGCTTATAACTCAAAAGTTTGAAGTCTGATCCACATACCATTTTCGCATTATGTTCCTTGCTGATAGCCCAATAGAATATGATGGATTTCATAGGAGAGAGTACGAGAAAATATCTGTGCTAGAAGAGGTTGAATGTTCGAACCTTGCAAAAAACTGTGCAAATGAGGGTAGGTCTATGAAAAACATGCCCAATTATGTTTTAGAAAAGTTAGAAGAATTCTGTTAGCTGCATATGATTTGCAATACATATGTATGGAACGCCATAGCTGCCTTTACATAGGCAAACACATTAAACGATGTGTATTTGACATGCTATGATACAAACAAAATACAGTGTGGTGTTATTTTCCATTACACCATGTCAACTTGTCATTATGAAATGTGCGTTTGTCTCTTTATGCTGTCAGAAAGTCGTTATATGATTCTACTGTGTCGTTACATGGTGTTCAGATATCAAAATTTTTAGTACTATCACGTTATATTTATGATGTTCAAAATTTATATGTGTTCAAACATCGTTATATGATGTTCATCTCTTATAATATGATGTTTGATTGCCAGAATTTTTACAAACTGCCCATATACCATTATGGAATGTGTCTGTGTGATTTTGAGGTGTCTAATATCAACAGAATGTTTATTATAATAATAATTATATTATTATTATTGTTTATTGCCTGTTTGAAGAACGATGCGTATTTATAAAATGCTTTGTGCATTTCAATATACACGATGCGTAATTAAAAACCACATAACAAAACAAACAAAAAAATAAGCAAACAAACAAACACTTAGTTCTGATGTAACATTTGCGCTTCTATCGAATTATATGGATCATTTAATGATTGACTTGGCTGGATTCAAGGATACCAAAATTGAAGGTTGAGACAAAATTTCAACTGAAGTAGGATAAAATATTTTAAAACACATAAACACGCATATAATTAATTTGTTTTAAATATCGTGTATTAATACCAACCTCGTAAAAATGGAACAGATATTGCTCCCTTACTTATCGCTTAGCATATAAGGGTAGTTCCAGGAATAGTTGTCTGTTGTCATAAAAATGTGACTAGGTATGGTATCATGCCACATGTCTACTATGCTGTGTGCACTTCCTCCAGTGACCGCATCAAACCAAAGACGTATAAAGTTTGTACCCTATGCACCATTGAATGGCACTCGGCAAAATGGGGTTGCTATGGGAAGTCAGGGTACTCGATCAGTACTGGTTCTACCCAGGAACTTGTCTCCCATGTATCGGTGCTATACACTGGGCATGTAAAGGAACCAAGGGGTCTTTTGGCAAATAGCTAGGGTATTGCACCCGGACTCTCTTGTTTCCAACTAGTGTCTCTTCCTTTGTTATCTCTTTAGCAAAAAAGGTCTAAAATATGACCATAATAATCAGAACAAGAGGCCCATAGGGCCTAAAATCGCTCACCTGAGTACCACTGCTCTATATGCAACCTAGTATACATGTATCATACTGATATACATGTTTCTCAGGAACTTGACAGTTTTTCTTACCCATTTTAGCAATAGTATGGAAAAAAACAGTGATCATGAGATTTCAGTGTGGTACTGCTGATTGAAAATGGACAAAAAGAGAGATGGTCCTTAACCTTTTCCCTCATAAAAACTCATTTTGACATAAATCCTGATCTGCAGAAAGCCCCACTTAAACCTTTCCAAATTTAATTGTAAAATCCCCATCCCCAGACCACTAAGGAGCAGCAAACAGCATAAAACCTGATCAGCCTGCGAGTAACAGTTGGACTTGCAGGCTGATTAGGTTTTATGCTACTCACATAGGTACATATATTTTATAGATCTCTATGAGGAAAAGGGTTAATTATTAAGAAATAAGTTGCAATTTATTACAAAGTGTTTTTAATCATTCGTTTGTGGTTTTTAAGAGGTGTTTGGTAATCCCTGTGTACTGGAACACTGACATGAACCAAAGTAAAGGCAGACAATCTGCATATTCACCCCCCCCCTCCCACATTCACTTTAATGATGATGTTGATGCTGCTGCTGATTTAGGATAGTATCAATAACCCTTATATCTCTATCAGGTGGCTTTGTGTAAAACTAGCCTAGTATCTCATATACATAGTAGCAGGTTATGTAGTTTTTGCACTAACTCAGTGGGGCAACACAGTCCAGAAAAATGTGACCTCTGCCAGTAGGTCAGACTAAGCTATAGGAATGGTATTTGTGGTAATGTTATCTTCTCCACCTCTGCATATGTAGTGGAATCACCCAAATGACCTATCAGACTAGTGGACAATCTCATCTAAGGGTACAATTTATTTTTTTGTTTCTAGCTGGTTTTCTCTCTCTCTCTCTCTCTGTTAGACTTCTCTCTCTTTAATAAGTGGCCTTGTAATTTAATGTAACTTTTTGCATTTTATTAAGCTACCAAGACATATTTCTTGTTTTGTTTATGAGCTGATGCATTCTTTTTATGCATAAATGTAACAAAATATCACACTTAAAAATATTCAACTTCTGTAAATCTGATCTGTAAAGGATCAACTTTTGGAGAGGTATCCTGAACTGCAGAAAAGAGGCCCATGATGGCCCTAAATTGCTCATCTGAGATAAATAGGTTCACCCAAGGAACATCTGTACCAATTTATTTTAAAATCTGGCCAGTAGTTTTGAAGCAGATGATTTTTAAAGTTTTCATATTTTTTTCTTTTTGTTGCCATGGCAACCAGAGTTCTTTATGGATCAAGTTTATTTTAGGAACTTTTTTGAAGGTTGACCCAAGGATCATTCCTGCCAAGTTTAATCAAATTCTGTCCAGTGGTTTCAGAGGAAATGTTGATTAAAGTTTTCCCTATATACATATAAGGCAAATAAGCCCCGCCCCTGGCGGCCATGTTTTTTTTACGGATCGGAATAATTTTAGCAACTTTGGTAGAGGTTGACCCAAGGAACATCTGTACCAATTTATTTTAAAATCTGGCCAGTAGTTTTGAAGAAGATGATTTTTAAAGTTTTCATTTTTTTTTCTTTTTGTTGCCATGGCAACCAGAGTTCTACATGGATCAAGTTTATTTTAGCAACTTTTGTGAAGGTTGGCCCAAGGATCATCCCTGCCAAGTTTAATCAAATTCTGTCTAGTGGTTTCAGAGGAGATGTTGTTTAAAGGTTTCTCTATATACATATAAGGCAAATAAGCCCCGCCCCTGGCGGCCATGTTTTTTTACGGATCGGAATAATTTTAGCAACTTTGGTAGAGGTTGACCCAAGGAACATCTGTACCAAATTATTTTGAAATCTGGCCAGTAGTTTTGAAGGAGATGATTTTTAAAGTTTTCAAATTATTTTTCTTTTTGTTGCCATGGCAACCAGAGTTCTTCATGGATCAACTTTATTTTAGCAACTTTTGTAGAGCCTCACCCAAGGAACATTCCTGCCAGGTTTCATTAAATTCTGTCCAGCGGTTTCAGAGGAGATGTCGTTTAAAGCAAATTGTTGACGACGGACGACGGACGACGCACGACGACGGACGCCGGACGAAGGGCGATCACAAAAGCTCACCTTGAGCACTTTGTGCTCAGGTGAGCTAAAAACGATTGCTAGCCATTACAATAAAAGAAAAAAAGAAGGAATGTGATTGGGTATGGTATCATGCCACATATCTACCATGCAATGAGGCAGCAATATAACTGTATCATGTAGACAAATGTCCCAAAATGGCCGAAATACTATCGATGAGATTTTAAACCAAAACAAACATGATCAAAATCGCAAAGATTACCTATATAACAGAAAATCCCTTGTTTTTAATAAACATTCATAGGGGCATTATATCTGACAAACCAGGATCACATTGGTTATTACATGGCGTCTTATCACTGTTAATTGTGAAAAGATAGAGAGAGAAAAAAAAAGAAACATGAGATACAAATGAAATATTATTAGGCAGTAACAAAAAATATGAATGTCCCTTTGGGTTTTTGGTCCGTCTTGTCGGTATATAAGAAATAATGCATGGTATCCGGTCCGACTATTCCTCAACAGGTACTCACAGCCGGGAACCACCGATCATCGTATAATGACATTTGCACATTATGTAATGTCAAAATTGCACTAGCGTGTGCGAAAGCACAGTGTAAATATATTTCAGCAGGATATAATAACCATTTGTGAACTCGCAATTCATCTATAATATGTAAAAAAATAATAAAAAAAAAAAAATACTAAAATAACATCATATAATACTTCAATATCATCATATGATATTAAAATAGCATCATATAATACTAAAATAGCATCACATAATATTAAAATAGCATCACATAATACTAAAATAGCATCATACAATATAAAATAGCATCATATAATACAAAAATAGCATAATATAACATTAAAATAGCATCACATAATACTAAGATAGCATCATACAATAATAAAATAGCATCATATAACACTAAATAGCATCATATGGTATTAAAATAGCATCATATAAAGTTAGTAGGCCATGAAATTCGTATATATGACCATCATGAAAAGACAAAAGATCATCGTGTAAAGACATCGATCACCATGTTATTCTACGTTAGCCTAATAAAATGATAGATGATCTTCGAATACTTATCATCAACAGCATGTAATGGAATGTGTGCATCATACAGCCGGATCATAAAATGAACATCACATAATGACGAATGACCATAATAGCATTAACAATGGTCAACCTGTAATCTCATGTGAGCATCATAAAATGTAATTAATGCAAATGGGGATTATGTATTTGTGAAAGGACATAACATATTTATTTTTGAGCAACAATTACTACGATTTGCACGAACCGTCATTGTAAACTATCATGATATAATGCATCGGCTTGTGATAAGGCAGCTATGGCGTTCCATACATATGAGCACAAAAATATGTGTTGGTAAATTTAGTTAATGCATGGTTTGTCCACTAGAAACGATCAAACTTCAATAAAATATTGGAAAAATCAAAATATCAAAACTATGATTGTTTCAGATTTTTTGTCACTCCTGACTAAATTTTTTGTTCAATCTTCATGAATTTATTACATTATGTAATTTTATATTATAAAAGACCTGACATTTTAATAAGAGGGCCATGATGGCCCTGAATCGCTCACCTGATTATAAACTAGAACTATCACTAAATGTGATTAATACCCCCGCAATACTGCTTTAGAAATGATGAAGTTATTAGGATTAAGAAGAAGAGTATGAAAAAGACATTTTTACATTAGTTTTTTTTTCCAGATTTTTGGCCGGGTTACACAGGTTGTGCTTGACCATTGTATGAAATTGTTTTGAATTCCAACCAGTAGTTAAGTTATGCTATGGACAAGAAAAAGTAACAAAGGGAAATAACTCTGTAATTACTCTAGATAGAGTTATGGTTCTTGTGCACAGCACTTCCTCATATTGTGGTTGACCATTGTATGAAATTGTTTTGAAATCCAACCAGTAGTTTACAAGTTATACTCTGGACAAGGAAAAGTAACAAAGGGCAATAACTCTGTAATACCTATAGATAGAGTTATGGTTCTTGTGCACTGCACTTCCTCTCATTGTGCTTGACCATTGTATGAAATTGTTTTGAAATCCAATCAGTACTTTACAACTTATACTCCGGACAAGGTTACAAGTTATACTCCAGACAAGGAAAAAAAATACAAAGGGCAATAACTCTGTAATTACTCTAGATAGAGTTATGGTTCTTGTGCACTGCACTTCCTCATATTGTGGTTGACCATTGTATGAAATTGTTTTGAAATCCAACTTGTACTTTTCAAGTTATGCTCCGGACAAGGAAAAGTAACAAAGGGCAATAACTCTGTAATAAGTCAAGATGGAGTTATGGTTCTTGTGCACTGCACTTTCTCTCCATGTGCTTGATCATTGCATGAAGTTGTATTGAATTCCAATAACGCAACGGACCGCTGGACCGACCGACCAACTGACCGACCACCGGGTGACTCCTATATACCCCCCCAAACTTCGTTTCGGGGGTATAATGAGCCAACATATGTTGGATTTTTATATTGATCTACTTTTTGATCCCACATGACCCAAATTTGAACCTGTCCAAGATTTTATGAAACAGACATTCCAACCAAGTTTCATGAAGATTGGGCCAAAAATGTGGCCTATGGAGTGTTAACAAGGTCTTAATATGATTTGACCTCATGACCTACTTTTTGACCCCACATTACCCAAAGTCGAACTTGTCCAAGATTTTATGGAAACAAACATTCTGACCAAGTTTCATGAAGATTTGGCCAAAAATGTGGCCTCTAGAGCGTTAATAAGGTTTTTTCTAAGATTTGACCTCGTGACCTACTTTTTGACCCCACATGACCCAAATTCAAACTTGTCCAAGAATTTATGAAGACAAACATTCTGACCAAGTTTCATGAAGATTGGGCCAAAAATGTCGCCTCTAGAGTATTAACAAGGTTTTTCTAAGATTTGACCTCATTACCTACTTTTTGACCCCACATGACCCAAATTCGAACTTGTCCAAGATTTCATGGAGACAAACATTCTGACCAAGTTTCATGAAGATTGGGCCAAAAATGTGGCCTCTAGAGTGTTAACAAGGTTTTTCTAAGATTTGACCTCGTGACCTACTTTTTGACCCCACATGACCCAATTTTGAACTGTTATGGAGACAAACATTCTGACCAAGTTTCATGAAGATTGGCCTAAAAATATGGCCTCTAGAGTGTTAATAAGCCAAATTGTTGACGACGCACGCCGGATGACAGACGCCGGACAAAGGGCCATCACAAAAGCTCACCTTGAGCACATTGTGCTCAGCTGAGCTAAAAATTAAAAGAAATGCAAAGGTCAAGGTCATATTATTATCATTGTTTTTTTTTTCTTCGGCCTCAAATAGCTCCAAAACTAAAAATATTTTATCGAGAGTATATGGACAAAAAAGTAAGTTCGTGAAGAGCTCTTTCCATTGATGTTTGATTTGGTCATTTTACGGCAGTCCAAAGTTTGATCCTTTTTTGAACAATTGTAAATCAGTTTTTATGCTTTAAGAATTAGAATGTTTGACTTATGCGACCTGTATACTAAAGTGAACTGTTTACTGCATTGCTAGGTACCTAATGGTAAAAATTTAACCAATTTCGTTTCTCATTTTGCTACTAGGGGGCACTTTGCTTTAAATCACTAATTTGCTCATAAATGAAGAAGTTGAAGTCTGATTCAAATATCGGTTTTCAGCATTCTGATCCTTGTTGACAGCCCAATAGAATATAATAGGTATCTTGTATGGCGTAACAGAAAATATTTGCACTAAAAGAGGTTAATTGGTTAAAACCTTCAGAAATGTGTGCAAATTAGGATGCCTATGAAAAACATTCCCATTTTTGTTTTAGATCAATTAGATAGAAAAAAAAGCTGTTTACTACATATTATTTGCAAGACATATATGCTTATACAATGTGAGGTGGCAGTTTAAGGAAATGCATGGTTTGTCTTCTAGAAGTGGTCAAACATAACTAAAATAATTAAAAAAACATGAATTTTTTGTTTATTGTCACATAAATTTTTAACAAATTATGTAGTAGTTTCTATTTCAAAGGTTCTCATAATTTAAAAATTTGAATAAAATTGAAAGGTCAAAGTCATTTTACGATGATTTTTTTTTTGTTATTTGGCCCAAAATAGGTCCAAATCTAACAAATATTTTATCGAGAGACTGACAAAAGTCTAAGTGCTTAAAAAGCTCTTTCCAGAGATATGGTTTTAAAGATTGGGCATGACTTGGTTATTTTATGACAGTTCAAAGTTTGATCCTTTGTTGATCAATTGTAAATTAGTTTTTATGCTTCAAACTGGAAATTTAATGTTCGAACCATGCAACTTCCATACTAAATGGAATTGAGACTGTTGTACCCGCGAAAACTGATGCTGTCGCATTAGCGACTCTAGTTTTAATTTAAATGTTGATTTGTAATTTTCTTTGACATAAATAGAATATTTTATTGTTAATTTAAAACATTTTCATTGTATTACAATTTCCATGTTTTTTGGGTTTTTTTTTTTTTATAATACTAGTTTTCCCAATAGGAAAGCTACAGGAGGTAAAATCAGTTCTTATAATAAAATCACTGCTACAGGAGGGAACGAGGATTGCACATTGTTTTGACAAGGTGGACATTTCCCCTCCCATGTTTTTCACAAGGTGGACAATTCCCCTCCCAGTATTGACCAGGCAGACATCATTTCCCCTCCCCTCCCATGTGTATTTCACGCCCCCCTCCACACACGCACAAATTAAGAGACTTCCAGAATTAGGTCACAAAGTCATAAACAATAATATGTTCCAACATAGTCCATATAGTTACGATACAAAACAAAACAAAGCAGGTAAGAAGGTGTAACTATCTAAAAGACAAAGGGTTGAAATTGGATTTATTGTCCAACATTTCTACCTTGCAAAAGGAATTCATTGGGGTTTAAAAAAAAATATTTGAATGATATGCTAAAGAAGAGAAAATCATATACTTTGAACAATGTCATTGTGTCTAAAAATAGAAAGTGTATCCATGGCAATTGTTATTTGTAAAAAGTGAAGTCATTAAATAAATTCATAAAATTAACATGTTTACAAATAAAAGAATATAAAAATGGGAAGAGTTTATCAGTCAAAATGTTGCATATATGTTATGGTACAGAAATGAATAAGGATACAGACAAAGATGACATTTCCCCTGGATTCCTCCCCCAGCCCCTGTGTGAAATATTTGTTTCAGAGACAAGTGCAACATAACAATGTACATTATTGTATTATCTATCAATTGATTGTATACTTCCATTGCTCTCTGGATCACTCTAACTCTGCACTCCATTTCAATATAATTATCTGCAATCTGTCTACATCATTTCGTCACTTTCCTCAAATACTGTTGAACCTCAGACAACTTGATTGCAGCACAATGATCTAGCATTATACAACTTATACTTTTTCTATGATGTAAGACTTGTATTTATTAACATATTTGTTAAAAAAAATTCGGGACAATTTTGTTATAGTAAAATGATTTATAAGACATTAATAACACTTTCAAGTTTACTTCATTTATTCATATTCTTTTTGCTTTGAAATATATCATTCAATATTGTTTCAGAACTTCAGTCAATTAAATAATTTCCTAGGTAAATATGTTGTTATGACTATCTTTTGATACCTTGTTCACTCATATAGGAATGAAATAAATAATTGTTATTCAAGTTAATATCTAGAGGGATGCATTTCTTCAGCTTCAAATTAGTATGTCACAAAAGAGAACCCACCCAACCCTTAAGCAAAAAAAAATCTTACAAATAAAAGCAAAAAAAAATATATCTTTTCAATTTTATTGACTCAAGAAAACAGCAGGTTATAATCAATACATTATTTAATTTTAAATGGAAATGTGAGATCATTCAGACTGCTGGGATTTTGAAGATGATGAGTGAGAGAAAGATTGGACATACAAGGATATTTTGATTGTTTATCAAATTAAAAAAACATAAAATTGTAATTTCTATGACTTCCTATCTAATCAAAGTCTAAGGCGAATTCAGCAAAATCCGAAAAATCAGACTCATTAGAATGATTTTCCATTCTGTGATAGTCGTGTTCTTATAAATACAATCTAATTTGCAGTGCTGATAAATCAATTACAGGTATATACATTTTATTCCCCCAATAATAGATCGACATCCTTTAATTCCTTATCTACTTTTTGTTTTTCAATAATCATTGACAGTTTCTTGCTGACATTTTATAACGGACTGTTTATTTTTTAGAAGACTCACTGATTTCCGGTTTTAACGACGCTTGTTTAGACATTCAAATGACCACAACTTGTGGCACGTGATTTATGGTATCTGACAATTCTATTGGTTCTTTTTATGGCCCTATTTCAAATCAATTGCATGCCTGGATACTGAGATATTAGCATGAATGTTCCTTGCATGCAAAACTTTAACCAAAATTTCTAAGTTAAAAAGGGGCCATAATTTGTAACATAATCCATCAAGAGTTATCTACCATGAAAGTATGATACCCCCAAAACATATTAATGATGTTTCAAATCAATTGCATGCCTGGATACTGAGATATAAGCATGAGAATATCTTGCATGCAAAACTTTAACCAAATTTCTAAGTTAAAAAGGGGCCATAATTTGATATATACTCCATCAAGAGTTATCTACCTTGGTTGTCTAATGCCCCTTAACATATCCATAAACTTTCAAGTCAATACCATGAATGATTATTGAAATACAAACTGGATAATAGCTTGCACGCAAAACTTTAACCAAATTTTCTATTGCATGCAAATCTTTAACCAAAATTTCTAAGTTAAAAAGGGGCTATAATTCATATTAAATTTAGGCAAGAGTTATCTACCTTGGTTGTCTGATACCCCTCAACATATTCATAAACTTTCAAGACAATACCATAAACAATTATTGAGATATAAGGTTGATAGTAACTTGCATGCAAAACTTTAACCAAAAGCTGCAACGCCGACGCAAGGGTGCCTACAATAGCTATCATATTCTTCGAATAGTCAAGCTAAAAATGCTGCTTACACAAATGAGTACTCTTCAGTTAGAAATTCTCCTTTTGAGGGAAGTTTAGGCAATTTTGCTGCATATACTGCAATAATTATATTTGTAAAATGTACAAAATAGTTCCTGTCTAGTAGCTTTATTGGGTAAACAGAAATGGAAATCAAATGGTAAACAGTACACCAATCTACACCTTGACCATTTTTGCTATTTATAAGAGCTCTTACATTTTCGTTTGTATGGGGAATTTTGCTTGGAAGTGGGGGGAAAAAACATACTTTTTGGCTGGGAGAACCCTGCAGTATATTACTGTAAATATGTTGAATTAAAATTGACATGTAGAACTGAAAGAGAAATTGATAACTAAGCAGTTTTCCCCAACAATTTATTTGATTCAAATAGTATGGCCAATGCCTTGCATGTGACCATCAAACCCCAACGAAGATTGTTTTGTGTGACTAGATATTATACTTAATGGTTTAAAATCACTTGTAACTAGAAATGTGTCCAGAGGACACAGATGCCCCACCCATCGCATTTTCCAAAACAAAGACCAACACCAATGAGTGCAAATCATGTCCTACATAATATCCATGAAGTTTAAAGTCTGTAGCACAAATACCTTCAGAGTTACCTGTGTCACAGTTTTGGGATGGACGGACGGACAAAGGCAAATCTATATGCCTTACTTTTTTTTCTTTGTGTGTGTGGGGGGGGGGGGGGGGGCATAAAAATACCCAGGTGCACAAGTTCATGTCCTGAAAAATATATTCATGAAGTTTCAAATCTGTAGTACAAATACTTTCAGAGTTACGTGAGTCTCAAGCATAAAATTCCATATTTTTCAAAAACAAAGGCCCATAACTCTGTTAAATTCAGTGGCATTTCGATGAAAATACCCAGGTGTGCAAGTTCATGTCCTGAATAATATATCCATGAAGTATCAAGTCTGTAGTACAAATACTTTCGGAGTTATGTGTGTTACAATGATTCGTGATGGACGGACGGACATAAAAAGGCACAATCACAAACAAACATACGTAGAGTGCATTACTATTATTATTGCCAAAATGATTGCATTATAAATCTCTTTTGAAATCTTTGAATATCCACAGCTGTTCACCTATCATCTTAATATGCCTTGGGATTTTACAGCTGGATTTTGTCATTTTATTGGTCACATCATGTTTTTAAAACCAATCATAGCGCCCATTTTTTACAGCTGCCGGACACAGCCATTTATTTCTTAAATGACTTTCAAGCCTCCACGCCGAAGAGTATTTTATTTATAAGGCGTGTTTCATTGGTTGATAATTTAACTAGATGTGGGTGTTCCTCGGAACACTTGTGTCGCCTGCATTTAAGCATGTTTGATGAAAGAATTGACTAGAAAATCGATCTTTTGACAAATTATTGATAAAGCATAATCTATTTTGTGAGGTACAAAATAACACCAAATCACACACACACACACATATATATATATATATATTTTTTTTTTTTTTTGGGGGGGGGGGGGGGGGTATAAAAATTCAAACAGTGCAATATGTAATAATTTTCCCGAGCACTTTCGACTATACAGTCTTCATCAGAGGAGTGTCAGAATGACTATGAATTCAAAACATTAACTGTAAGAAAAATTATGACGTCATTAAGCACTTATGACGTTAATTATATATATGTTGCAAGTTTGTAGTCATCATTATCATTATTGAGTTATCATTCTTGTGTACTGCACTCAGACCAATGAGATCTATCTACTATAAATGTTTAAGGCAACACTTCAAATACTTTACAAGTTATGCACCACACAAGAATTAAATCCAAAAAAATAAACAAAGGGAAATAACTCCAAAAATACAACAGTTATCATTCTTGCACAATGCACTCCATGAGATCTTTCCACCTGTGAGGTTTCAAAGTAATACCTCAAATACTTTTCGTGTTATGCTCCAGACAAAAATGAAGTCTGAGTATCAACAAAGGGCAATAACTCAAGGAAAAAGAGAAACAGAGTTATCATTCATGTGCACTGCACTCAGACCATTGAGATCTATGAAGTTTCAAGTCAACACCTCAAATACGTTTCGAGTTATGTCTGAAAATCAACAAAGGGAAATAACTCAGAAAATAAAACAGAGTTATCATTCTTATGCACTGCACTACAAATCCATGAGATCTTTCCATCTATGAAGTTTCAAAGCAATATCTCAAATACTTTTTATGTTATGCTCCTGACAAAAATAAAGACTGAGAATCAACAAAGGACAATAACTCAGGAGAAAAGAAAGTAGGTTATCATTTTGTGACTGCACTCCCTCAATGGATCTATCCATGTTTTAAGTCAGCACCTCAAATACTTTTTGAGTTATGCCCTGGACAAAAATTAAGACTGAAAATCAACAAAGGGCAATAACTCAGAAAATATGAAAGTCATGGTTATCATTCTTGTGCACTGCACTCCACCTCAATGTGATCTATCCATGTTTTAACTTTCAAGGTGATACCTCAAATACTTTTTGAGTTATGGTCCGGACAAAAATAAAATCTCAGAATCAACAAAGGGTAATAACTCAGAAAATACGAAAGTCAGAGTTATCATTCTTGTGCACTGCACTCCACCTCAATGTGATCTATCCATGTTTTAACTTTCAAGGTGATACCTCAAATACTTTTTGAGTTATGGTCCGGACAAAAATAAAATCTCAGAATCAACAATGGGTAATAACTCAGAAAATACGAAAGTCAGAGTTATCATTCTTGTGCACTGCACTCCACCTCAATGTGATCTATCCATGTTTTAAGTTTCAAGGTGATACCTCAAATACTTTTCGAGTTATGCTCCGGACAAGAAAGTGTGACGCCGACGACACCGACGACGACGCCGACGACGACGGACAAAGTGATCCCTATGTGTCTGCCATGCTATGCAGGCGACACAATAAATAACAATTGTATTACAACCATTTGCTTGCCTACCCACCCCACTATGGCATGTGAGACGTAATAAGACAGGCATGGGGGGGGGGGGGTATCTGACGATGCTATTCTGAGAGAAAGTCTGGCCTTCAACGTAAAAAACCAACCAACCCCTCCAATTACTAAGTGACCCTGGTACAAACTGCTAAATGTCAGTCTGCTTTATTATACCACAAGTTGCATGATGACGTAGTAGTATTTCCTTCGTGAACGCTTATCCTTGGTGGATAGGTTTATGTAAACAATTATTATTTGGAATAAATTTCATAATATAATGAAGCTGATCAGATCCAAATAATTGCTGTTTGTATATTTACTACTCAAAGTTTGCTAAGCACCACATATGTGTAATTTGAAATGAACATAACTTCTGTTATATTTGTCCATATCTCTTGAAATTTCACAACCATCTTATACAAACCCAAACCTTTGATTTAATTCAAATATCTCCAAATATGAAATCTTAATTTTGAGATTTCAAAAGTTTTGCTTTGTTGTTGTTGTTGAGACATCATCAACAACAAAACTAAACCTTTTCTATTCTAAAAACATTACATCATTCACAAAATTTTCAATTTACATCCGCTTATTGAAATTTCAATATTATTTAAAATATAGAGTTTTATTTTCAACTTGAAATGTTTTTGAGGATTTGTAATGACAATCTTGATCCTTATCAATTAAAAGACCAAGTACAAAAAAACAAATAAAAACAAAACTGCTGCAATAAAATAATGATCTAAAGTTCCATTACCTTTAAATAATAACTAGATGCCCAAGGGTACATGTTAAACTGCCAAAGTTTTTGCCTATGATTTTGCCTATGAACATGAAAGATAATTTCTAACAACTCCAGTAACCTTGAACTTTCAAGGGTGGATATGGTTGATGTGCGCGACACACCCTTGGGTTATGAGGAATACTTCTGTGAAGTTTTATTGAAATCCATCCATAATGTCCAAGTTATGGAGCGGACACGAAAGCAGGACAGACGGTTTCACTGGTGGGGAATAATAAACATACAGAGGAAAAATATTTGCAGGATAAAATATCATTCTCCCTATAATTGAACTAGATACTGCTCTCCATTAAAAATGCTAAGGCTGTGTTTCTATTATCAACAAGATGTTTCCTGCATGCAGCACAACAGTACAACCAGTCAATGATTTGTCAAACATGTGGATGAAACTATATAGGACAGAATCAGGCTAGAATGGTCATATTTTATATCTTCCCTAATGAATGGCACACAATGTGTCACCTCCGAGGTTTGCTTTGGGACAGGGAGGTTTTCACCACTTCTGAGGGTCTAATTTTTTAATTACATGCCCAACAATGCAGACTGCACATACGGTTATCACATTTACCAATGGCTTGCTCAAAGAGAAAACAGTCAGCATGAAGTCATGCATTACTGGTATTATTGAGTTTAAATGAGAAGTTGGGCCTTCTATCCATCAGATTATATTCTAGATACCAATAGCAGTTGTTATATTGTATTTACGTACTGTATGGTGTACAGAAGAGTATACAAGATGTAACAGAGTTATCTCACTTGAATGAAAAATAATTTGAATAAGATATAGTTATCTCCCTTGAGTGATTAATTATTGGAATTAAAAATATTAATTTATTTTCTGCCGCAGAGGAGAGCATTAGAAATATTAATTTATTTTCTTCAGCAAAAGTGAGCAAAAGCAGAAATAAATTCTTCCTTTGGTAAAGAATTTGGAAAAATAATTCATAGAATAAACACCATCCTTTTTTTTCTACGGTAAATCGTAGAATATTAAGCAGGGTATATTCATTCATGTAGTTTGTACACAGTCAAATGGATCAGATTTCATTCATGTAAATTTTAAGAAACATTCCAAAAAAACAACCATAATGTATCAAGTGATACTTCAAAACACAACAACCTTGACATATCAAGCGATACTTCAAAACACAACAACCCTGACATATCAAGTGATACTTCAAAACACAACAACCATGACATATCAAGCGATACTTCAAACATCACAAACTAGATGAAAGCAGGCAATACTTTAAAGCAGCTCATTCAGATGATCAGTAGAAATTTAAAGATAATTTTCTACTCTCCCGAAGTCTTTGTTTCCTGACATAGAAACTCGGCAAGTCTAGGTCAAATTCCGTAAAATCGGCTGCGTGTTGAATATGGTATCCCAGAAACAGGTGCTTGCAGTACTATGTGATATGTTCCACAACATGGCATCTTCACCGGTACAGGGTAGAAAATTGGTAAGTTCAGCCTATGAGTCTAGCGCATGCGCTTAGAGTGAATGTGATCAGCCAACTGATGGCAAATGAAGATAGAAAATCTAAATATAGGTTCAATGAATCTAAATATAGTTTTAATACTGTCTGTGAGAGTATTGCCTGTGATTGAAAAAACACCCGTTTTTGGGGGTTTTTTTTTTTTTACAATCATGGATCGTTGCATTGTGGGACCATGCGTCTGTAGATGGATACTGAGAGACGTTATAGACACATGTAGTTTAAACAATGACCACCTGTGAATGAGCTACTTAAAGATACCATAGTCTAGATGAATTGGACCATACTCAAAATGAATCAAACCATACTCACAGGATTCATGACTGTACAGTCTAGCGAAGTGGTATGGAAGGGGTCGTGTTTATCAGCACAAATAATGAGGTCCGGCAGTGGGTACAGCCTCAGTCCACAGTCATAGGCCCAGTACACAGGGGCAACATGCAGGGGGAGGGGCGTCAGGTGGCCTTGACACACCAAGGTCTTAGCAAACTGAAACAGTTATACATACACACTTTAATACAATGCACCTTCCCTGTTTTTTAGCAGTGAAAATGTAACCCTGGCAATCCCATTTCATGGCTAGGTTAACTGCTCACAAAAGGTATCACAAGACATTGTTGTTTTTTTGTTGTTGTTTTTGTATAAACCAGGTCAACCATGGACAACCCTTTATCCAGTATAGCTATTGGATAGGTTGTGAGTCAATTTGAATACAGTGAAAAGGTCAGTATCATTAAAAACTCAGAAATATCAAGTAAATAGAAAGTGAAATACATTTTTTTTTCCTAAATAAATTCCTTATCTTCCACAAAAATGTCCATCATCTGTTAATTTTGATATCTAGATAACAGACATGTTGAAATAAATGTACACAGGACTCCCTCTGAAAAACTCTTGCCAGTGATATGGTAGCAAAGGAGTTTTATTTGGGGGATCTTTAATGGCTCAAATAAAGGTGGGGTTGGGTAATAAAACAGTTAATTTATTCTATAAGGGTTCATTTTCTGGAATGCACAATCAATCTTTCTCTATGTATCTTATATCAGTATGTTTGTTAATTGGGTTAAATGTCCAACTGACAGTATTTCTGTCACTTGGAGATGATGTCTACTTGAGACAGATATAGAGCTGCCACGCTACCCATGATATCCCGATTCAGGGGCAGAAGCTCTAACCACTCGGCCTCCAAGGACAATATATCAGTATATATGGGAAGTTTTAAGGGCCATAACTCTAAAATACATCCATTAAAAGGCTCCACAATACTTTATCTGCAACTTCTCATCGATGGGATCACACAAGCCATGTGATCACTCACCAGAGTACACATGCTTATTTAAAACCTTTCTACATGGTAACCTCCAGCAGCAACATGATTCAAATTCCAGATAAAGAGAATTCTTAAGTAAGTCATCTGGAGGCCTCAATATTCATGTGATCAAATTTATTTTATGAATAATTGTAGACAGTGGTGAGGTGACCATTTGTACCAAAAGAAATTAAATTCTAACCATTGATTTCATAGAAGAATTTTGAAATTTTCTATATAGAGTATATAAAGAAACTAGCCATCCCCCTAGAGGCCTCATTTTTCAAGGGATCAACTTTATTTTAGCAATTTTGGTAGATACACATGAGGTGACTACTTGTGCTAAACAAAATTAAATTCTGGCCTTTGGTTTCATAGAAGAATCTTGAAATCTTCTAGATTGAGTATATAAGGGAACAAGCCAACCCTAGGGGCCTCTTTTTTCAAGGGATCAACTTTATCTTAGCAATTATGGTAGACAGTCATGAGGTGACCATTTGTGCCAAAAGAAATTAAATTCTAACCATCGGTGTCAGAGGAGAAGATTTTTAAAGTAAATTTTTTTTGGTTGCCATAGCAACCAGAGTCCTACATGAATCAAGTTTATTTTAGCAACTTTTGTGCAGGACCACCCAAGGATCACTCATGCCAAGTTTCATCAATTTCTACCCAGTGGTTTCAGAGGAGATGTCATTTAAAGCAAACTGTTGACAACAGACCCAAGGTGATCACAATAGCTCACCGTGAGCACATTGTGCTCTGGTTAGCTAAAAACTGGAGAAGTGGTCTGTGCCACAAACTTTCGGACATACTACCCAACCATGATTTTGCTAGTTTTTCCTATATAAGCCTACATAAAATCAAGTGACCCCTGGGGCTGGGCCACTTTTGACCCCAGGGCCATGATGTGAGCAAACTTGACAGATGTCCACTAGGCCATATTTCATATCAAATATCTACACATACCAAATATCTATACTCCAGGCCTTATAGTCTCTTACAAGAAGATTTTTCTATATTTTCATATTGAAGTCTACCGGTATGTAAAATCTTATGTAAAATATGTAAAAGCGGGGCCAATTTTGACCCCAGAGCCATGATTTGAACAAACCTGATAGATGATTTATAGACACAGTTTAACTACAGAAATGTACAGAAATGCATGGTAAAGCTATAATGCAAAAACAGAGCACTTAAATGTTAAATGTTTTGGTGTAACATGAAATGAGGTTTACTTTGACATGGGTTAAATATATGTTTTTTAACCTTACAGTTGTGTTTCTTTGTTCATTGGGTTTAAACGGACTGCCTCCCATTTGCACTCAAAATGACTGTAGAAAATATGTTAACTCAAACTTTGGACGTAAATGTTATTAATTTTGCTATTAAATCTACCAACAGCCAGAAATGTACTGATTTCCAAATTATTAGCAAATAAAATTGTTTCGATCTTACCCAATAAGGGAGTTTCCCCGTTTATAAATTTAGAACTTGGATTTCGTTATACAGGCACTTCACATAGGTAGATCACGTAATCAATAATGCAATAAAAAAAATGTTAGAGTCCCCAGATCAACTATCAAAGAGGTAAATAGTTATACTAATTCACTATTATAATACTGTAACAGGTGGTGAAAAGATTCATGGCACAACCGTGTAACAGTCAAGTTTTTCCCCGTCAGTTTCTTCCCCGGGGAAAAAATTGACTGGTCAGGTTTTTCCCCGGGGAAGAAACTAACTAGTCCAGTTTTTCCCCACCCAGTCAGTTTTTTCCCTAGACATGCCGTAGACACGTGGCATACCACACCCAGTCACATTATCCTGACACCTGGCCAACCAGTCCTGGAACTACCCTTATATGCTGAGCGCCAAGCAAGGGAGCTATACCAGTACCATTTTTCATGACTTTTGTATAACGTGGCCAGGGACCGAACCCATGACCGACCGACGGACACTCTAACCTCATGGCCACCGGGACCGGTCTACAGCTGTGTAGTTCAGTAAAGCGTTGACACGGTTTAAATATTGAAACACTTTAAGTGTAAAAAAAGGGGTCAAATGAAACAATAAATAATGACCCATAATTCTAGTGATAATCAATAGCATTCAATTTTAATAGTATATACTGATGTTCTATATATGGGTTATCAACAGGAAACATAGATAGACATCTTAACTCACTAAAAGTGATTTCATTCAATTTAGAAATTTAATGTTATTTAAGTGTTTGATTGATTTTTTTATCCTTTCAATTTAAATTTAAATAAACAAATGAAAAAGCTTATATTACTTAAATTTTATTACATTATTTATTACATTATAAGACATTTTGATAAAACTATTTTAAATGCATCACTTTGTTTGTTTGTTTTTTTCTAAATTCAACTTGTTTAATTAAAGGCATTCACTGTAAAGATTGGCACTTTTTGAGAATTTCTTTTTTTTTACCTGTTTCACTACATTACAGGTACGCAAAGGATATGTCAAGTGTAAACAGAAATCTACTCACATGTGTAGGAACATCTCCATCCTCGGGAAACTTGACACAGTTCCGACACATCTTTGTGACGATATCCTCCCGAAATACGACAATCTCCTGCGTACAGTACTGTATGCGAACGGGATTGCTAGTGAACACTGCAGATGGAACTTTCTTTCTGAGCTCTTCAGTAATGGAGTTGGGAATACTGGGTCTAAAAAAAAATACAACTAGAACTACAAGAGCGTTCTTTGCAACAAATGTGTCACACTGGCGCTAGAACCGCAGAATTACCATTGGAATCTTGATTGATATCACAGATATGCACAATCTAAAAATAAGTTTCGTTCTCCTTCATTATACATTGAAACAAAGTAAGGAACAAAATTTGATATTACTTGATTACCAAGGTCGTAACTTTGTATACATGTATGCTGCCATCATATTCTATGCGCAGTTCGATCAGTCTGATATTCATTTAACACATAGTATAATAAATCGCTGTCAAATAACAACCTTAACAAAGTAATAATGCGAAATGTCAACAGTTTGTTAACTTTTATAAGTCTGCTCCATTATCAATTTCTGTTTTTGTTCAGTTGATTTTGAATTAAGTGATGTGTTTGGACGATGTGAAATTGACATTGTCAGATTGTGGAAAATTGCTTATGTAGATGTATCACGTCACCCAATGGGAATTGCCGTAGAAAACAAACCAGAAGTTAAGATCAGAGAAGATTTAAAAATATGTACAAACTGTGACATTTCCAGTGCATAGAAAATAATAGAAGTATACATTAGTACAATGTTACGACCTCCGTAATCAAGTGATGTCAGATTCCATTCCTTACCATGTTCATAATACAGTATAGGGGGACAAAATATTGTAATTCTGCAGTTCTAGTGCCAGTGATGTCACTTGCTGTAGCAGGGCTTTCCACAGGATTTTGGTAAGGGTAATTCAATATTTCCGGGGATGTATATCAACCCAACGTTAAGAATGATAATCATTTTCGTAACTATAACCATTATTTATATTGAGACAAGTTTTTTTAGACTTCTCCTGTTTCTTTTTTTTTTTCTCCTTTTTTCTTTCTTTTTTTTTATTTTATTTTTTTCAGGTTGTTAATTAAAGTGTTATGTATGCTCACTTCTCGCTGACGTCATAATGTCAGTCGACGAACATTACACATTTTAACGGTTCCGGTTTAACTTTCGAACTATACTAATGCTTTTGTTTGTAATGTCATTGACCAGTTTTCTTTCTATGTTTGAAATGCACATTACCGTATCCTTTTATCATACTCGGAGACGGTATCTTTGAGTATCATTTTACCGGAAATGACATTGAACTGTGTTGAAAATATGCCAGGCACCCGCGTGTTTAAGTTGCGTCACTCTGGCTGAACACAGTTCACGTTTTATAAAAATTACTGTTATTTAACTCGATGCTGATACAGATTAAAAGTATATAGACAAATGTCCTCTAAGAAAATTAAATGCTTTTCGTGTAAAGTTGTTGTTGTTGTTTTGTTTTGTATATGCTTGTTCTTTCCTTCTTTGTTCCTTTCATGGCCAATGGGATGAGAAGGGAATGAATCAAATTAGGAATAGAAAATAACAACAACTCATTACAATTGTTTCGCATATTTAATAGAATTGTTTGGAGTATATAAGGGTAATTCCAAGACTGGTTGGCCCAGTGTCAGGATAATGTGACTAGGTGTAGTACAGGGCTTTCCACAAGTTCCTATATCTCCGTCAGGCATGTCTCTGGCGCTGAATACTTGGAACTTCTGGAGAAGCGGTAGGTCAGGGAATCTGTCCTCAACGTTTCGGATCACAGCTTCCAGGAATGGTTTGTAGACAGTTGCGTGGTAGTCCTCAATCTGTCCGTCACTGTCTTTACCTTGAAGCCGTTGTTGCTGAGTTGTTCAATTCGGCTGACGGCGGATCTGTAGTGCTCACCGGGCTCACTTCTTAGGCCTCGCAGGACAGCCAGTGTTCCGCGGACTAGTGGCTTTACAGTCGTAAACACCGCGTCTCGGGTTTGCATGGCCTTCGACAGTTCGGACGGTGTGGCAATATGTCGCACATCATGTGAATAGACAACACAAACCTGAAGTCTTGGGTGAAGACGGACAGGCCGGCAGCTTTCACGTCATTTCGTTCCGATGCCTCCCTCTCCAAACTAGCGTAGACAGATGGAAGACACTTCCTCAGTGTTGTTGTTGCCTTGTCATGGGACAGCCAGCGCACGTCTTTTGCTTCGGTCAGCTTCAGGACAGGTTCATTCAGGAGACGTTGAATTTCATGAAGACCGCTGGTTCGGACGGGGCTCTTGCCATAGAACCTGTGGAGCTCTCCGAGGATGTCCTTAAACTTCGGCAGGTATGCGATTCCTTTTGCTGCTTGGCCGGCCGCGAGAGCAAGTCGATGTGCTACACAGTGATTGTTGAGGATGTGTGGCACTCTTCTGCGTAGCTGGGCCGCGACACCGTTCCCATGCTGGGTCGAAACCAGAAAGCCTCTCTTTCCTGTCTGGAAGTCTTTGAATCTTGGCAGGAGGCTCCGAAACATGATCACCTCCATTGTCACGTGCACTAACACTCTCAGTCTCATTTGAACACGGAACTTCCAGTCCTTGGACTAAAAAACCTTGTGATAGTTCCAGAGTCAGGGAAAGGTCTCTTTTTACCCCGTGGGGCAGCCATTGCAACACTTTTCAAGTTTAATCATGCACAATCACAATATCGAATCAGATAATCCAGCACTAATAATTTATCCAAAGGAGCGTAGAAGAAATTGACGTAACATTCGGAAGATAACGCACAATGACGATTGCTTACCTTTTCATTTGCATTTTATATACATTTTCGAGTACCGAATGTCATGTGAACATCATAGTACCCGGTACACAACGGGAAGTGTCAGTTGGCCATCGTTACATATTGGCGCCAATTAATCTTGATTAGTGCCGAAGTCCCCCATTTTCGCACCTAACAAAGTTTGTCTAGGGGGACGCTGGGTGGCATTGACTTATTCATGATTTTAGTATTTTTTATTACCATTACTTAAAAAAAAGCTGTCATTAATGAATCGAAAATTATTACTTGACTGGTAGATAATGTTCCTCTCCATTTACTTATATAACAGAAGGGGGAGAATATATATATTAGATAATTGGTTAAAAGTCAACTTGTTATATGAATTTTATTTCGTGATTCGAATTTTATTTGAATTCAAAGTTTTCGCACAAAAGTGTTTTGCTCATAATTTCACGCATAATCTGCAACGAGTTGACTCACTTGCGTTACAGCCATATCACATTTCTTATAAACACAGTTCTAATTCTACAGATATTTTCGAAAGGGGCTGCACAATCTGGTTTATTTTTTTACTTGACTCTTGTGTTTTGAAAAAAAAATCTTTACAACTTAAGTTTTAAAGTCAAAATATGATAATTATTATGCATTTCGTTTCTGAAGAGTTTGGCGAGCATATAATTTACTTACATAAGCATAGTTGAAAATTCATTACCATATTAACAAAGTAATAGGTGCACCTTTTATATGCATAATTCAATCCATATTAAATACCTTTATGATATTATCATCTATTGAGTTAACACACAAAATAAGCATCTTTAACCTGAGCTGTAATACGATGTTTATGATGAGTAGTTTCATTAATAAATGTTGTGTCTGTGACTGCAGAAGAAAAAGAGAATAGATATAAATGATAGGTTTCAACTTGCATTGAATTCATGAAATACCGTGGGGGAAGGTTTTTTTTTTGTTTTTTTTCTTTTTTTCTTAATGCTCTAACCATGGGTTACGTTTATGTCTTTGTAATTCGATCAAAGTACATGCGTTCCTCTTTTACTCAGATTTTCATGATTCATCACGTTTTTATGCACGATTGCCAAACATTCATTTCAAATAATATTTCTAACAGTTGGAAATATGTTTGATGTAATGTGACTTGCATATTTCATCGTTAAATGCAAAACCGATATCTGGACTGTACTCCGCATACTAAACCGACTTGACTTCGACATATGGCGCGTAAACATCGAGGGTTAAGAGCAAAACAATGCTAAGTGCTGGTATGTTCTTGTGTACCTAGCATAGTTTCACTTTCAACCCTCAACTTGCTTCCTTAGGCCACTGTCTTCACACTTTGGAGGGTACTGATAAGCATCATATACACGACACTGTCTGACAGCATCGTGTAGGTGTGTGTACCGGTGTCATGCTGGGAAGTTGCGAGACAAGACGCGAAAGCGTGGTTCTCTGTTACCGAGGCAAGGTATGATTTGGTAAGCAGACAAATTCAGACGCCCCGGTGATTCTGATTGAGATTTTAGGCGCCCCGGTGACTCTGATTTCAAAATTCAGGCACCCCGGCCCCGGGGCGCTTGTTGCGTCTGTGGAAAGGCCTGTGTAGGGTGACGGACAAAGTGTGATTGACAGACAGGACAGATGGACAGAAGACAGAAAAGTGATCCTTATGTGCCACCTCAGCTTACAGCAGGTGACACAATAACTAAGCAAGACTAATGACCCTACTCTCACCTTGTCTTCATGTCATGTCAGTCAGTATGGGACGTTACTTGATGTGCTGAGCATGACCCCTGTGAAGCCCCAACTTCAGTGAAAGGGGGCTAAAATGATTTATTTGTCATGGACATTTCCTCTTTTTACAGTTAAGGAGGGAAAGTAACTTTCAATCTACCAATGTATAGTTTTCAAAGTTTCACTGCTGATCATAACAGACAGTGAACATTCTGTAATACATGACAAGCATACAATTAAATTTCTTAAGTAAAGAGGGGCCATAACTCTTGGAAAACTTAGAGAAATGTGCTTTTTCACTGATAATGTGACTGGAAATGTGATTAATCTCTTCTCAGCTCCCAACTTCACATTGAGAAGTAAAGTATATTAACATGTACAGAATTTTCAATTTTGTTGGTGAGAAATACCTGGGTAAGATGGCTGCGGGGCCAGGGTCTTGAGGCCCAGGAACAAAGATAAACCGACTGTTCTTGATCAGCTGGGGAAACTCACACAGCAACTCTGCCAGCTGGTGGAAACACTCTGAAATGTTGTTTGTTGACTTGCTTTTAATTTCCCACTGACAGTATTTTAATTATCTGGAGAGCTTATTTTAAACTCTTGCCTTAACAAGAGGGCCAAGATGGCTCTGAAATCATTCACCTGAGAAACATTGCCTTCATTGCCAGCACTGCTGAAGAAATGAAGATCTAAGAGTGTAAACACAGCAAATATACGTGATCTTCTGAAATTTCAACAGCATAAAATGTAGCTCTATCAGTCAAATATTAGCTATAAT
>CM037777.1:104071708-104121708 GCA_021229015.1 Solen grandis | reverse complement strand
AATGCGTGTACGTGAGGAACCGCGCATGTGTGCATTTGTGTTGAGGTGTGTCTAAACGATGTATTTGATAGTTAAAAATAACTTGCTATCATGTAAGCCGAAACAATACGTATGTCCGAATGTCGTCTTGTTTTAATGTTTAACTATAACACGTGACTATGAGTACTTCAAATTTGTTTTTAGTTTTTAGCTCACCTGAGAACATTGTGCTCAATGTGAGCTATTAGGATCACACTGCGTCCGGCGTCGTGTGTCGTCAACAATTTGCTTTAAATGACATCTCTGAAGCCACTGGACAGAATTTAATTAAATTTGGCAAAGATGATACTTTGGTAAACGTTCACAAAAGTTGTTAAAATAAACTTGATACATGTAGAACTCTGGTTTCCATGGCAACGGAAAGAAAAAAATATGAAAAATTTAAAAATCATCTCCTTCAAAACTACTGGCCAGATTTCAAAATGTTTTAGTACATATAATCCTTGGGTAACCCTCTACAAAGATTGCTATTTTTTTCCGATCCATAAAAAAACATGGCCGCTAGTGCCTCATGTGTATATAATAAAAAACTTTAAGCGACATCTCCTCTGAAACCGATGGACAGAATTTGATTAAACATGACAGGGATGATCATTGTGTGTACCTTCATAAGGATTGCAAAAATGAACTTGATCTATGTAGAACACTGGTTGCCATGGCAACGGAAAGAAAAAATATGAAAACCTTTGAAATCACTTCTTTCAAAACTACTGGCCAGATTTCAAAATGATGTGTAAAGAGGTTCCTACTACCAAGATTGCTAAAATTATTCCGATCCATAAAAACACCAGGGGTGGAGCTAATTTGCCTTTAATGTAAATATAGAAAACTTTAAACATCTTTTCTGAAACCGCTGGACAGAATTTGATTAAATTTGGCAGGGATGATCCTTGGGTGATCCTGAAATGTTTCTTAAATGAGCTTGATCCATGTAGAACTCTGGTTGCCATGGCAACGGAAAAAAATGAAAACAAATTTTAAAAATCATCTCTTTCCAAAAATACTGGCCAAATTTCAATATAAATTAGTACAGATGTTCCTTCGGTAGCCCTCAACTCAGGAGAGCTATCCAGGCCTCTATGGCCCTTTGTTAAATATTATACTTTTGACATGTCAAATACTATCTAAATGTGTGTAAAAAAAGTGATTTAATCTTTGTTTCTATTTCAACACATTATTCATAAATTGGCCATTGGCATTCGATACAAACACGCCATGATTCGGAAAAAGTTTTTTCATGAAGAAATTTCATTTATGGTTATTTTGATTCGTCGATTTAAATGCAAAAATATCGTCTACTAGAGAAGAAAACACCTCCCCGAATTACTTCTTGTGACATCATGTTTGGAATTCCCTAGACATGTCAAAATGCGGTATGGTATTTTGAAAATTTCTACACAACAAGCACTTTAAAAAAGCAAAGGGTGTGTTAATCGACACACAAGTTGTATAATGGAAGTAAAAACAATGCTGTTTTTTTTTCTTCTTTTTTCGTGTAACTTTTTATTTGAATGTTTAGAATTTAGATTCTTAAAAACAAGTAACAAATTAGTTGAGAAGAAAATGCCTTTATTTAACAAATGATACTATAGTTGTACTTTTGTTTATTTACTGTTGTAAAAGTAACAAAAAAGTGAATTTCATCCTCGGGGAATATTCATATTATAAATTATAGAATTTATTTTCTTGGAAATGTGTCATTTTCTGATTAATATTTTACTTAACAATAGTTTCACATTAGGCCTGCTATCATGGTGTCATTACCTTATATGCGGTGGTTTTACTTAGCTTATAAATAAGGGGTCAGTTTTTACTTAAAAGTTTATGTTTAACCGTGTAGAATATGAAATTGTGCAGTTTTATGTTTGGTAAAGTATATGAATGATTGTTGCACAGCTTATTCTGAGACAATTATATAAATAAGTACTATATTTAGGAATGATATGTCTGCTATTTTACAAATGGCAACATAAAATATCAAACTGCTGACTTTATATCACTGCTGATTTTATGCTGACTTTGCTGATTTTATGATGACTGCTGACTTTATGATGACTGCTAATTTTATGCTGACTTTATGATGACTGCTGACTTTATGATGACTGCTGACTTTATGATGACTGCTAATTTTATGCTGACTTTATGATGTCTGCTGACTTTATGATGACTGGTAATTTTATGCTGACTTTATGATGACTGCTGACTTTATGATGACTGCTAATTTTATGCTGACTTTATGATGACTGCTGACTTTATGATGACTGCTGACTTTATGATGACTGCTAATTTTATGCTGACTTTATGATGACTGCTGACCTTATGATGACTGCTAATTATATGTTGAATTTATGATGACTGCTGACCTTATGTTGACTGCTGACCTTATGATGACTTCTGAATTTATGCTAACTATATGATAATTGATAACCGTTGATTTTATGCTGACCTTATGATGACTGCTTAATTTATGATGACTGCAGATTTTATGCTGACTTTATACTGACTGTTGATTTTATATGACTGCTGACTTATGATGACTGCTGACTTAATGATGACTGCTGACTTTATGACTATGGTATTAATCAGTCTCGCATTCCTCCAAGTAATACTTAACTACATGGGATATCGTTCTTTATAAAAAAAAATGCAATTAAAAAATTCAAATATTCATTTTCCGACAGTTATAAAGGTAATTAAAAGTTGTAAAGGTAATGATTTATTGGTAACTTAGTCATATACTTGAATATTTGACGAAATAGGAAGGATGGAATGTGTTTCTACCGCGTTCAGAATCTTAAGTACATTGTATTACTTAACGCTAAGTATTGCGAACCAAATAACATCAAGTATGTTAACATTATAACAATGTAATCTAAATAATGGCAGTGACCTATTACAACTCGAACATTGACTCGTATATGTATAAATCAAGAAATATATTTTATTGTATTATACATAAAATATAAAACATACAAAATAGAAAACTGGGAAGGAGAAGTTGAGAAAATATAAAAATGACAGTACCTCACTTCTAATATAAAGTGCGAAGATTTTTTTATTATTCATTTACCAAAGGTGTTTCTAGAAATGTCACCCCTGTTTTCACACATTATTTTTATACTTAATCAAATATTGTTTGAACATGGTTACAAACTGGTGTGAAAATTGTGTCGGAGAATTTCTTTGAACCTGTGATAGATCGTTGGTTAAAGACATTGAAAAAACTGCTTATAGTAAAAAGAAAAGTCACGTATGCACACACACGCACATCGGCTAATATAGTCAGTCTATTGGTTGAGTATTTCAGGGCGCCGATTTATGTGAAGGTCAATTTGACTGACAGACGTTCAAAAATTGCTGACGCAGTATATGAAAAAAAAAACCCAAAAACACCAAAACTTAAATATTTTATGCCGTTAAAATCTTTTGCTATATATATTTAAAGACGACTCAGCAACAAGGTGATTTATATACCAGCAAGTACATGTCCGTCGGTAACCTTGATCCGATTAACCATCGATGCCTCTTGCATGAGAACATATCATAACTTACAGGTCGAGTTACCAACAAGGCGGACAGTACGAGGAATGTTGCATGTAAGCTTCTCGTGCTACTTGCAGCTGCAATATTGTTAATTAGTGAACATAATACAATCGAACTTGTAATTACTAAATAGAAAACAAATATAAAATGCTGAAATGTTTCCCCCCATATATAACGGTGTAACGATTTCAAGTGGCCCCCAAAGTCAAGTTCACCAGCTTCAGCAGTCCTATTGTAATTTCATAAAAAATAAATTTAGGAAAATCAAATACTGATAGAAATATCAATAATACGTATTATATTTGGTAAAGAAGTGTTTAAGAATTGAAACAAAATGAAATATAATAATTTACCTGACGTCAAAATGGAGTGGATCATTCGAATACGTTGTTAAGTTATTGTGGGAGGGCATTTGAAAACCGGTGAGGGGAATTTGAAAACGTTTTAAGCTACGGGGATAGGATCGGGGCTTAAAACGCTACAATTATTGAATCTCAATTTGAATAATGCTGCACTTTTTGGCATATTTATGTGCATGTTTTAATACAAAAAAAAATGTTTGAAAACATCCGAAATTATAATAATGTTAGTTCACAATGAATCTTATAGGAACCCATTTTCAAACATGTAAAACAACGCAGGAAATACTGAGGAAAGAAATGATTTATTTCCCATTGGTTATATTTATAGATTGCATCATTGCAAACGCTTCGTGTTTTCCATTTAAATTTGCATTCTCAAATTGTTCTTACTTTTTGGTTTACACGTTTTTCAGTCCGACATATATCAGACATATAACTATTTTACATAAACTGATAAGCAAAGGCAACGTTGAAGGATGCTTTGTAACATGTATTGTTACAGTCGAGTCAATAATCGCAATATGTAAAACAAGGCATTATATGTATTCCAAAGTTTATCTCTGAAAACAAATTAGACAATGTCAGAAGACAATTAATCATGGTTTGTATGTAGTATCTTTGAATAAGTTTAGAATAAGCTGATTTAAAGTAACGATGTTTGTCTAAACTTATAGATCAAGACTATAATAATCATATTGAGATGTTGCCTTCCTTAAAACAATGAAGGAACCAAATAAAATACATGCTTTTATGGCATGTTTTAACCTTATCAAAGGTAAATTTATGTATTTATAGCATATAACATTGCTTGCACAATACCATTTTGTTAGTTAGTTATTATTTATGTTAGAATTTGGTAGATCCGAAATATTGTTTTTAATTTTACCACTTCAGGCCATGTATTCTAGCTGCGACAAAGTGAATCTTATTTGACAATCGCTCTATAGCGGCCGTATTCTTAAATACAATATGTTTCAATCAAAAGTGGGTTTGTTGACCCTGATAAATGGAATCAGATCAAATACCCTTGTACTGGTCGGTTCTTTATTAATAGATGTGTCGAGCGCCAATATTATCATTAGATAATATTTAAATGTGACCTAATGGTGTGAAGGGGGTAAAATTCGAACATCAAAAAAGGCATAAATAATCCACCAGGAGCCCTTTTTTAATGATAATGATAAACTTTAGCGGAATGCTTTTGAAAAAAAGTCCAATATCTTTTGCTCTGGGATATGGGTGTAACGGATACATGAGCTGTATTTAACTTAGCTTCCACTGTTGTTATGGAGAAACTCTCAGTCAAATGCGAAGCGTCATCAACTGTTCCAATTACACGGTACCGTAAGTCCCATGTCGAGCAAGTCTGACAATCAAGCAAATTAAATGTGCAGCAAACCCCAATCTCCTGACGTTATATTGCGAAAAACACTCTGTAAATTAGCTATGACATTTCAACTGGAATAGAGACCTTTGCGGAAACACACAAAATGTGGATTGAATGACTGAAGTCTTATAAAATCGTAGTATTTTCCGGACACAGATCCTCTTTCAATATCAAGTCGAGGTAAAGAAAATAGTTCTTTTCAGCATCTACCGCTATATGAAATTAATGAGCAAAGGGAATTATTATTACATATGGGTTGGACCATGCTGTAATTAAGTTTACAATAGAGCACTTATATTTATAAAACTATAATTACTTCGTCAGAATATGTCTTAACCTTAATAATTGTGTATCACGTATATGGGAAACAAACTTATTTTTATATTTTAATTTATTTGTAAAACTACAGAATATTTGAACCAGTTACATACAATATACCCCCGTGACATCATCTCCGTCAACTAGTCTTTATTCCTTTTCAAATCTTTAGAATGACTGCCTTGACTCATGCGCTATAAACTAAACAGTCGAATAAAAAAAGGGTAAGATAATGCCCACTAGAACCGGATATTTTCCTCGACTATCTCAACAATGGAACATACTAGAAAGGCTGTTCGAGACTAAGCTCGATATGAATAAATGAATATCTATAGTTATATGTCAATTAGATATGTCTGGGGGATAATTATTTCGACTGACCTTTGAATATAACATTCAAGATTAATTGCATCATGGTCATTATATATTCTGCTAAACAACATTCTGATATTTTTGCATGTAAACACTTGCAAAGGGAGAAAACTAATTGTTTCACTCAGTGGAGTGTAAATCGCTATATTCGTTGAAAGGGGACACAGTCCGACCGGAAGTTAGTCTGCTACTCGACATGGACAATGTTATAGATGAACGGAATGGGATTAAATAGAGAGTAATGACGTATTTAATAATAAACATACGCATGAAATAAAATGAATATATTTATTTTATTGATTAGCAAATTGACACATTAAACACATAAATGGACACATTAAACACATAAATTGACACATTAAACACATATATAAAAATACTGTATGATTTATGTATAACATTGCTAAATAAATGCATGCAGTAAACTGACGAACGTAAGACGCCTTGTTGTACAAGCTTTCTAATAGATTAGCAGGAATAACAAGAAGAGAAGCAGTTCTTGATCAGTTTCCAACACTTGCGCATACAGTGTATTATTCTTGTAAAAGGTGTGTATTATTGTTTAAGAAGTCACCTATGTATTACTATAAAGCATCTTGTATATTCCCTGTATTATGTTATTATTTGTACTATCCAATTTTGCAAAATATCTTAGATGTGTTTCTCCTTTTAATATCTCCGTTTACTAAGGCTGATTTGAGAAAATTTATTCATATTACGTAATCTCACGGTCACATGATCGCACAAGTAACATAACGAGAGCTTCTCTTGACTTGCTCTTTACCTATATCAGAGTTGCGGATCTATGATAGGTTATTGGGTCTTTGATATCACCGACCAAAGGGTGCTACTTGAAGCATTAGAAACATAATAAAGGTAGTCATTAAATGTTTAAATAACTAAATATGAATTATTCAAGCACTGCATAGGATCACTATTGTCCCAGGGCAAACAAGTCGCATCTGTATAAATGTGTAATAAATTTCACATCAATCCCTCCAATAATAGCCAAGATAGGGCCCTTGATATATAACTTTTTTTTCAATATGTTCAGGGGCAATAATTCATTTGAGACGATGGTAAATTTGGCCGTAATATACAGATAATGCTTATCCACTTTCATGTCTATGGATGAAGCAAATTATTTAGGCGTGGCTCAGGATGGACAATTTCCAAAATTGTTTTTAAACAGATCTGAAATACAATTGCACATGGAACGCTATATATTATGATATAGATTTGTCCTTTCGTGGGAAAATTTTATACTTAAAGCCGATGGTTTACTAAAAGTTTATCAAGTGTTATGATGATATGATTAATTACACGTGGTCATCATGAAAAGTAATTTTCTATATACAAATTTATGTGTAATTCTTTAATTATGCATGAAGCCTAAACATTAATTATCGTTCACCTATTATGCATGAAATTGTTTGTTTATTCACTTATGTGTGTGGATAAAGCATGAGTTTGAAAATGAAACTTATTATTTAATTGTGTGCATTTTTGATACATGATTATTTATAAGCGGTCTGTCGAAAGATATCTGACTATTTTAGCACACCTGAGCAACGCTCAGGGTGGGCTTTTTTGATCCGCTAAGTGTCCGTCGTGCGTCAGTGCGTCGTCAACAATTTAAGTGTTAACTCTTTAGCATCTTCATTTCTTAATCAATAATCTTCAAACTTCATGACATAGTTTAAGACCATTATATCTCGATCGAGTTGATGGCTGATATCGGTCCATTAGGTCAGGAGTTATGGCCCTTCATTTTAAAATACCAGATTTCATCTTGTTCACACTCTAGCTTCTTCATTTCATAAGCAATCTTCTTCAAACTTTACAACACTGTTTATGGTTATAATATCACAGCTACGTTTGATTATGATTAATATTTGCCCATTAGGCCAGGAGTTATGACCCTTTTATTATAAAAAAATGTCAACAATTTAGTGTTTACATTCTTGAAGCCACATTTTTATCCAATCTTTCCCAAACATGCTCGAACTATATGCCTTGATTAGATCACTAGGTCAAATCTTTGTAAAATCTTGTTTACACTCAACGGGGCACATTTTTGGCTTAATCGTTCTCAAACTGTCTCAGAATGTTTGTCTTGATAATATTTTGGTCAAGTTCAGTCATGGGCTGGAGGGGTTCAAAAAGTAAGTCACAAGGTCAAATCTTGGAATAATCCTATTTACACTCTAAGGGCAATATTATTGGCTGAATCTTTCTCAAACTAGGTCAGAATGTTTGTCTTGATGCTACCTCGGTCAATTTAGTTAATGGGTTAGGAATGGTGTCAATAGTCAGGTGAGTGATTAATCAAATCTTAGTATTTCCTGAAGCAACTCAAACTTACCAAATTAATGTAAAATCCATTACCAACATGAGGAGCAGCGACAGCATAAAACTGATCACCTGCGAGTTCTCGCAGGCTGATCTGGTTTTATGCTGTTCGCATAGGTCTTTTCATGGTATCCTCTATGAGGGAAAGGGTTAAGATTCATCATGGCCCTGTTGTCTAATTATCTCGTCCTCATGCACAAATTACCTATAAAATGAAATAAATCGTGTACATGTTGTTGTCATATTCTAATTATTCATGTATCTATACTATCTGATTTAATTTTTTGTTCGATTCAAATGTTTGCTTTCCAAGCTTTGCATGAATAAATCTAATAAGATTAATCGTATTTAAAAAAATATCAACATGAGTTCAGGTATAACATAATCATTTACTTGGCATCAAATGGTATATTTATAGCCCCCAAAAAAGCATTTATGACAAATGAATGATGTATGAAAGAATAAACATATGCCATAAGTTTTAGTTTAATTCCTATTTTCCATTCACCATCAATTAATGGGGCCGTCTGGTCCGATATTTAGGTCCAGATTCCAGGATCCGACAATAACACATGTCCCTAAACTATACGGGCGAAAGGAAAGATCTGGATACAACGATTTGGTAATATTCTAAGTTTACAGAATTGTTTTTAGGTTTTTTATTTTAAGTTAGTGTATTTTCATATTATTTCTCTTTTAAAACATGCTTTAAAATGTCTTTACCAGAGTATTTTGAAATGCAGTTACATTGCTGTAGGGCCACAGTAACGCATAAGATATTTGAAAAGCAGTATAAGACTCGGCTTCCTGAAAAAGTAAAAAACATAAAAATGTGAATTAGGTTTTCTTTTATGTCGACCACAGCGATAATTGTTTAGTTTCTATGTTGCAAGGAACCCGACAAATCAAGCTAAAATGAAATAAAATAACATTGCTTTATTTACATGTTATAATCTCTACGTAAAATGTTTCCAAGTTTTGTTGAAGGAAGGGTTTTAGATGGAGTTCTGTCTAGCTAAAATATACAATGCGTTGCTTGAATAAGTTTTTTTTTCTTCAAATATCTTTAAGTGCACTAGAGAATAACAACGGCAAGTAAATACTCAACGTTGTGACGTTATATTCATATCACTCCACCGAGTTGTCAACGATAGCGGTTGTTCTCAAAGAATGTCCCTTTCGGATACGTCAGTTTACTTCCTGAAAATGTACGAAGGTAGCTTGACATTTAGTGAAAACAACACATCTTTAGAGAGCTACTGACATTAACATCAATTAAAAAGCATATATGTAGCAAACGCTTATCCTCAATAACAGCTGGTGTTTTTTCTCGAACCATGGCATACGAATTCACCACCGCTTTATACATACAATTAATGTTTTAAAGCCCAAGGATATAATAAGAACCAAAAAATAATGTGTGTTTAGGGTAACGGTATCAAAAAAGTTTGGTGGGGAAGGGATTATTTATTTTTTTATCATTTTTACGTCCAGTCATAACAGTGAATGAATCAAGAAAACGGCCAGTAAAAACTTAAGGGTCTGGGGATTTTGCAAGGTTAAGTCGGGTTGCCCAAAACACAGATTTTTTTATGCCTGTAATTTGTATCTACGAGCACCTAAATTGAATCTGAATAAACATGTATACAAAAAAACTAAATATATACAATTCTAACGAACGTGTAAAAATTAAATCTTCCTTTTTAGATGACAAAAGTTAAATTGGTATAGGAAATATCTACCAGAGTCTGCATGTGATCTTGAAAGTAATGTTTAATATGTAAGAATGATCTAATAGACGTCAACATTTGCTTTACAGAGAGAGTGGAGACTAAACAAAAAACATTGCGTGATGAGGAGAAATTGCATTTCTGTGAAAGTTTTAATAATTTGTATCATTTTAATTAAGATATTCAAATATCCCTGACGGTTGAGGGGTTAAAACATCCAACTCCAAAGCTTGGTCCCAGGTCGCTGCATACAGTTGCTAAAAATGATAAAGGATAATATCAGGTTTGATTTGCCCGCCGTCAGTAAACTGTAACTGATGAATGGATTTAGTATCATACAATCCGTCTTTAAGTGATTCTGTTGAGTGGCTGCACTAAGTATATCTGTCTAATGTAGATAAAGTCTCCAAGCTATTTAAATATTAAGGCGGGGATGAAAAAAACAAACCATTTTAGGTACATAATTTGAAGTGTATATAATTTTTCATTGACACTAGTTGGTGCTTTTTCAGGTTATAAGGTTTGCATAAAAAAGAAAAATGATATTGTTTGATTGTTTGAATATTTGAATAGTCCATAATTCTATACTAGTTCTACAATCTTCCCCCCACCCCCGAAAAAACAAATGAAATGAAAAAAAAAAAAAAAAAAAAAAACGCCATTTCTTGCACAAACATTTATCCTTTTATAGTTACAGAAGTTATGACTCTATAGTATATTTATATGCATGCATGTTTGGAATATTGTTAAACCAAGCAGATAATAAAATATGTCTCAACTTATCAATATTTATCATTCTATCTTCTCTGTCAAATAAATTTCTTGTTTGCGTATCTTGCCATTCCTGGTGAAATAGAATTTGCTAGGAGTAGCTATATTGCAAATTAAAATTTAAAATAAGATTCTCCCAAATCTCGTTATAAAGCAGGGTACATTAAATACAGTTTACATATATATTCGAAGTGTTATTACCAGCGAAAAGCCCATCTCTCTCTTAGGCTCTTTTCCAAAAGTATTTAGGAATGTTGGCTGCATTCCCGTCCTGTTACAAAATATGGAATTAAAAATATGGGAAGTATTTTAGATACAGAATGTAAGCAGTTGGTCCGGCTTTAGTGGATGACGAAGAGTTATGGCCCATTTTAAATACATGTGTTAGCACTACTACTGCATGGCTTAAATACAAACCTAATTTACTCAGTGAAGTAATAATATTATGAAGTCGAGGCGGTTTTAATGGCAATCACTTTAAGCAATGGCTCGAGTTTGATAAGGAATAAAAAAATATCCCTTTTCATTAGGTCGACGTTTTGTTTTCGTATGAATTATTTGAATGAAAAAATCGACCAACACGTTTAAAATGAAAAGAAACAAAAGAAAAAGGGGAAAAAGAGAAGAAAAAGAAGCAAAAACAACCTAAAAACATTTTAAGGGTCGTCCATAAAATCCAATAAAACAGATCCACAAGACTAATATAATTTAAAGGGCACATTGTAACAAAGTGAGATAAAAGTAGAAACAAACATAAAACAGGTCAAAGCATTTTCATCAATAATTGTTACATTTGATTTCCAAGGCGGAATACATCCGTGATATTCTTATTTCTTATTTCTGAGAAAACAATTAATCTGTAAAATGGTTTTGTATTAACGAAATTAAAAGCCCGAAATGATAAAGCACTCCCAAAATTGTTTTCTCCTTTATACACTAGCAATAAATCTGTTTTTGTTTCTTCCTGCTTGATCTTTATATTTCGGAGTCAGTACACTGGATATTTTATAAAACAAATGAATATCGTTCACGAAAGAGACTTGAGATAGAGGGATTTTAATATTACTTTTCATCAACCCTCGTATGCGAATTTAGTAACTGTTGAAGATTATAAATTAAGAAATTGGCTAGCAAAATAAGATTATCATTTTATTTGTTAAATATTGAAAAAGGTCATTATCATCATATTCATAGCGCAATGAGATAATGTGTACTGTTTGTGTCTATAATGATATAGAAGATGACTATCATTTCGTTTTAATTTGTTCACTTTACGAAAATTGATGCACGGAGGAATCCGGGTAGAACCACCGACCTACCGCAAGCCAGCTGGAAGGCTTCCTCACATGAAAATCCGAATGATCCTGCCGGGATTCGCACCCACGCGGTGAGGGGCTACGAAAATTGAAGGAGACGGTAGTTATAAAGATCTTATAACATTCGTCCATATATGTTAAAATTCATCGAACATTAAACTCTGATAATAGAAAGGTTATTACATATTTAGCTTTATTTAAAAACATGCATTTAGATTAAGAAATGATAGATTAAACATGCATCAATTATTATCTATATTTTGACAGAATGTATTTAAACAATTTGTAATGAAATGTAATAGATAAGAATTTTCACTTTCGTAATAATTTGCCAGCGATTTCTATTTTCAGCTTCCAAATAGTTCCGATATGAAATGAAATAATTTATTATTCAATTAATATATTAGATATAGTAAATTGATGTTATCTTATATTAACTGACATGGTTTTATATCTATTTTAAATAGCTGTACAATCACTGTATTGATTATTTACGCTTAAATCGTCAGAGAAAACATCTCTCAAATAAAACAAATTTCTTTTAATAAGTCCGGTTTTTATTTTTTATTTACTTGAAAACATATTGTTTCACTGTAACTTTATTTGGATTAATGCGTGTGATGAATAGGAATAGACGACACGTGTGGAATCATATATTTTGCATTGCTACATGCTGCTAATATACAATGACCATTTAATTTATTTATATTATCAAAGAAAACCTTTGGCACGAGAAGAAATTTTCAAGTTATATTATAGTTTAAACTCATTTATTTTACGTCGATTGGGAAACAATACAAATCCCTCTCGACAGTTCCTCGGTTGAACAAGTACTTTGCGCCTGGGAAGGTCATGAAAAAATCTTTGTTCCCTTTAGGGCTCGAAATCATAACCTTCGGACCCGCCGTTGGATTGCTAATACTTACACGACACCCTTGTTCAAGGTATAAGGGGCAACTGATTTAATAGTATTTTCTTATAGTTGTTAGCAGAGATTGCTGAAAGTACAGAAACAGTAAGATGATTGTAAATTTAGAGACCAGTCTATGCATTTCCAACTCCACAAATGATGCAGAAACATTAGCAGAGTTTTAGATAATCAGATGTATTACAGGCATCCGCCAAAATCAAACCTTTACATCACTGTATAGCACGTAGACCATAACTTAAAACAATTCACTTTCAATTTTCTAATGGTATTCATTTCATATCGGCTGTACGTTATATTTGATGGCGCTTAGGAATAATAACGTTAAATCGAGATTGCCGAAACCAATCAGTAAAATATATACGTCACAAGATGTAAAACAGGCATTAAAGATAGAGGATCACATATTTTATAGGAGTACATATCGACCGAAACAGCATATCGGTGTGCTTGATGTATATTCGTGTTGGTAGAAATTTTGTAATTACAAAATGGCGGAAACTGCGCATAAATCACACTAAAATAATAAGCATTACGATGGGTTTCCGACAAGGCATAATTCTCTTCCTCACACAAGCAAACCTTCAGCAAATATAATGATATGTTTCTATTACAAATAAGGATTTATGTTTAAATTTCAGTTGGGCGAGTAAGTCAATACGTCATAGGGATGGAAAGCTCTCATTAAAAAAATACCATTGCAGAGTGAACTTTTCTTTGCGTGGTAAGGGTTACACTGGATGCTTCAAAGCTTGGCTCTGACTCCATTGGACATGTTATAATTCAGAACCTACTGTAATATTCCATAAGGACAACAATGACTTCGAATGAATACCACAAACTACAGTCATGTCAAAGATTATAATGGTAAACTAATGACAGTAAATGAGAATGAAATAATCCTGAAATACTTGACATGTTGATTTCAGTGTAAAATCGAACTGTATTTCTGTATTATCCCGGGAAAAAAACCAATTAAAAATAGCTTACAATCGTGTGTAAAACGATTTTAACTTAACCATTTTATGAAACTTTCTTTCCATTTTTTTAAATTTATTCCATTGAAGTCACGTGCTGGATCGGAGAAACCTTTGACAGTATGTGTGGACGGTTCGCAAGTCAACTGTCGGTTTTTAAAGCTCTAAAACTGTTGTCTTTGTTATTATCAAGCATAGCTATTCAAATTACTTGTTTTTGTATCAACTGAATCTTAGCCAGTATACGATAAAATATATCATGTTTGAAGCTCACTTTTGAATATCTAAAATTTAATCCGTCGCGTAGAGACTCCATACAACACTTTGAGAATGAAGTCGAATTACAAGAAGTAAGAAAACAAGAAGAAAAAGACATTGTTGCAAAGCATAAAATAGCAAACAAGAAAAATGTTTTGTATTTTAACAGCTAAGACATCTTCATTATCATAAACGATCATAAAGTCATCATCATAATCATCTCCATCATCGCTAGCATCAGCTTAATCTGATATTTATTTTAATCATTTATGTTCCGTCAACTGACATCAAATTTTCGAAGCTGTATATATTGATGCTTATGACGCTATCTTATGGCGAAAATGAATATAAAGAAAAATGCAGGATAGTATTATGACAATATTATTTGCATCTTCATATTTGTTTTCATAATTTATTCTATGTCCCCCGAATCCCGGCAGGGTAATTCGGATTTTCATGTGAGGAAGCCTTCCAGCTGGCTTGCGGTAGGTCGGTGGTTCTACCCGGATGCATCCGTGCATTCGGGGTCTTCCTCCGCCTGTAATTAGCTGGGCATCGCTTTATGACTGAAATATTGTCGAAATGACGGGAAACTCAAATAGTCAAGTCTATGTCCGCAAAATCAACTTCCACCATTGTCCGCTAAATCAATTTACACCCACGAGTCAACAACTGACTGAGCTACTGACGTCACAGTCTCCATGGATTGCACCCATTTAAAAAAATAAATAAGGACTACATATAGAGGCCGGTGCTCAAACCATGGCCAATAATTGTCTGTATTACCATGTCACTTGCTTTGTTGTGTAGATTGCTTTGTCGTTCAGCTGGGGTCGACGTCAACATTCGTTCCACGGTGACCGCTTCACAGAGGTGGCCGCTAAATGAAGGTTAAATATAACAAAATGCTTTAGTTTGGTATTATTAAGTTGACCGCTAAATGCAGGTATACCGCCTAACAAAGGTGATCAAATAAAAAATTAGAAAATATAACAAACCGGACAAATACGCACACGCTACATGTATATAGTACAACTTGACGTCAACACCGGAAAACTGATGTTTCATTTTTCGATTGAACGGTGAGCATATATGATCAATGATGCGGTAATAATGGATATATGCTAATAAATGTTGATTCCCGCTTCTTTAGTCATTGCATTACTTAATTTATCTTTTAACAACAACAAAAATAGATGAATAAATAAAATTAAAAACAACACTTGACTCATTAACTATCCTCCATCATCATCACCATTGTTAAAAAAAAAAATTTATAAAGGGTTGAATTGGGATTCACAAATAAATAGGAATGCTGAACATTTGATAGATCAAGACCAGGGAATTATAAATTTTAATGAAATAAAAAAGAATAATTGATACTTATACACATGATTGGCATTTTTTAATAAATAGTTCAAAGAGACTAGAAACTTATTGTAAATTTTAAAGAAAATTTTAATAGTGAAACTACCTCGATAGAATATATACTGCTAGATTTAGAATAGTCCTTACCAAATTCAAAGTATCATCACATAACTTAGAAACAGAAAGGGGGAGACATCATGATATACCAAGGGAACAAAGATTATGTAAAAATTGTAACATGAATAAATTAGAAAATGAGTATCATTTTTACTAGTATGTCCAAAAATTTCTAATTAAAGACAAAACTACTTTAATGAACAATACACTCACTGGCCAAATAAGTATAAATTCAATAGAATTATGACTTCTAATTCGAATAGATTAGAAGTACATATACGTCAATAATTAAAAAATATTTAATAGAAGGTTCATAAAATTTTGTTTTATTTATATACCTGGAAATTTTTTTTTTTTTTCTACAGGTATATACAATCTTGTTTGAAATTAGTTGGAAAATATCTATGTTAATATCTCTTCTAGTATTTTGATTAAAACTGATTTTGTTAGTATTACGATATTGACATGCTCTATGATATTTCCTCTCTTTCGTAACTCTTCTCTGAAATTTTTTTTTCCATTGCACGTATTTATGTTAACCATTGTGTATGGCTGTGAATATGCATATTGCTATTTTATGCCAATTAAGATATTAAATTGAATTGAATATAACGTGAAGTGATGAAATCCCGGTTCAGTCTACGTATATAAGGTCAGGGAATAATTATATGACCACAAGGGCATGTTCTTTACTGTAGCAACAATAAATCTTAGTCTTGTTGCTATATAGTCGTTGACATTCATTATTGTTGGGTCTAGTCCTCGGCAAGGTTACTTCTGTTTTTAAACCACAAATTACTCTGAGTTCGAGCCCCTGTCTGGTCAAACAAAAAGTCTTCCAACTGACGGTGGTTCTTCTAAGGATGCTTCTATATACTCCGGTCTTCCTGTACCTGTAATAAAATGGACGACGCTAACTGAAATGCTGCACGCACAAACAGTTCTAGCAAACAGGCAACTGTAAATAATTACATACAAAACAGAACTGGTAGAGCTATTATCCCCATACACCACAATTTGATGAGATACGTCACGATCTAAACGAATGAATAAACGTGCATTATCTGTAATCATTCTCCAATTAGCATATGATTGCGGTATATTATCGTCAAAACGAACACTTACAAGTTATTATATACCAATTATACGTAAATGTTTTGATTACAGTACCTAGAATTATGTCACTCGCTAGAAAAGAGATATTTCTCCTCAACAAGGCATACTATCACGATAAACGTTTTAGCATTAAGCTGATAATGATTGTTTAAACGTTTAAATGGGGAGGTTTTGGAATCTACTGGAAAAAGCGTACCTAATACAGTTTTTTACGTGGTGCATACTTGAATAATCTGATTACATGAACGATGTTTTCATAAGCAATCATATCTGAATTATCCTCAGATTGTATGTGTTAATGTAGCATATTCTGAAAGTAACTTTATACACTCACCTATAAGCTTTATGGGCATTTCAATTGATAAAAACACTAAGTATTATAGCAACTTATAAATATCAACATTTAGGTAAAAATAATATCACACACACACACACACACACACACACACACTGTGGAAACGCCTTTAATCTGGATAAAAAATCCGGACCAGCAACAAACACGAATTAAAGAGAATACCGGATTTGGGAGGGTTATGATGTGTCGTATGTTAATCGTTTTCACGGTGGTGTAATCAATTCTTAATTCATGCTTCAAATGTGTTCAGGTATTAAAATGTATCATTTAATTGCTTGAGATATCAATTTTAAATTCTTCAGAATAGATCTTCGTTGTTGTGATGTTGCTTTTGTTGTACCAAGACGTAAAATATAAATAAATAAAAAAAAAATAAATAAAAAAAACATGGGGAAAAAAATTACAATCGTCTGTTTTCTGATTTCCATTTGGAATTCTTAATAATCAAGTTTTCATACATCATTTTTCATTTTTTTCTAGTATGATATTTTATCTGAAACCAACAATGAAATCCAAATACCATAAAGTAAGATTAAACAGACTAATATTCCATTAGATCTACTAGGTCGGAGTTTCAAAACATACATCTTATACAGGGAACATAAATTGTCTTCCATTGCTAAACAATACATTTTAAAATAATAACATGTATACCAAAACAAAGTATTAAAAAAAAACTGCAGTGGACACGTACAATCTTAAATACCCATTCTGTGAAAATTTGAAGAAAATCCGAACATGAATAGCAGATGCAGGCTGCGTACAAAATTTTACATTATTTTTAATTCTGACGTCATGTGACGTCATAAGGAGAAGAAAATATTGGAATGAAAAGGGACAAAGTTGCTGTGAAGGCTATTAGAATTTCACAAGGCTGGCTCATCGACAACCGGTTTAAACTTGAACAAGAAAAAAGAAAAGAAAATCCTAATCCGGCGCGACTCCAGGATTAAGGGACAGGGGGGCGTAAATCCAGCAACTACCAGGGGTGTTCGAAAAGTATCCGGAATAGTGCCATACCTTATTTATTAGTATGGTTATCAGAATAAAACTTTCAAAAGTGATATTTTGATATATTTTGAACTTAATCCAAAAGAGAAAAGGAAACAAATTGCACTCATGCAAATTCCAGGCACCATGGCAATGTCGGGTAACGTTGAGCGGGGCAAAATTTGCAAATTTTCGTATATTTACCTGTCTTTAAAGATTGCATATAGACAAATTCCCAACGTCAAAAACTACTCAAATAGACGGACCGCTTCCAAGACCTTTTCTCAAGGGATATACATAATGTCATGGAATGAAATCTAACATCATTTCCTTTGATATTCGAAGGCGAAAACATTGTTTAGCAAAAAACGTAAATATGGCACTAGAAAAAGCGCTTTCCCATTCGGTTTTGTATATTGATGTATAAAACGAAATCAGAGACGCTCTACATGATCATGGGCACTAACGGCAAAGTTTAAACTAGGAAAACAAAACATGTATGGGTGGTTCACCGCTTTCAAGACCATCCTGCGCACAATGTTGCCGACCGCCCATGATCTGGACATCCGTGTACGACTTCAGCAAAAGGAAACACAATTATGGAGTTGTCTGGGAAACAATTCCACTGGAGCGTTTCAGGTCATACTTTTACAAGTAGATCTGTAGGTGGAAGATGGGTGTATCGTGCAAAGGAAACTGTTTCAAATATAATTTTAGATGTCAGATAGTCTTTACAGATAGCATATTCATTTAACGAGTAAGTTGTCCCGCTCAACGTTAACCGACATTGCCATAGTGACTGTGAAATTTGCATCAGTGCAATCTGTATATTTTTTGCTCTCGGATTAAATTCAAACTTTTTTTACAGCGTATAAGTAGAAATTACTACACGTATGTTATTATATAGTTCCACAAAAAACAATCATCAAATACATGTACTGATTTAATAAACACTTTCGCTGCCTTAAATGAAATCGGGGCGTTTATTTAAACCGATGACACCAATGGTGTGTTAAAACTCATTTATCCGGTTTATATTAGGCACGCCCGGTAATCAGGTAATTCACTAGTGCGAAATCTGCAAACGACAATATAACCTTGAGACAATATTTAAAAGCAAAAGCAAAACAAGCCGTTTCTTTTTTCGGATTTGTCGAAAAAATAAACATCTCGAATCTGTCTGAGACAACGTATAATTGGATGGATCCAGCTGGGCCGGACATTTTGGATGTATGGACTGCTACAGCTCTTTATTAAGCGGAAAGGTGACAAACAAGCGAAAATAAATTTAAACTTAAACGAGAAAACTGAAGTAATCAGCGAACTACAAATGATTTTTTCAAATTTTGACCTTTGTCGATTGGGGGGGGGGGCGTTTCCGCCCCCTCTAAATCCGCCATTGCTAATAAGAACATAAAAAACCCAATAGGTCTTTCTGTGGTTTCAGAAAGCCCTATTTAAACACAAAACGGTTACGATTTTTATTGATTGATTTTTTTTTGCTATAATACTTAAAGTTATATATCTTGCAATCCTGATTACGTGTATTCTTTTTCTCTGGAAGAATCATGGACTTAAACGTATTTCCAAGTTAGTAAACCGTTGACAAAATCTTTCAATCGAGATTTTTACGACATGGAAAGAAAAAGCCGTTCTAAAAATAAGGTAAAACAGGGACTATATAGTCGGGTCTTCTTTCCGTTTGTTGATTGCTATTGGGTAATTATGCCCTACTAGTGTCATTATCAAATTCGAAATATCACTTTCGCTGCGATTCTGACGATCTGCATGAATTTTGTATTGTTATATATTTACGAATCATATCTTCAACATTTATCCAGATATTTGTGACAAATGTGTTTTGCAATGAATGGTTCCGTCGGTGAATGTTTTGATTTTTCATTATTTTTGATATATGGCTTATTGGATGCCATCAGTTTATATAGATGTTGTGTATATTGATTGTTTAATATAAGAAAAGCAAGATTATGTATACTGTCATGAACACTGGTTCTGGTATGGTTGGATTTATAAGGAATGTTTTGTTTGAACAGTTTTCTTTAAAACAAATATACGTGGCAAACAATATATCCGTGAGCTTTACCAATACATTGGTGTATTTTAGACTTATTGTCTTATTTCTCAAAATAAATACAGATAAATCTGGCAAATATTTATCTGGTGTCTTTGTAATGGTGTGTTTTGTCTGTGGAAATAGGAAAGCGATATTTTAACGCGTACATATATATGGCTATATGAGACAACCATGGAAACATCTTTGGGGAAAGGGACGCTGATGGAGTGTACCCTTGCAATTAAAAGTTATTTTAGCCGTATTTTAATCATTCATTTATTAATATTATGGAAACGGATAAATAAACCAGGTTTTATATGGATTTTTGTAACAATCCGCTAAACTAAGTGTTCTTTAGTGATTGTTGTAATAGTTTGTTAGACATGCAGCAGCATTTTGGTAGTTTACTATTCATTTATTTTTGTTAAAAAAATCCCGATATATCTATTTTATGCGAACATAACACCCTTGAACCCTAATCCGTACGCCTCTTGTTAATACGAATTTCATTACTATCATGATTATTAATGTAAATATGTAGATTCTTTCCCTTTTTATTTTAGTATGTTACTTTGCTATTGCTTTTATTAACTCAAGATTATTTGAAGATAAACTGGGTTAATATGTTCCATTCAGGTCTTTTCATGTATCCTATAGGTTAGATAGTCTGGCCGATTCGCATTGTCAACAAAGAGTTGTTTATTTCTCGATTGTTTTTCCTTTTTCCACTAAATCAATTAAAATGCTTACAGAAAAAACAAGTCTGGTAATGGAATATTAGAATGCTTGATTTAATTTCTTAAATTTTCTTGTCGATTCTATTTGCAAAAGTTCAAATAGTAACTAACAACGAATCATAAAATTGGGATATTTGTCCTTATCATAATCAGTTTTCACAGTCTAAGTTTGTTTGTTGGATTTAACGTCCAACCGACAGTTTTTCAGTCACTTGGAGACGATGTCTTCTTGAGACAGATATAGTGCTGCCACACTGCAGTATCACGCCGTAGCCATGATTACACACCCAGTCACATTATCCTGACACCGGGCCAATCATTCCTACAACTATCCTTAAATGCTGAGCGCCAAGCAAAGAAGCTATTGCAGTACCTTTTTTACGACTTTGGTATGTCGCGGCTGGTCACAATCTTAGCTTTGGTCCTGTTCCAAAATAAAATAAAGGCACATCATACAAGACATTAAAAATACATATTGTACATTTTTAAATTGTGTTAATATTGTTAGTTTTTATTAGCATAAAATGAACATAAAACATATAGAAATCTAATTAAACTGTTTCAAAATGCAAATAGAACATATATGTGAGAAATAAATGTTAATTTTGGAAAGAGTTTTGTACTTCCTTACCTCTGTTCGTTCTATCTTTATCCCGTGTAATATCTTTACGAGTATGTGCGAATTATTTGTCTAAATGAGTACAATGTTTTCTCCGAAAGAAAAAATAGTTTATCTTTACAATACATGTGAACTTTATTGCCATAATTATTGCCATACAATTGCAAGACTGTTATTGGCAAAGAAAATAAGACAATGGTCGATTTGTAAGTATACATTGCACAGTGCGCATCCCTGCGTGTACATTAACGTTTGATAACATCGGCGCCTGATACAGTTAAGCGTTTGTAATAGTTGAATCTCGTGTGCAATCTCGTTATGGACTTGACTTATTACATTACTATCAGTTCTACGATAAAATGGCAACCAACATGTTTTTAGTGAACTTCGATCAAGGAACTGATGAACTGTACATCCCATAACGATTGAATTTTGATCTTGAATACATGACTGACGATTGTGATTCTCTTTTTGGTAAGTTCTAATTCCAACTCTCAGATCAATACTGGATTGTTCCGTGGCTTAGTTTTCAGAAAGTAATTTGATTTGGTGAGGCCTGTGTTTTATGGCTTTTATTCAGTTTTATAAACTGCATTTCTAGCGAGATTTCATTTGCTGTATTTCCTGTTTAGTAGAGACGATCTCTGTTCACCACGTACAAGTTCTAGGATCAGCATGAATCTTTAAATTAAAATCACCTCCTTTGGTTTTATGTCAAAATTTAATATAGGCCATTGCCTTATTTAATTAAGTTAATTATTTTCGTTCATTGATAGCTATTCGTGTTAAAGGTTATGGAGTGTAGTTGGGGAATAATAGCATCTCATTTCAACGTGCGTAATGATTGAATTTATTTTTGAATCGTTTATTTGAACTAAGAATGACTTTTCTGATTACTACCAGGGGACATAACTGAGGATATTATCTCATAAACCCAGTTTGAACCTCGAATAAAACATACCCCACTTTAAAATTATACAATCAGGAAAAACTACACAATGTTATAATATTTGTAATGCAGTAGTGGTTTTAAAACTATCTGTTACATTTATAATGCGAGATTACAAATAAATTGCGTGTAAGAATGTTCCTTTTTACTTCTTTATTTGTATTGAAATAACTAGTCTAAGATTAAAATAAATCGTATCTAAAACATCATTATTTTACCAATTTTAAAAAGAACTAATTGCGTCTGAGACCTATTTATTACTGCTTAATAATACATCATGCTTGAGTCACATAGCATGTCAAGAGACATCGGAAATAGTACCTCGCGTTTGTTCACGACAATTAAGGATATGGCATCCAGTATCTAAGTCCTTATTCAACTTGCATCTAAACAAATCATGGTATCGTGTTTCTTGTTTTCTGATATCTGCTATGGTTATTTATTGGCTGTTATTATTGGCTGATGATGATGGTGATTTTTGCAGTTTAGTACTGTATCTTAGATATATTAAGAGGAAGATGTCAAATTTCTGGACTCAGTTTCATGATATGTCCTCAAGTTTTTACCTAAATTAGTAATGATGTCTGAGACCAAGAACTTATACTTAGAGTTGTTTTTTTTATTAAACAATGCTTCATAAAGTAAAGAGATATTTTTCGATGTCAGAAGTTGCTCGCCGAAATTAAACAGCAGATAACAAACTACTGTCAGATAAGTACAATTATATAGGAAATCCTCTGCAGAGACTTCTTTCTTTGTTTCCTCAAAATGCTAGGTTAGTTGAAACGCATAGGAACACAACTGATAAATTTTGAGATCGGGATAACCTATATAAACATTATACTTTAGCACATTGATCAGTCAATACGCATATTTATTATTAATTATTATGATGATAAGAAATGAAATGCAGTAATGGCAAAAACATCCACAACATATAAACACAAAAACTGTAAAATCTCTGAAACAAAACAATATATATGCTTTTTTTACAATTTCATATATTTTCATTGCATAACTTCAAGTATACACTTGCTACAGGAATGATAATTTTAAAGTATATCAACTGCATTATTCTAAAATACATATTGACATCCTGGGGTTAGGCTTTCCTGATTATTATATTTCCTCAGACATAAATTATGTGTTTTATATATCATTTCGCATTTTAAACGCTTTGGTTATATAATGAAAGATTTGTTTAACCCTATTTAAACATGCAGAGAATTGGAAATGAACCATTATTTCAGACGTCGTTGGGTACCTTATGACAATTTCGAATACAGACAGAACACATAGTTACAAGCCCTACTACGATACATATACTCGTTGTTTGTATTGGAATATTTTCAGACTCAATATAACCACTTCACAATTAAGTCCATAATGTTTAGATCTTTGACTTTGTACAACATTACAACTAGACTATACTCTATATGAACAAAATTCATGTTACGCCCCCTGTTATTACCGAAATCATTTAGTTTAATTGTCCAACAACTATTTTAAGTTTTGGAATATATTCATAAATTATATTAAATTTTGGAGGACTATGTGACATAAAAAAACTAGGTAGACGATTGTACTATTGAAGCCTGGATCTTAAGTAAATATACAGAAACAAACATTACTGCATATGATGACAAATATTATAATCATTGTTAATTATAATTTTCCATCATAAAATTTATTTGAGATATATATTGCCTTTTCATTCTTGGTCCTAAATACATTTTTTACAGACACTTTTTACAAGAAAAATATACCCGTTTGACACTATTCTTAAACATTTCATTTCAAATCATCTGTTTTTCATAAAACAAAGAAACTGTTTCTGCTGGGTTTCTTGTTCAATTTATATATGCCATCGTCGAATACCCACGGTCGATCGATAGATCATCTTTATCGTGGGGTATTACAGCTGAACCAGTCATAAAGGCCGTTTAATACAGCTGCCGGATGCAGTCATTTTTTATTGTTTACATGACATTCAAGCCTCAACGCCGAAGGGTGTTACATTTATAAGTCGCGTTTTCATTGGCTGATATTTCGATCAATAAATACTGTATTACGACGGTTTTCTTGCTTATTTTCCAACAGCATGATGTTATGTAGGGAAACGGAATAAGTCAGCCGAGGGTATTCGACGATTTATTTATGCCATTTAAACGCAAACTTAGCATGTTTTGCACACTTGAACTTTAATTGCGCATGGCTACATCGACACCATTGGAGGTAATAACTCAGTTTTATAACTCTAGGAGCCTGTCTTACAGTACAAAGTATCAGTTTCTTTCGTGTAATCTACTACATATTGCAACAAATGCACGTTTCAGCAAGAAATGTTATCGTGTTTATTGATCATATGACGGTGTTTAAAGAAATTAACACCACTAGGGTACGTAATTTTGTTTCATAAAGTCCTGACATACAATGAAGGTGACATACATGTTTGCTATTTTGGAAAGTTTCTTTGTCTCTCTGAAACCGGTTTTCTGATGCATAATTTACTAATGCCTCTGTAGAGTGGTTACTCAACAACATATTCCCTATAAAACGGAAATGTTTCAAAATTTAAATTTTGGCTAGCGACAAAATCCAAAAAAAAAAAAAAAAAAAAAAAGATAGAAAAAGAAAAGAAGGAGAAGAAATACGGAGAAAAACACAGTCCGTACGAGTGGATGCTGCTATCTTTTGTGGCAATATAAAATATCAGTTTACAATGCAACAAAACACACTAGTAGAAAGCCAAAATGTTGAAAACTTACACTTACTGAGCAAAGTGTTTAAGCCTGTCACGCAGAGTGTGATTCTGATAGAAATTTCTGGATACAAGAACTGCGGGAGAATGCCAAACGGTTTTTTTTTACGAAATAAATGACTAATAACAACAAAACCTGGTTTATTATCAAGCTACTGGTGGCATTTTATAATAGACAATATAACTGGAAACAGTAATTTAAAGGTTTAAAGTAATTTATAGTGTTCTTAGACCTTAATATATTATGGTGCTTTAAAACAAGTTTAAATAAGGGGACTGCAATGCCCTCGATTCTTTTTATGTAATTGTTTTGATGATTGAAAATCATGTATGATTATACTGTATTTTTTAATGATCTTAGTAATATGAAAAATAGTCTTTATTTCTTGACACACTGTTTAATTGAAAACGAATGTAACCCTTAACGTAAGATTCAGTTTTAAACACATCCAGCATGTAGTGAAAAACGGTGAAGATTTTTTTATACACACACATGAGATGATGTATTAAACTATACTTAACGAATCACTTATCATCATTCAGTTTTATATTCATACTAGCCCGCTGGACTCCTCAATATTTGACCAGTATTTGAACGGCATTTAGCGTTGGTGGGCCATTTATTATTTTGCTTTAGACTTGAATGTTCAAATCATATTTCCTTGGGAAGTGTTTTACAATTTTCCCAAATGTCCCATTTATTATTTTTTATATAATACATTAGGTCGGGATATCAAAATGAACCTTTACAGATTTTAAGAAATTAAATTAATATTAAATACATATTTAATTCACAAATACTTATCATCTTCATTTTCAACCATACGAAAAACAGGTAAATCAGATTTTACAGGATTTTACTTACCATTCCATTACAAAAAAAACTGAATATACATGTACCTGGTTTATCTCTTTGTACATGAGATTTAGGCATATATTATTCAATAAATTAAAAGAATATTAAATACATGTAGTATGAATATCTGAATAATCGTACATATTGGGGGGGGGGGGTATTTTTTCGGAATATTTCTCAGCAAAGAAATGATCTTGTTTCAATTACTAATACATCAATTCTGTTTTCCACATTCAATGTTTATATATTTTCATGTCAACAATTAAACAAACAGCCTGAAATGTAATTATTCTCTTTTAAAAATACCTAAATATTTCATTTCTTAACAAATATTGTTAGTTTTAAAGGTAATAAATCTTTAATTTTTTAAAACTGGAATGCGTTTCTACCAAGTTTAAGAATTTAAAGTATTACTCTAAGTATTGTTGGTGGAATTCGAGCCAGGCTTTCTTTTTCTCTAGCTTTTTTTCCTTTTCCCCTTGTACTCTTACTTTTTCAGCATAGTGTAAGTGAAAAGGTCTAGAAGTTTTGAATTATTTAGGTAGTTATTGTATATAATTTTAAAGTAAAACTATAAATATGCATTTATATGTGAAATTTATACCGAAATTTATTCTTTGTAATTATATGTTTCAATTTCTGATTAATTGCCGATTTATTTTAAAGTGTTTTCCTCACAATTTAGTAAAACATGGATATCATCTGGACAAATCCTGAAGATACTATTCGTAAATATATAACAAGGCAGAATTGTTACAGAGCATCAAAGTCAAAGCAAAAATAATAATTCAAGATAGATACTTACACAAGATAGTGATAGTTTAAGTATCATTAAACAGAGTGACAGGAGACCCGGATATTTCTTTGGTATTGCAAAATACGTCTCTGTTCAACGCCTACATCATTCTATTTCGTGTAAAAGTATGGTCACCGGATCAGTCTGAGAAACACAAAGCATATGATTTTTCCAGTGCACTTTCCCAGTATTTTTTGTGACTACATCGATTATTTTATTGCAATCAAAACACATGATACATAACAAATAACTCCAGAAGAAAAACGTATTTGTATGGACATGCTCGTACTTACAATACAAAGTTATCCCGAATACAATGCCGTTCTATCATAGACCAAGAGAAAATGATTAACCTATGAAAGCCTAAATCAGTCATTAAAAAACTTCTAAATATCGGAAGAATAAAATAAAAGAAACAAAATGGAAAATGTACACATGTTATGAAACTAAACCAATGATGGTTTTGTGCAGAATTTCATTTATTTGTAATGTTTTCTTTATTTATATTTAGTAACAACAGTGTTGCACATAGCCCTCAAATAATAAAAACACTTTTCGAGAACTGTGTTACGGGCATGTGGACTTCGCTGATTCGTTTAAGGTAGATTTAATTAAGATAGAAGTGAATGTACATTTTCAAACATACCGGATTTTTCTAATGTCAAATTGATTGTACGTGTCCAATGCATCCGTTGATGGTTTAGTTTTTAAATGTATTTTCCTTTTTGAAACCAAGCAAAAGGTAGAAATGATAGATTTATGATACTATTGCTACCGTGATAAGATAATCAAATGGAAATAAAATATGGATAGATTAGGAATAGATAACCGTCTTATAAGGAGGTCCATCCTCTTTTTTTGCTTTGAATATGATTCAAGATTTTCCAATGATGTAATTTCAATATACGAATGGGCAAAACTTTGGTTTATAAACTAACAATGTTTACCGAAAAGAAAATATATATCTAGACAATAAGTGCGAGCGTAACTTGCATATTTGTTGCCCTATACATTTAAGACCGTTATTGGAATGTAAAGCAAGACTATAGTCGATATGTTTAATAAGTTCATATTGTTCACCGCTGTTTGTATATAAACGTTTGATAACATTTGATTACATCGGTGTTCAATTAAGTTCTGCTTTTGTTATGGTAGAATCTCGTTTGCAGTCTCGTAATGTAATGGTCGTGACTTATTACATTTCCATCAGTTCTTTAATCAAGTGGCAGCAAAAATGTTCTTAAGTGAATTACTATCAAAGAACTGATAATTGGTGCACACATTTTATCTCTAATAATAACGATTGAATTGGATCTATAACACATGGCTAATGATTGTGATTTTGTTTATGTTAAGTTCTATTTCCAACTCTCAGATCAATACTGGATTGTTCTGTGACTTGGTTTCCAGAGAGTAATTTGATTTTGCGAGGCTTGTGTTTTGTGTCTTTTTATTCAGTTTTATAAACCACATTTCTAACAAGATGTCATGGGCAGTATTTCCTGTTTAGAAGAAACAATTTCTGTTCAGCACGTTCAAACTCATGATTCATTATGATTCTTTAAACTGAAATAAATTCCTTCGGATTTATGTCAAAATTTTATATCGGCCATTACGTTACTGAGTTAAAATAATTACTTTCTTTCATTAATAGGGGTTCTGGATAAATGTTATCAAATATGGTTATGGAATACCTTTTTAGAACTTATCACTGTTTGCGCCATGTTTGAAATCGTTTCTTCTTCCATTGCTTAACAATACACTTTAGAATAATAACATGTATACAAAAAAAAAAAGTATAAAAAAGGCTGCAGTGGACAAGAACAATCATAAATACCCATTCTGTGAAAATTTGAAGAAAATCCGAACATGAATAGCGGATGCAGGCCGCGTACAAAATTTTACACTTTTTTAATTAAAGAAAATATTGGAATGAAAAGGGACAAAATTGCTGTGAAGGCTATTAGAATTTCACAAGGCTGGCTCATCGACAACCGGTTTAAACTTGAAGGGAAGGAAAAAAAGAAAAGAAAATCCTAATCCGGCGCGACTCCAGGATTAAGGGTTAGTGAGGCATAAATCCAGCAACTACCAGGAGTTTTCGGAAAGTTTCCGGAATAGTGCCATACCTTATATATTAGTATGGTTATCAGAATAAAACTTTCAAAAGTGATATTTTGATATATTTTGAACTTAATCCAAAAGAGAAAAGGAAACAAATTGCACTCATGCAAATTCTGGTGACCAGAATTTGCAAAATTTGCAAATCTTCACATATTTACCTGTGTTTAAAGATTACATATAGACAAATTCCTAACGTTAAAACTACCCAAATAGACGGACCGCTTCCAAGACCTTTTCTCAAGATATACATAATGTCATGGAATGAAATCTACATCATTTCCGTTGATGTCGGAAGGCGAAAACAGTGTTAGCAAAAACGCAAATATGGCACTAGAAAAAGCGCTTTTCCGTTCGGTTTTGTATATTGATTTATAAAACGAAATCAGAGACGTTCTATATGATCATGGTCACTAACGGCAAAGTTTAAACTAGGAAAACAAGACCATCCTGCGCACAATGTTGCCGACCGCCCATGATCTGTACATCCGTGCACGACTTCTGGAAAAGGAAACACAATTTTGGAGTTGTCTGGGAAACAATCCGTAAAATTCCACTGGAGCGTTTCATGTTATACATTTACAATCGGATCTGTAGGTGGAAGATGGGTGTATCGTGCAAAGGAAACTATTTCAGATATAATTTTAGATTTCAGATAGTCTTTACAGATATCATACTCATTTAACGAGTAAGTTGTCCGACATTGCCATGGTGACTGTGAAATCTGCATCAGTGCAATCTGTATATTTTTTGCACTCGGATTAATAATCAGCGAACTGCAAATGATTTTTCAATTTTGACCTTTGTCGATTTTAGGGAGGTGGGTGGGGGGTATGCCGGCTCCGCCCCCTCTAAATCCGCCATTGCTAATAAGAACATAACAAACCTAATAGGTCTTTCTGTGGTTGCAGAAACCCATATTTAAACACAAAAAGGTTACAATTTTTTATTGATTGATTTTTTTGCTATAATACTTAAAGTTATATATCTTGTAATCCTGGTGACGTGTATTTTTTTTCTCTGGAAGAATCATGGACTTAATCGTATTTCCAAGTTATTGAACCGTTGATAAAATCTTTAACCGAGATTTTTCCAACATAAAAAGAAAAAGCCGTTCTAAAAATAAGGTAAAACAGGGACTGTATAGTCGAGTCTTCTTTCCGTTTGTTGATTGCTTTTGGGTAATTATGCCCTACTAGTGTCATTATCAAATTCGAAATATCACTTTCGCTGCGATTCTGACGATCTGCATGAATTTTGTATTGTTATATATTTACGAATCATATCTTCAACATTTATCCAGATATTTGTGACAAATGTGTTTTGCAATGAATGGTTCCGTCGGTGAATGTTTTGATTTTTCTTTATTTTTTTATATATAGCATTTGTATTAGAATTATTGGATGCTATCAATTAATATATATGTTGAGTATCTTGATTGTTTAATAAAGAAAAAAGCAAAATTATGTATACTGTCATGAACACTAGTTTCTGGTATGGTTGGATTTATAAGGAATGTTTTGTTTGAACAGTTTTCTTTAAAACAAATATACGTGGCAAACAATATATCCGTGAGCTTTACCAATACATTGGTGTATTTTAGACTTATTGTCTTATTTCTCATAATAAATACAGATAAATCTGGCAAATATTTATTTTTGTTAAAAAAATCCCTATAAATATCTATTTTATGCGAACATAAACTTAACACCCTTGAACCCTAATCCGTACACTTCTTGTTAATACGAATTTCATAACTATCATGATTATTTATGTAAATATGTAGATTCTTTCCCTTTTTTATTTTAGTATGTTGACTTTGCTATTGCTTTTATTAACTCAAGATTATTTGAAGATAAACTGGGTTAATATGTTCCATTCAGTTCTTTTCATGTATCCTATAGGTTAGATAGTCTGGCCGATTCCCATTGTCAACAAAGAGTTGTTTATTTCTCGATTGTTTTTCCTTTTTCCACTAAATCAATTAAAATGCTTACAGAAAAACAAGTCTGGTAATGGAATATTAGAATGCTTGATTTAATTTCTTAAATTTTCTTGTCGATTCTATTTGCAAAAGTTCAAATAGTAACTAACAACGAATAATAAAATTGGAATATTTGTCCTTATCATAATCAGTTTTCACAGTCTAAGTTTGTTGGATTTAACGTCCAACCGACAGTTTTTCAGTCACTTGGAGACGATGTCTTCTTGAGACAGATATAGTGCTGCCACACTGCAGTATCACGCCGTAGCCATGATTACACACCCAGTCACATTATCCTGACACCGGGCCAATCATTCCTACAACTATCCTTAAATGCATAGTGCCAAGCAAAGAAGCTATTGCAGTACCTTTTTTACGACTTTGGTATGTCGCGGCTGGTCACAATCTTAGCTTTGGTCCTGTTCCAAAATAAAATAAAGGCACATCATACAAGACATTAAAAATACATATTGTACATTTTTATGATAATGATTGTGTTAATATTGTTAGTTTTTATTAGCATAAAATGAACATAAAACATATAGAAATCTAATTAAACTGTTTCAAAATGCAAATAGAACATATATGTGAGAAATAAATGTTAATTTTGGAAAGAGTTTTGTACTTCCTTACCTCTGTTCGTTCTATCTTTATCCCGTGTAATATCTTTACGAGTATGTGCGAATTATTTGTCTAAATGAGTACAATGTTTTCTCCGACAGAAAAAATAGTTTATCTTTACAATAAATGTGAACTTTGTTGCCATAATTATTGCCATACAATTGCAAGACTGTTATTGGCAAAGAAAATAAGACAATGGTCGATTTGTAAGTATACATTGCACAGTGCGCATCCCTGCATGTACATTAACGTTTGATAATATCGGCGCCTGATACAGTTAAGCGTTTGTAATAGTTGAATCTCGTGTGCAATCTCGTTATGGACGTGACTTATTACATTACTATCAGTTCTACGATAAAATGGCAACCAACATGTTTTTAGTGAACTTCGATCAAGGAACTGATGAACTGTATATCCCATAACGATTGAATTTTGATCTTGAATACATGACTGACGATTGTGATTCTCTTTTTGGTAAGTTCTAATTCCAACTCTCAGATCAATACTGGGTTGTTCCGTGGCTTAGTTTTCAGAAAGTAATTTGATTTGGTGAGGCCTGTGTTTTATGGCTTTTATTCAGTTTTATAAACTGCATTTCTAACGAGATTTCATTTGCTGTATTTCCTGTTTAGTAGAGACGATCTCTGTTCACCACGTACAAGTTCTAGTATCAGCATGAATCTTTAAATTAAAATCACCTCCTTTGGTTTTATGTCAAATTTTAATATAGGCCATTGCCTTATTTAATTAAGTTAATTATTTTCGTTCATTGATAGCTATTCGTGTTAAAGGTTATGGAGTGTAGTTGGGGAATAATAGCATCTCATTTCAACGTGCATAATGATTGAATTTATTTTTGAATCGTTTATTTGAACTAAGAATGACTTTTCTGATTACTAGCATTGGACGTATTTGAAGATATTATCTCAAAAATTGAGTTTGGACTTCGAATAAAACATGCCCCACTTTAAAATTATACAATCAGGAAAAACTACACAATTTTATAATATTTGTGATGCAGTAGTGGTTTTAAAACTATCTGTTACATTTATAATGCGACATTACAAATAAAATGCGTGCCAGAAAGTTCGTTTTTACTGCTTATTTTGTTTTGAAATTACTAGTCTAAGATTAAAATAAATCGTATCTAAAACATCATTTTTTAACCAATTTAAAAAGAACTAATTGCGTCTGAGACCTGTTTATTACTGCTTAATAATACATCATGCTTGAGTCACATAGCATGTCAAGAGACATCGGAAATAGTACCTCGCGTTTGTTCACAATTAAGGATATGGACATCCAGTATCTAAGTCCTTATTCAACTTGCATCTAAACAAATCATGGTATCATGTTTCTTGTTTTCTGATATCTGCTATGGTTATTAATTGGCTGTTGTTATTGGCTGATGATGATGGTGATTTTTGCAGTTTAGTACTGTATCTTAGATACATTAAGAGGAAGATGTCAAATTTCTGGACTCAATCTTATGATATGTCCTCAAGTTTTTATTTAAATTAGTTACGATGTTGGAGATCAAGAACTTATACTTAGAGTTATTTTTCTTATTAAACAATGCTTCATAAAGTAAAGAGATAGTTTTCGATGTCAGAAGTTCCTCATCGAAATTAAACAGCAGATAACAAACTACTGTCATATAAGTACAAGTGTATAGGAAATCCTCTGCAGACATTTCTTTCTTTGTTTCCTCAAAATGCTAGGTTAGTTGAAACGCATAGGAACACAACTGATAAATTTTGAGATCGGGATAACCTATATAAACATTACACTTTAGCACATTGATCAGTCAATACGCATAATCATTATGATGATAAGAAATGAAATGCAATAATGGCAAAAAAAGCTCAACATATAAACCCAAAAACTGTAAAATCTCTGAAACCAAACAATATATATGTTGTGGTTTTTTTTGTGTGTTTTTTTTTGTGTGTTTTTTTTGTACAATTTTGTTTACTTCAAGTATGCATTTGCTACAGGAAGGATAATTTGAAAATATATCACTGCATTATTCTAAAATTACTTATATTCTTTCATCCTGGGGTTCGGCTTTTCTGATAATTTCTCAGACATAAATTATCCGTTTTATATATCATTTCGCATTTCAAACGTTTTCGTTTTGGTTATATAATGAAAGATTTTTTAATTTAAATTTTTCAGACGTCGTTGGGTACCTGATGACAATTACGAATACAGACAGAACACCTAGCTACAAGCCCACCTACGATACATATACTCGTAGTTTGCATTGGAATATTTTCAGACTCAATATAACAACTTCACAATTAAGTCCATAATGTTCAGATCTTTGACTTTGTACAACATTGCAACCAGACTATACTCTAACTATATGAACAAAATTCATGTTACGCCCCCTGTTATTACCGAAATCATTTTAATTAAATTGTTCATCTTTTGAATATCTTCGTAAATTATATTAAATTTTGGAGACTATGTTGCATACAAAACTATGTAGACGATTGTACTATTGAAGCCTGGATCTTAAGTAAATATACAGAAACAAACATTACTGCATATGATGACAAATATTATAATCATTGTTTATTATAATGTTCCATCATAAAATTTATTTGAGATATATATATTGCCTTTTCATTCATGGTCCTGAACACATTTTTACAGACACTTTTTACAAGAAAAATATACCCGTTTGACACTGTTCTTAAAACATTTCATTTTCAAATCATCTGTTTTTCATAAAACAAAGAAACTGTTTCTGCTGGGTTTCTTGTTCAATTTATTTATGCCATCGTCGAATACCCAAGGCCGATCGATAGATTATCTATACCGTTGGGTATTAAAGCTGAACCAATCATAAAGGCCACTTAATACAGCTGCCGGGCGCAGTCATTTTTTATTGTTTATATGACATTCAAGCCTCACTGCTGAAGAGTGTTACATTTATAAGTCGCGTTTTCATTGGCTGATACTTCGATCAATAACTACTGTATTACGACGGTTTTCTTGCTTATTTCCCAACAGCATGATGTTATGTAGGGAAACGGAATAAGTCAGCCGAGGGTATTCGGCGATTTATTTATGTCACTTAAACGCTAACTTAGCATGTTTTGCACACTTGAACTTTAAATCGACACCATTGGTAGTAATAACTCAGTTTTACAACTCTAGGTGCCTGTCTTACAGTACAAAGTATCAATTTCTGTCGTGTGATCTACTACATATTGCAACAAATGCACGTTTCAGCAAGAAATGTTATCGTGTTTATTGATCATATTACGGTGTTTAAAGAAATTAACACCGCTTAAGTGCGTAATTTTGTTTCATAATGACCTGACATGCAACGAAGGTGACTTTTGGAAAGGTTTCTTTGTCTCTCTGAAACCGGTTTTCTGGTGCATAATTTACAAATGTCACTGTAGAGTGGGTCACTCAACAACATATTCCCATAAAACGGAAATGTTTCAAAATTCAAATTTTGGCTAGCAAAAATCAAAAAAAAAAAAAAAAAAAGATAGAAAAAGAAAAGAAGGAGAAGAAATACGGGGAAAAAAAAGTCCGTACGAGTGGATGCTGCTATCTTTTGAACAATATAAATATCAGTTTACAATGCAACAAAACACACTAGTAGAAAGCCAAAATGTTGAAAACTTACACTTACTTGGCAAAGTGTTTAAGCCTGTCACGCAATGTGATTCTGATAGAATATGGATACAAGAACTTCAGGAGAATGTCAAAAGGGTTGTTTACGAAATAAATGACTAATAACACGAAAACCTAATTTATCATAGACAATATAACTGGAAACAGTAATTTAAAGATTTAAAGTAATTTATAGTTTTCATAGACCTAAATCTATTATGGTGCTTTAAAACAAGTTTAAATAAAGGTACTGTAATGCCCTCGATTTTTTTCATGTAATTGTTTTGATGATTGAAAATCATGTATGATTATACTGTATTTTTTTTAATGATCTTAGTAATATGAAAAAATTCTACCAAGTTTAAGAATTTTAATGTATTACGCTAAGTATTGTTGGTTGAATTCGAGCCAGGTTTTCTTTTTCTCAAGTCTTTATTTCTTGACACACTGTTTAATTGAAAACGAATGTAACCCTTGACGTAAGATTCAGTTGCTGTATATCACTTATATAGTCTTCGACAGTTTTAAACACATTCAGCATGTAGTGAAAAACGGTGAAGATTTTTTTATACACTCACATGAGATGATGTATTAAACTATACTTAACGAATCACTTATCATCACTCAGTTTCTCAGACTCCTACATATTTGACCAGTATTTGAACGGCATATAGCGTTGGTGGGCCATTTATCATTTTGCCTAAGACTTGAATGTTCAAATCATATTTCTTGGGGAAGTGTTTTACAATTTTCCCAAATGTCCCATTTATTGTTCTTCTATATAATACATTAGGTCGGGATATCAAAATGAACCTTTACAGTTTTTAAGAAATTAGATTAATATTAAATACATATTTAATTCACAAATACTTATCATCTTCATTTTCAACCATACGAAAAACAGGTAAATCAAACAGATTTTACAGGATTTGTCTTACCATTCCATTACAAAAAAAAAGGCTTTTTTTTCTAAATAGACCTGGTTTATCTCTTTGTACATGAGATTTAGGCATATATAATTCAATAAATTAAAAGAATATTAAAATGTATGAATATCTGAATAATCGTACTTAATATACCGACAATTTGGTTTTAAATGCACATATTTGGGGGTGGGGGTATTTTTTCGGAATATTTCTCAGCAAAGAAATGATCTTGTTTCATTTACTAATACATCAATTCTGTTTTCCACATTCAATGTATATATATTTTCATGTCAACGTTTCTTTATATTAAACAAAAAGCCTGAAATGATGTTGTATTTTGGGACCTAGAAAGATTTTATTTTCAATATGATCATCATGTTGGCCTTTTACATACCGTCGTATAAACAATGTAATCTATTTCGACCTTGTTCCTGGGCCGAATTCTACCAATAATACTTAGCGCTTAGTAATACTTAAATACTTTGTGCTGAATGTCATTATTCTCTTTTAAAAATACCTATATATTTCATTTCTTAACCAGTATCGTTAGTTTTAAAGGTAATAATTCATTTCGGCTTAGTCATTTACTTGAATATTTTATAAAACTGGAATGCGTTTCTACCAAGTTGAAGAATTTTAAGTATTACGCTAAGTAATTGTTGGTGGAATTCGAGCCAGGTTTTCTTTTTCTCTAGCTGTTTTTTTTTTCCTCCTTTTTCCCTTGTACTCTTACTTTTTCAACATAGTATAAGGGAAAAGGTCTAGAAGTTTTGAATTATTTAGGTAGTTATTGCATATAAATTTAAAGTGAAACTATAAATATGTATTTATATGTGTATTTTATACGGAAATTTAATCTTTGTAATTATATGTTTCTCTCGCATCTGATTAATTGCCGATTTATTTTAAAGTGTTTTCCTCACAATTTAGTAAAACATGGATATCATCTGGACAAATCTTGAAGATACTATTCGTAAATATATAACAAGGCAGAATTGTTACGTTACAGAGCATCAAAGTCAAAGCAAAAATAATAATTCAAGATAGATACTTTCACAAGATAGTGATCGTTTAAGTATCATTAAACAGAGTGACAGGAGACCCGGATATTTCTTTGGTATTGCAAAATACGTCTCTGTTCAACGCCTACATCATTCTATTTCGTGTAAAAGTATGGTCACCGGATCAGTCTGAGAAACACAAAGCATATGATTTTTCCAGTGCACTTTCTCAGTATCTTTTGTGACTACATCAATTACTTTATTGCAAGCAAAAAACATGATACATAACAAATTAAAGTTATCCCGAATACAATGCCGTTCTATCATAGACCAAGGGAAAATGATTCACCGATGAAAACCTAATTCAGCCATTAAAAAATTCTAAATATCGAAAGAATAAAATAAAAGAAACAAAATAGAATATTTCGTCCACAGGTTATCAAACTAAACCAATGATGGTTTTGTGCAGATTTTCATTTATTTGTAATGTGTTCTTTATTTATATTTAATAACAATAGTGTTGCACATAGCCCTCAAATAATAAAAAAACACTTTTCGAGAACTGTGTTACGGACATGAGGACTTCGCTGATTCGTTTAAGGTAGATTTAATTAGGGTAGTAGTGAATATACATTTTCAAACATACCGGATTTTCTAATGTCAAATTGATTGTACGGGTCCATTGCATCTGTTAATTGTTTATTTCTTAAATGTATTTTCCTCTTTGACCAATGTTAACACTTGTAGAAAATGAAACCAAGCAAAACGTAGAAATGCTAAATTTGACACTATCTGCTACCATGATAAAGTAATCAAATGGAAATAAAATATGGATAGATTAGGAATATATGACAGTTTTGTAAGGAGGTCCATCCTCTTTTTTTTTGTCTTTTTCTTTTCATATTTGTTACCCTATACATTTAAGACCGTTATTGGAATGTAAAGCAAGACTATAGTCGATATGTTTTATCATATTGTTCACCGCTGTTTGTATATAAAAGTTTGATAACATTTGATTACATCGGCGTCCAATTAAGTTTTGCGTTTGTTATGGTGGAATCTCGTGTGCAGTCTCGTAATGTAATGGTCGTGACTTATTACATTTCCATCAGTTCTTTAATCAAGAGGCAACCAACATGTTCTTAAGTGAATTACTATCAAAGAACTGATAAATAGTGAACACATTTTATCTCTACTAATAACGATTGAATTAGATCTATAACACATGGCTAATGATTGTGATTTTGTTTATGTTAAGTTCTATTTCCAACTCTTAGATCAATACTGGATTGTTCTGTGACTTGGTTTCCAGAGAGTAATTTGATTTTGCGAGGCTTGTGGTTTGTGCTTTTTTATTCAGTTTTATAAACCACATTTCTAACGAGATTTCATGGGCAGTATTTCTTGTATAGTAGAAACAAACTCCGTTCAGCACGTTCAAACTCATGATTCATCATGATTCTTGAAAATGAAATTACTTCCTTCGGATTTATGTCAAATTTTATATCGGCCATTACGTTACTGAGTTAAAATAATTACTTTCTTTCATTATTAGGGGTTCTGGATAAATGTTATCAGATATGGTTATGGAATACCTTTTTAGAACTTATCACTGTTTGCGCCATGTTTGAAATCGTTTACAGTACTTTAATGGGCCTTTTAAGTATAGTGGTCTACCATAGAACACGATCGAGGGAGATTTCGGAGATTAATATGGTTGTTTTAGGTTGGAACGCAAATAAAATTTATTTGAAAGCCCATATCAGTAGCATTTACTGAAATTTATTTCATACATTAAGTTTGAAATTCGAATTAAATAAACATCACTTTGAAATTACTCATTTTATTTGGGCAGTAGGACAAAATGCAATAATTTGAAATATAAACATGTGTGTAGTAGTTTAAATGATCTAATACATCAGTAATGTGGCATTACATACACGCAATCAAAATAACTATGTGTTTGAATATATATCATATGTTAGTATTCAGGATACGTTTTTCCCCCTCAAAATGTGGCAAATATGACTTTTTTGCTGGAACCATCGTTCTTTATTGCCTTGTTGGTATTGAAATAATATATTTTAAGTATGGAAATTAAATGGAAATCAATCCTATAAATCGTGGTTTAAACTATCTTTAATGTACCAAAAATCTTTAAATGCCTGTTGGTCACGTTAGGTGATTCTTATTGTTGCATCCGTATTTCGTGTTTGAGTCATTGTGCGTGCGACGAGATATCAGAAAGGATCCGGTATTCTGTATCTAATTCCATCTTCCACTAGTTCCCTAGTCCTTTTTAAATCAACCAAGATATCATGTTGTTCTTTTTAACTGAAAAAAGACTGGTGTGATTCGTCAAAGACTGGTTTCCTAGTATCACACCTGGATGGTCCTCCTGTATTTGAATGAGAGTATTAACGTTCCAAAATGGGATGGGGATTCTTCTGCTCCTTTACCGGCGTGCATCTAAAGACCTAAACAGATAAGGAGAAGTGTAAAGCTGATGTCAGAGGTTGTTCTCCAAATTCAACTGCATCTGTATTGAATACTTTCATATAATAAACCACTGTCAGAGATCTGTAGACATTTTCCGCCTTGCTTCCTCAAGCTAAGCAAATGTTGCCAAATGAGAGAATAGCTGTATCTACTACAAACACTGAACTTTGATACATTAATCAGTCCAAACACATAATCATTATGATAAAAACGGGAAATATCAGTTAAACGTTATTTGTCTTGAGTTTATTTTAGAATACACTCAGTGCAGGAATGTTAATTCCAAAGAATACCCTGATTCGAACATTCTGTAATTCATTTGATTCTATTTTCAGGATTTCATAAGTATCATATGCCCCCCTACATTATGTTTTGGTTTGTATTTCTCATTTAATAAAAATCGTTAATACAAAAAAACAAAAACAATTTTACGACCATTTCTATAATTTAAAGCTTTGAAGACCACACCCTATTATATTCAGATATTTATTAATTATAATTACATCTTCATTAGGACCTGCATTCTAATTGATGGTTGTATAAAAACGGCTTCTTCCGTATTGGTATAGATAATTCAATTAGCAAATAGAACATGTTATGCAAAACAATAGATAAACTGAAAATAAAAAATAAAGGAAACAACAAAATTGTACAGACACAATTAAAAAGAACCATCTGTATAGCGATTCAGTTTATTGTTTGATCACTTCGATCACTTTACTAAAAGAACTTTGAAAAACAAATACAGTTCGATTATTTTTACTCAACAAGTAAAGAAACAAATTTAGTGACTGTAAACTATATTATTATCAATGGAAATAATTAAAATGAATAACTCCAACATCGCAATTAAGATCGTAATTACTTAACGATGTTTCTACATAGATATTTCTGTTTTCTTATTAGTTACAATTCTAATAATTTTGCAAATTAAAATTGGAATATTCATTAATTTGAAATTATGTAAAATTAATTTGATTATAAATTTCCATTCTAAAATAAACAACGATTATTTTCATACCAAGAACATAATGTTATAGAGATAGGTAAAGGTGTAAATCATAATTAATTGGCGGTTCCAATAATGTATGATTTAATTAATATCATATTTGCTTGTTTAGCTTTAATATCCCATCACAATAATTTGCATGGTTTAATATAAAGGTAGTGCTCGTAGACAAATGGTGTTGTCATAGACGTATGCTAACGTCATCTATGATGAGCGCCAATCAAGATAAGTATCACTGCCCGTTTTAACGACCTACTAGTTATAACAGGTTCGCTTTTTATCTTTATTTTTTTATCAACTGAAAGATATGTTCTTGCATTGTAAGTTAGTCAATATAAAAGAAAATGAATATATAGCAACAACCTTAGGGATGTTCGACTAATTGTCCTAATTATTAAAATTAAAGACATCACTTCGAGCGATCGATAGGATAATTGAAGATGATTGGACATTTCCATATTCTGGTTCTTAATAAGGATCTGCCGATATAAAACCTCATAATAAAATGACATCGTTATTTATAAATTCCCGTGACAGTTTTAATAATTAAAAAAAATCGAATAATGCAAATGAATACTTTGCAAACTACATTTAGCCCATGTGTATTCCTAGAAGAGAAATTCTTGTATTAACTCTTTTTGTGCTGGTTTAATCTCTCGATGCATGTGCTGGTGATCAGCGAATTTAAGACAGCGATAGAGAGGGGAGGTGGGGGATTAGAGTGGCTGTTTAAAACCCTCTTGACATGATATGAGCCATATCAGTCAGAAATTTTAAAATATATAACCAAGAGAAATCTTACATTTTCAGATAAACAAAAATGAGCCTTTAACTGCATGATTACTCGGGCGAAGGAGATCCATTACTGACTTTAGTGTCGTTTAGAAACAAACTTAATACGTGTTCACCTTTACAATGATCTTCTTTAGCTGAACTAGAAGTAAGTTAGTATATTAAATTTAAAGAGTCGATTCGATGTTTTATTTATCAAGGGACAAATCACATAGGAATATGCATAATAGAGCTGATTAATAATTTCCAATGTAATGAGAGAGACATTGTATCTAACCGCCACTGAAATATGCGTTTTTATCTTTATTATATATCTCTTGTGAATAAAGCAGCAAAATCACGTTTTTAATTAATATAGTGACTTAGATTTAATGATTTGCAATAGGTAAGAAGGGTAACCTGATTTTACTTGTACTTGCAGTTTGTCTAAAATTCAGCATGTCACATTTGCGTGAATTGCATGTTTTGTGTTGGAGAGTTACGCATGTTAAACATACAACGGCACGGCATTTTTTTAGACTGTATATATATTATGATTCCTGCTGGATTCAAAGACATATTTTACCTGATGTTTTCCACCATTTACAATTATTTGAAATGTTAAAATGAAAAGCGTTTTGATTATGACCAAATGTAATTACTTACAAACGTATCTAGATACGGCATTGTTTATTACATGCAAATATGGTTGTCTTCCCTTTTGTCACGTGTCAGTAAATGTTCTGTAAAGGTATTTTGCATACTCTTAAAATGTCTATACCTTTGTGGATCATGATATCTGTGATACTAACCATGGAAACTTGAAATAAATTGTGAAATTTGTGCAACATTTTAAAAAATCATCCAATGCCAACTACATACAAAACACAAAATAAGCAAATACAAAATAGATAACAAGATACACATCCCATCGTGGCAACAATTATGTGTTATAACAACAATACTAGCAGCAGTTATGTAACCTGGACAAAAGGCGACAATAAACATCCAGCTAGTTTCGGATAATATCACACAATGAATATTTTCGTTATTTAGATAATCGCTACTTTAGATTAAAATCAAAAATGAAATGTTTATAGCTCCTTTAATACCATTCGTGTAAAACAATGCGTGGGTGTTAAATTTATCAGTTTATCATAAAAGAAAAAAACTGTCTGTGGAAGGTTTCTATCCATAATGAGCCTTATTTATGCCACTTAAATACAAGACTTGCATGTCTTCGCACACATGAACTTTAAATCTGTGATGTTACGGCAACATTAACGGCAGCAATAACTCAGTATTACAATCCCTTCAGTCTGTCTTACAATAAAAAGTAACAGTTTCTGTCGTGTGATCTACTCCAACTTGCAATAAATTAACGTTTCAACCAGATATACCATCGTGCTATTGATCAAACGACGGTGTTTAAAAACGTTTATTCCGTTTGAGTGCATACTTTTGCTTCATTATGACTTTCAATGTAATAGAAAAGGGTGACATATGTGCTCAAAATCCCGATTGTACCATTTCGGGAAGATTCATAGATTTCTGGGACTGGATTCCTGATGTATAGTACATGTATACCATGTTTCTACAGGGTGGATATTCAACAATCTTTTCCCATATAACGATAAGGATTGGAATGTTTTCGTGGTTTACATATCATAATATAAGAAATATTTTTGTTTCTTGAAATGAATTATGATAGTAGAATGCATGCATAAACAGAGGGATACGGTACTGTATTATTTCACAATTTTACAGCTCTGCTGCAAAATATTGGATAACTACATTAAGAGTAAAAAGTATACTACATCCTATCAATGCACATTATCAAAATTAATATGCAGAAAATAATGCACGCGGAAACACAGACACACACACAGTGAGGATGGACGTCATCTTTAGTAGACTTAACAATAAAATATATCAGTAAAAATGCGACAAAAACACATTTAGATAAAGCCGATAAAATGAGAATTGATATAGACTGGAAAAATGTTGAGTCAGTCTCATGTTAAAGAGTGAAATAGCCTGGTACAAAGATTTTAGAAGGAGAATGCTAAGCGGGTTTCTCCGAAATGACTGATAACGACAAGCCTGCTTCCTTATCAAGTCACAGATTACATCGCATTATAGACAATTTAATTAGAAGCAGTAGTAAACTGCTCGTTCCAAAGCTTAATCTTGTACACAAATATGTCACGGTGTGCTAATTCATTTTTTTTAAAATAAATTTAAAAGAAAAAAGCTTCTGATCTTTTCCCAGAATCTTCTTTGATTTAATGATTAGAATGAAAGCAGAACTATGTGTGATATGTCAATTCAGTTCAATTTTACAATCAAATTTCCGATAATTTGTGTAAAACACATATACGTTGATATATTGTTGTTTGAACATATTTCTTTTTAGCAATTTAATTTTTCAGCGACATTGAAACATGACAGGATTTTTTAAATCTTAATAAAAATTGGAATTTTCAAATCATATTTTCTTGAGATATATTTTACACTAGTTCTATTCTTAATGATTTCCACATTAAATGGGGTTTACGTACGTCTTCTGCACTCTTCTGCACAATCCTTTTAAATTGAATATATAACTCTTCAAAACCGACCTCATCGAATCTTCATTTGAAACAAAGGATTAAATAATCAGCAATATCGTCCCCTCCATCTACTATGATTGTTGTGTCGCCTGCGCTTCATGGCAGACACATGGGCTCACGCTGCCCGGCGACGTCCTCGGTGTCCGGCGGCGCCGACGTCGTCACACATTCTTGTCCGGAGCATAATTAAAATATCTTATTCCGAGCTTTGAACATGTATACTTTGTGAGGTGTAGAACTCTAGCTCACCTCATTCTAGAACTATCCCTTTTAATAGTTTATTTTGTTTTTAAAAGACTGTCAAGTGCATTATTTCAATTCACTCCAAACTTAAAACATGGATACCTGATAATGATGCTATAGCAATGCAGCGCATTATAACTGTACCTCTAGCTCATTTGGTTTATTGTTTTATCCACCGCAGTTGATATTTGTAAAAATAAAATAAGTCCGAAAAATAATAGCAAAACTATATGAATATGAATACAATTATGAAATGCATGCAGTGCTCAGGAACTTGAACTCTACCTCGCATATTTCTTTAACTACCCCCATTTGTTCATTTTGTGAAAGAGAATTTTGTCCACAGGATACATACGATACTATGTGATTCAAAGTTACATTTGATCGTGGACACCTTATAGGCATATAGGGTGTATAAGTTCAATTTATAGGAGTCCTAAATCTTACTTATTGTGCCTCCAACATAGCATGGCAAATAAAAAAGCGGTTACAGTTATCAAATGATAGGACTTTGTTTTGTATAATGATAACTTGTGGTTTGAACAAAAGTTGATTTCATTTTGATCATTTGATGTTCAACTGCTGGAATGCAGGCGACACATGTGTTCCGAGGAACAACCATCTTGTTAAATTGGATTTTACAATATTTTCAGCCGTTTAAAACGTTCCAATTTTAATCAAAAAGAAGTATCTGTAAGCAAACGATCTTTTTCGCAGAAATGAAAGATTTTGAGAAAAAGTCAAAGTGGCTGTTGTCAGTCTCAAATCGGAAGGATCTTTGTTGATTATTGTTGAGGGCGGTCTACTGTACAGTCGATATATAGACATATTTTTAGCCAATTTAAATTTCGTTTCTAATATCATTTTTAGAAGTTTGCACATTATACAGGCATATTATAGAAGGCCCTGAAACTTTTTCATTTGATGGTTAGCTTTACTTAGTACTCCTATTTTCCGTTCCTCACGTTCCAACTCTTATCAGTATAGATGTATGTGGGCATTATCCTTAGAAAACAAGTGGATCATTAGTTCACATTTTCCATTACTAAAAGTATGGTTAAGTTCCGCTATCTCACCTCTTCCCTCCTGCTTTCTGCTATTTTTCTGGTACATATGGCTGAAAACAATGACGAAAAACTCTTGCCGATCACTTTTTAAGTTAACGGTTTTGACTTTGACTTTCATCCTAGCTTACTGCCATTGTAATACGCAATCACTTGCAATGAAAGTTTGCACATATTGTTCACCTTTCACATACCCGAAAATTAAATAAAATTTTATTCTTACAATTCCCAAAAGTTTTGAGATATTTCATAAATTTATTATTTATAAAATGATCGGTTAGAACTTTCGTCAGTGTATAAACGATTTGATATTTGATTCCTAAGGGACGAAAGAGACAGAAAAAAGTGAGAAAGAATGTGTCAGATAAACATTAGCCAAGAGAGAAGTTAAGATTTACAATTTTCGGCCTCAAATGTCCTTCAGTCCGATGAGCATTTGAGAATTCTTCAATGCAATCTTAAATTGAATCTTCTGCATTTAGATGACTATCCCAAGTTTAATAGAGAATTTATTCAAATATCGAATTCATTAATGCAGTTAAGTCTGCCAGCAAATTAGATGATGGCATTATCTGAGCCCATTTAGTGGCTTGTGTTTTATTTTGAGATTACATAATGTATTTTTCCCAATGATCTCCGAGGAGAATGATAACGTGTTACTTTGAAAGAACATTAACTTCTGTCTGATATTCCAACCTAATACTTTATCTCTGTTTTGTACAACATGCATCGAGCAGGGCTAATCTTTTTGATTTAAAAGTGAAGGTTATGCCATTGTTTATCTGCTATACGTGTATAGATCTGTTTTAATAGTCTTCTCCCTTCTCACCAACCCTTCTCTTTGGTTTGATAATGTTACTGGCAACACCATTTTGTAAAGATATTTGTAACTGTTCATTTTGCAGAGTAAACATCCGTGAACTTTTGTTAATGATCTTGTGATAAATGTCATCATTGTCACAAGGGTGATACTGACAGCGGTATTCGTGCCTCAAGATTTTGAATGAGAAATTACCCTCATAAGTTTCAACGTTATGTTATTTAAGTTCCAGAAAGTTATAGACCCAAGTTGAAGTTTTACAATATGATGACTACATAATATCGATATTGATGAGACTTCAAGCAAAAGATCCACGCCATTTAAACAATTATTTTAGCAACTGTAATCCCGTGTGTCATTAAATGATAAGAGATCTATTTTTCGCTTGTGAAAAGTCATAACATAATTGAACATACGAACTTCAAATCAGATTCATTTTTCTTCGCTAGACCGGTTTCTTTTGGCGAGTGGTTAAAGAGTCCTGCCATCACGAAGACGCAGGAAAGTTCGATCCCCGACCGCGTCATATAATGATATTTCTAGGACTGGGCGGACAGTAACTGGTTGTAGGATCGCAGTAAGTCAACATTTGTTTTTATCTTATCACCCCACGTGACTGAAATACAGTTGGTGAGACTTATTTTAGCGATCTAATTGCTTTACATTGTATCATCGTATCAAAAATTGCAAATGTAAAAAGCTGACACTGTAGTAGCTTTAAATATTGTTATTTCCTTGCCAAAGACAAGTTTTGCTGCAATGTTGGTAAAGATTGACTTCGTTAATGAATTATAGTCCCATAGAAATTCTACAAATCTATCGATTTGTTTTAACGCTACTCATATCGCTAAGAAGGGACCGTAGAATTAGTAGAACAAAACAACCAAAAAACTTTAGATTATTTTCATTATGAAGACCACTTTGTAAATCAAAACGAATTCCTAAGTCTTTAAATCACGTATGTCTTGCGAGTTGTTCTTGTTTGTTGTCATCATTTAGGTAAGAGAAAGAGTTTGAAGCTAATGCAAGTGTCCATCAATACAGCTAGATCACATCAGAAGCTGATTTACAAGTGAAGAATGCAATTACCAGCCATTGATATTTTAATAACCGTATAGACACAACTTCACAACAAATGCTACCATTTTGTCTGATGATGGAATTAAAGCGTAATTGAATTGCTTGGTATCATTCTGGTGGACAAATATTACAATTTCATTGAATTGAACAGAGAAATTGATATGTTTAGCAAATGTCTGCTTACAGAGGACGCATTCAAGCACAGTAATGGTGCATCAATAACTGAGAATGTCTTGATCCATGAATAATACAAAACCATGTGCTGTGAGCAAAAACATCGGACGGTTTCGGTTAGTTCTCGTGATAAATTGAACCTTGTGCATAGCTTTCAAAGAGCGAAATACGGTTTTCCAAAGAACATGATTAATGACATTGTTTTACTCGGTTTCCGTCCGCTACGGTCGTTTTCATGACTGTCTTTAATTAAACGAAAGCATATGTCTCCGGAAAGTTCAATAGGCGGATAATTGCTCATGTGGCCTTTCAGTATTTTGAGGGAGATAGTGATTATTTTTATGGAAGTAATATAAATGCTGATTCACAAATTTGATGCTTCCACGTGCCGGTTGAAACGATGCAGGAAATTGGATGCGTTATTTTATGCTTATTTACATGAACGATCAGATATTTCATACTTGTAAATAACCAAAATTCAGAAGCTACAAATGTCATGTGCCTTTTCTTGTACATGTATGACTTATCATTTTTAACTACACGCTGATTTTAAGAGAGTAATGATTCCATTCTTGTTTATCTCTTGTTTACCCAAAGGCAATTTGCCATATTTTCAAAACTGCGGAAAATAACTACAGCAGATTTGGTATTGAGTATGAATATAGAATAAAAAGATAAACGTTTTTGTCGTTCTTGCTTTTCTTTCTTTTTTCTTTTTTTTGAGTAATAAAAATGTAATATTTTAGTCTACTTTTAGCTTACTTACAACTGGTTGCAAATTTAAATTAAAAAAATAACAACAACAACAACAGTGTACATATCAATATATGTAGTCGTCTTCTCAAGATAACTCGAGTTATGTGGTTTCAAATAAGGTCAAACTACCTCGGTGTTGAAATAAGTGTTGGAAGATGTAGTAGTAGTGGTAGTAATAGATTATTGTTATATGGCCGCTGGCCCTTACAAGTACATTACATACAATACATCAAACATAGCTAACATTTCATTTATCGAATCCCTCCCATATATATATATATATATATATATATATACCAAAATATTTATATATATGTGTGTGTATATATTTTAATTTTCTCCTGTCGCTTTGAAATATTTTCCGTTTGATGTGTTTCCCTTAGGTATATCATAAATCCATTAAGAAGAAAACATATTGTAAAATTTAATGATTTTACAGCAGTTTCTTATACGTATATCCCCATGAGATATGTGTAACATACACCATTGAACAACAGGTCAAGACTGCATTATTTGTTTGCATTTTTGGAAACTATAGATTAAGTACATTGCAATATTTCTTATTATTACTTCATTGTTGTTAGATAAAAAGGCAATTAAATATCCTGAACACTATTATTTGCGACATAAGTGTATATCATTAAACAAGGTATATTCTATAAATCCGGCATTTGTATTTAAGGCAGAAGGACCTAATGGGCTTCGCACTTTACGGTAATGTCGGCAAGGATCGCTGATCTGTCGATTTTCTTCGTTTTAACAAGCCATGAATCGGAATATGTTAATTACTTTCATTAAGAAGTTTCATTTTTGGTTTTCCTTATGATCGTTAATCAAATATAACCATTTTGATTTATATTTTCTATATAGTTTATTTTCTTGAAAAACAACAACAACAACAACAAAAAAAAAGAGATGAAAAACATAATCCTAAACTTCTACCGGTATGGTCTTTTTTCTTTTTTTTTTAATTCGCTAAATCTGTCAAAATGCATCATTGCGATAATTGCTGAGTATTTCGAACAGTGCTTTATGAAAAAAAAAAAAAAAAAAAAAAAAAAAAACTTAAGATTGCAAAGAATGTGTTAATCGCCCTCAACTTCAGTAACTTCAGCAAGTTTGTGTATGCGGATTATTGTAACAGTCATCCTGTCGTCCTAGTTAAAGGCACTGGGTCAAATAGTATTTTGTGTAAAATTCTCGGTTAACTTTTATTGAATATTTTGACTTTAAAGTTTCAAAAAACAAGTAAGTTAGTAGAAAATGATATACATGTACTGTAATAAAAAATAATTATGCAATTATATATGTCTTTATGTTCAGTACATTTCATTTTCGGTTCATTTACCTAACAATGACTTCAAATAAAAATAACCACACTTGATATGATTATTATAATTAAAAATTTCCGGCATTTTAGTGTTTCTATTTTACATATGGAAACAATATATCAAAGTGTAATTTGAAGATTCTTTTTTACATAAAATGTTTATATATATGTGTGTTTATATTTTAAATTTTCCGTTTGATGTGTTTCCCTTAGGTATATCATAAATCATTAAGAAAAAAAAACATATTGTGAAATAATG
>CM037777.1:104059707-104071608 GCA_021229015.1 Solen grandis | reverse complement strand
TTTAATGTTATCAAACTAAATGTTATTTAAAAACCTCGTTCTGTCAAGTCGGAAACGATTGTTTAAATTTGTATTCCAAAAGTGTAATGTTATCAAACTAAATGTTATTGCTCAGTCTGAAAACGCACTGTATAATTTTAATATTGACCATTTCGTGCCCAATCATGTCTAAAACTGTCCCCAAACACAAAATACACCAGGGTTAACAATTTGTATAATAGACCCTATATAAAGTGTATAAACACCATGTTTTGAATGCGTGCAAAACGGGCGTGCTAAACAAACTGTCAAATTTGCAGAAAACCTGCCAGTAATACCCGAAAGGGGAGTTTGTGCAATATATATAGATAGATAGAAATGACTAGATGACTCCTTGTTGTAGTCAACTGGAAGGTTTTTCCTGTTGAAAGTTTTTACTTGATCATGAAGTAATCAGAAACCAGAAATGTGCTTCAAAGTTACACCAAATCAACACAAATTTTGACCAATGTCATTTTGGACGTCCATTCTGTTCAGTGGTCAACACTAACAGTGTCCCGGAATCTCGAGGACACTACCTCTACTGAGATCCACTCCTGTTATTTTTTTTCGTATTGGCCTCCGCTGGATCTCTACCCAGGCCTTATGTAAAAGCTTCAGGAAATTCACACCGATACCCCTACCTAGCTTCGGCCGTTCAAATTGATTGTTTTAGGATGCATACGTAAAAATCCATGCAGATATAGTAAGATGACGTATTTTTCTTTCCATTTCTTTCAACATCATATTCTTAGCTTACTGATTTTCCCCAGTTTTACAGCTATGGACTCAGGAAACCTCAAATAAATGAGGATGCTTCAGTTTCAAGTATCATCATTAGTGATTTCATTGAAAATATTTAAGTTGTTGTCATAATGGAATAAACATTTAAAATAACTTGTTAAAGTTTAATTAAGTTTCTGCATTATATGCGGCACTATCTTGTAGTATTGATATTACTTTTGATTATTTAAAGACATTAAATCAAGATTTTTATCAGTAAACAACAAATTAAATCATTTAAAAAAGTGTTTTTATGTTAATGACTGTACTGATATTTTTTTATTTTAGAAAAATATTGTTTCTACAGAAAGTACAACTTAATTTGTATTTATTATAATAAAAACTAATATATAAACAATTAAGAATTTATCTTTGTTTCAAGAATTTATCTTTGTTTCTTAATTATTTATTCTTCATTTAAGATAGAAAACAAGGCTGACATAACTTAAAAGCTTGTATCGTAATACATATGGTATCATGACCACTGTATCTCAATACATATCGTATCATTGGGTAAGCGCATCGTTTCACCCTTATACCAAGACAATCATTTAAAAAGCATACACTTATAAATTTTGTTTACAGCCATCAAAAAATTAATAAAATGTTTTAAAACCTGAATGTTTGAAATAAGAAACTGTAAATATAGATTTTACATCATTTTTAGTTGTATGTGACATAGTCTCTCACAACTATAGTACCTACATTCTGAGGTCCAATTCTCTACATTTAAAACTGAATAACCTCTTCATTTTGTATGAATGATCAAACGAAAAGAATTCTTCAACACAGGTATGCTGAGATTCAGCCAAAGCTGAAGTTACGGGAAAAAATAACTATGTAGCATAAAAGCACAAAAGAACTATTTTCCCTGTGATGTTGCATAACTTTCACCTTATCATGCGGAGGAGTGTAGTTTTTTTCGATGCAAAGGTGGCTCGTGCCTGAATTTGGTTAGTAAATGTGCAGGTTTTGGTTATTAGTTGTGTTACAATACTTATAGTCCATAAAGAATCCTAGAAAACTTGAATTCCGATACATATCCACATAACTTACTAATAATCACATCAAGCTATGTCAGATACATCAAGATACCTCCAGGGGTTATTTTTTGCTCTATGGAATGGCGAAAACCTGTATATATCTGCTATCAGAAGTATGGAGCCATTGATTTGTATCTATAAATAGAAACTGTGCCATAGCTCGGTAGTATAAATCAAAGCGCTGATAGTGCTAAGAGAGCAGTATTGTCGCATTTCTTTTGTTTGTCAAAGTAACTTTAATAAAGAGGCGTCAAATTTTCGTGCAATGCCAATAACCCTGCTTTAACATTGCGTTAATGTGGTTATTACAAGAAATTAAAGATGATTGAACCACTAGCTGTTAACAATTGACACATCACCACTCTTACTCTCCCTATTTCTATAGCTTACAGTGAACAGTTGTTTATTATATTGATATAAGTTTGATATTTGGCAAAAACTTTTAAAGTTGCATATCTGCAGCTCGTCAAACCCTCTTCTACTTGCAGTGTCCGACAAATCCTATGCCCGGAGCCTGCGGGCTACCAAAATAGTTGCATACATATTAAGAATTTAATAACAAAATTTAACTGAGATCCATGATTTTCTGTTGGATGCCAGTTTCCTCTTCTATTAGTTTTATCATTTCTTTAGGGTAACATTCAATAACTCATTTTGTTATCCTCTGATTCTAAAAAAAAAAGATTATTATTTACATGTTAAGATATGCATTTTCTGTTTGTTTTACAAAAATTCTTACATGTATGATGCTGACAGATTTTAATATACATATATGTGAACTCTTTGTAAGATAGTCAGTGGGATGCTTCCCCAACCCACTACTATCTAAGAACAGGGATAATGAAATGAAAATCTTGATATCAGAAACGGAAATTAGAACAAAATTTCCAATCAGGAAATCCTCCAGAGGCCTTATTTAAAGTCTTAAATTGAAAAATGTTCCAGGGGGAGATCCCCCTTCGCGAATCGGATGCCCCTTTTGGCCACTTGCAGCCTGCCCTTTTCAAATCCTGGCTGGAGTACTGAGTGTGACAGGGACTCCTTATTTTCAGATGGGACTCCTGAATTTCAAAGCAGGTGTTCCATCGGAATACCTGGCCAAAATGTTAAGTGTCAAACACTGTCTATATGTACGCTTAGTAATGATCTGGTCACTTTTCACATAAAATGCCAATCACTGAAGAAAATAATTTTTATTAGTCCCCTACCAGTGTTTACAGCGGAGGGGATGATAGGTTGACCCTCCATCTGTCTGTGCGTCTGTTCCGATGTCTGGAAATCTGGTTGCTATGGTAATGGAAAAATTATGCACCTCACCAGTATGGGACTCATGTGTTGCATGCAACGCCAGTTACTTGTTTTGGACAGTCACAACTCTTTTCTTTTTGACAGTGTTCACTATGAACCTTGGTTAAAGATCTGCAATTTGGCCTTAAAATTTTGGAAAAGAACACAAAATTTCACAAATTTATAGTCAGCACTGAATATTTAATTGCCTGTTGATCTGCTTGATCTGCTATTTTAATTTTAATGAATCAGTTGGTAGAATTCCTTCATTTCATTTGGAATGAACATGTTCATGATGTGAGCAAAAATTGTCAGGCTTTCATTACAAATTAGTCATTACAGATTTCAAATAAGTGTGGAATAAGTTTGGGAGTTGGAAGCAATCTAAACAATGGAAACACCTGAATTTTAAATATATGCCAATTATTTTTATGACCGGACAAACATATCAGTATATATATATATATATGTCAAATGAACGGTTGTATGGTATACTAATTGTGTTTATAAAATTTCTTTTCACAATATGCTATACATACAAGATTACTTTGCTGTTAGATGAAATAATTGAGGGCTAGGGTCCCTTTCCCAAAATAAGCATAATAACCCCTGAGGGAGGATGTAAATTATGCAGCTTTGTAAGATTTGTGGAAGAGTTTATTACATTTACTGCTATGGTTTTTAGCTCACCTGAGCACGTGTGCTCAGGATGAGCTTTTAGGATCGATGAATGTCCGTCGTCCGTCCGTCCGTCCGTCGTCCGTCGTCCACAATTTGTTCGTTTGCACTCTAGCATCTTCATTTTATGAGCAATTATCTTCAAACTTTAAAACAATGTTTATGACCATAAAATCTCGGCCAAGTTCGATTATGGCTGATATCGGAACATTAGGTCAGGAGTTATGCCCCTTTTAAAATTAAAAAAAAGCCAGATTTCACATTGTTTGCACTCTAGCATCTTCATTTCATGAGCAATTATCTTCAAACTTTATATCAATGTTTATGACCATAAAATCTCGGCCAAGTTTGATTATGGCTGATATCGGAACATTAGGTCAGGAGTTATGCCCCTTTTAAAATTAAAAAAAGCCAGATTTCACATTGTTTGCACTCTAGCATCTTCATTTCATGAGCAATTATCTTCAAACTTTATATCAATGTTTATAACCATAAAATCACGCCCAAGTTCGATTATGGCTGATATCGTACCATTAGGTCAGGAGTTATGCCCCTTTTAATATTCAAAAAATGCCATATTTCAAGTTGTTTACACTCTAGCATCTTCATCTTTTGAGCAATCATCTTCAAACTTTATGGCAATGCTTATGACCATAAGGTTTCGATTGAGTTCGATTATGACTGAGATCAGTTGATTAGGTCGGTAGTTAAGCCCCTTTTAATATAAAAAAATGCCAGATTACACATTGTTTACACTCTAGCATCTTCATCTTTTGAGCAATCATCTTCAAACTTTATACAATGTTATGACCATAAGGTCTCGATTGAGTTCAATTAATGGCTGAGATCCGTCAATTAGTTCAGAAGTTATGCCCCTTTTAATATTCAAAAAATGCCAGAAATCACTTTGTTTACACTCTAGCATCTTCATCTTTTGAGCAATCATCTTCAAACTTTATGACAATGCTTATGACCATAAGGTCTCAATTGAGTTCGATTATGGCTGAGATCCGTCAATTAGGTCAGGAGTTATGCCCCTTTTAATATAAAAAAAGCCATATTTCACGTTGTTTACACTCTAGCATCTTCCTTTTTTTAGCAATCATCTTCAAACTTTATGACATTTTAATGACCTCGATTGAGTTCAATTGTGGCTGAGATGGGTCATTTAGGTCAGGAGTTATGCCCCTTTTAATACAAAAAATGCAAGATTTCACTTTGTTTATTCTCTACCAACTTCATTTTTTTAACAATCATTTTTTAAACTTTAAGACAATGATTATGCCCATAATCTCACAATCGGGTTCAATTATAACTGATATTGACTTGTAAATTTAGGAGTTATGCCCATTTCACCATAAAAAAAGCCAGATTTCACTTTTACACTCAAGCATCTTTATTTCTTAAGCAATCATCTTTCTCAGGTGAGCGACCAAGGGCCATCTTGGCCCTCTTGTTACTTGTTTTATCTAATTAATTTTTTGTATTTTCAGCTGTAGCCTCTGCAATTAGAACAAGTCTTGGACCTCGAGGCATGGATAAAATGGTAAGATGCTGGGGTTTTTTTTAACATTCATCAGGTTGTAGTTCAGTTACTGTGAAATCATTTTATTTCAAGGGGATGAAATTTCATGGATTCGGTGAAAAATTTATTTATTTTGACATTGATTTGAAAACCTTTACAAAATTTAAGTTGAAAAGAATGCAGCCTAAATTTGGTCATAATATGTTTAATGACATGGCGTTTAGAATATATTAAGATTGTTTTTAGTACTTACTTTAAGGGAACATCAATCAGACAAAAGTAAGTGTAAATAAATCTGAAGCTTGTGGCCATATTATCTTTCTAACATTTCGACCATGTATTGCTTAGGATAAAAACCGAGGTCACCACAGTTGTGGCACAGCATGATATCCCGGACCCACTAGTCATCAACTGGGGCTAGATGGGGATGTCCTGTAGTGTCTGAGGGCAAGTGGACAATTGGGCACAGCAGGTGTCAATCAGTCGTCTTGATAACAACGACAAATCACTGTGTTATATTGGCCATAATGCAGAGTGGATCTCTCCTATCTGTGCAGGAAAGACTCAATGTACTCACAAAAATTGTGACACAAATGAAAGGATAAAAGAAATGATATATATACATTTACATATATCATGTATATATTATAAAACTATGTACCATAAAACACGACTAGTACAGCGACAGCAGTATAAACAAAAGTGGGTGGAGTACGGTAAATTATGGTGGAAACCAACTCGAAATTAGTTGCAGTTGTACATTAAACACAATTAGTAACACAACTAAAATTATAAAGTTTTGTTTGACGATCTGTTTATCATTATATTTCAGATTCACCAAACTTTATATATATTATTAAACTCAATTTACTCAAGTGTATGTTGGGGTATGGGAGAAGGTCGTCATTATCTGCAAGCTGTTAGACATGATAAATGAAAACTTTTCGTGGGGATATTAATTTGTGGATATTGGCGGCCACGAAATCAACGAAAATTAATCCCCCACAAAATATAATGATTTTGCAGAACTTGACGTCAAAAACATGCATATGAATAAAAATATGTTTTAACTATGTTGCTGGTCCTACCTAGTTGTGCTGTCCATCATAGGTTCCTCCACCAGTAATATGCAGGACCTAGCTGTTATTGGAGTTGTCATAATCAGCTTGACTAACTGGATCTATCTTACACATCGAAAGATATTATTAGCTGTCTCTACATCCATTCTCACAAAATAGTTTTGAAGGGATTTCAGCAAAACCTAGATATGAATACCAGAAAGGCTAAAGTGTTAATGACTTTGACAAAATTTGTCTACTTAAATTTTGAATATACAGTAAAACCTCACTCTGCCACCAACTCATTATCACGACCAACTCAATATTACAGGCACATTTTGTCGGACCCGAATTTTTCTCTATATATTTCAATGGTAGCTCACCTCATTAAAGCGGGCAACTCAAAATTCCGTAAAAAGACCACTAAAATCGGACCAAATCGTAAAATTAGTCTTCTTTTGACCTCAATAATGCGAACGATGGTCCTGTGAAAAAGTTGATTCAATTTGTCATTTTACGACATCTGGTTTCCGGTACAGGTGAAGGTCGCACGTGCCGTAATTCGGATGTTTTGATAACACGGTAGATAAGATTCGATGGAGAGTGAAAACAATGGGTGAGATGGGTAATATTACGCAACAGAGAGCAATCTTGGGATCTACGGGTGTATTTCCTGTCAAGCTAACGAGTATTTGTTATATGTCCAGATGAGCTGCCGCTGATTAGAAGTAACAATCACCGTGACGCGTTTAGATTGACTAAAGTTTTGACAGTCGTTGATTGGCACGAAGACTTCCCACGAAAACTTGACTAAAATAGAATTAGATATCCCGTCATATTAGTCAATCACTTTCATAACTACTTTCAAAACTTTGATTAAAATAATTTAAAATAAAAAAATTTTAAAATTAATGGCATGATATGACCTTTTTTTTTAAATGTGAAAAAAAGTTTTATAAAAATAATCAGGATTATATTTCATAACAAAACTTTTTAAAAACATTAAATTGATTCAAGAGATATTATTTTCATCTATCAAATTAAAACAAGTATTGAATTTGATCAACATTGAAATGAAATATTTTATGAAAAGACCAAACTCAACTAGAACCGCAAGCGGTATCATGGTTTTCGCTTTTAACCTAATCAACTTGAACACTTTATTTCAACTCAGCCACAATTTTCAATGTGAAACAGAACGCAAAGGTTTTTTGAAGACCTACTCTCATTTGCACAGTTTTTTTTTTGTTTTTTTGTTTTTTTGGAATGTTAGAACATTCAAACTCCTCTAGCGCAAATATTTCCTCATACCTTATACTTTGAAATCATCACATTCTGTGGTACAAGGAACAAAATGCTGAAAACTGCATTTCAATTAGACTTTAACGTTTTGAGTTATAGGCAAAAGAGTGATTTTAAGCAAAGCGCCCTCTAGCGGCAAAATGAGAAAAAATTACAATTAGGTACCTAGAAATTCAGCAAATAGTTCAAACAAGTATATAAGTCGCACTAATCGAACATTCTTTTTCATTTATATCACAATTTTAAGCATAAAAACTGAATAACAATTATTCCAAAAAAAATCAAACTTTGGATTGTCGTAAAATGAAAAGATCAAGTCCGATCTTCAAAAACTAAACATTATACGGAACAACTATTTAGAACTAAAACTTTTGTTCATATACTCTCAATGAAATATTTTTAGATTTGGAGCACTTTGGGGACGAATAAAAACACAATTATCATAATATGACCTTGACTTTTTCAAATTTTCTTTAACTTTTGAATTGTGAGGCCTTTTCAAACATAACAATACATAACTTGTGAAAATTTCATGAAGAATGAACAGAAAATAAAGTCAGGGGCGACAAAAAAACATGTTTTTGAAATTTTAATTTTTCCTAAAATTTAGTGAAGTTTGACCTTTTCTAGAGGGCAAACCATGCATTTCTTAAATTCGCCACCCCATATATTTTGTGCGTATATGTCTTGCAAATCATTTGCAGCAAACAGAATTCTTCTATCTGATTTCTAACAAAAATGGATAAGTTTTTCGTAGACCTACCCTCATCTGCACAGTTTTTTTACGAGATTCGAACTTTCAACCTTCCGTTACTAGCTCAAAAACTTTCAGCCACTCATACCTAGAAACTATCATATTTTAATAGGCTATCAACAAGGAGCATAATTCAATTAACCGCATTTGGATCAGGCTTCAACTTTTTGAGTTATAAGCAAAAGAATGATTTCAAGAAAAGCGCCCCCCTAGTGGCAAAATGAGAAAGAAAATTGATTAAAATTTTACTGTTAGGTACCTAGCATAGCAGCAAATAGTTCAATCAAGTATAATAGTCGCACAAGTCAAACCTTTTATTCTTATGTATCAGAATTTGAAGCATAAAACCTGATTTACAATTAGTCCAAAAAAAGGATCAAACTTTGGACTGCCGTAAAATGAACAAATCAAGTCCGATCTTCAAAAACCAAACATCCCTGGAAAGAGCTCCTCAAGAACTAAAACCTTTGTTCATATACTCTCAATGAAATATTTTTAGATTTGGAGCACTTTGTGGCCGAATAAAAACACAGTTATCGTAATATGACATTGACCTGTTCAATGTTTTTTTAATTTTTTAATTGTGAGGCCCTTTCAAACTTAACAAAACATAACGTGTGAAAATTTCATGACGAATAAACAAAAAATAAAGTCAGGAGCGACAAAAAACATGTTTTTGGAATTTTAATTTTCCTAAATTTAAGTGAAGTTTGACCGTTTCTAGTGGACAAACCACGCATTTCTTAAATTCTCCACCCCATATATTTTGTGTGTATACGTCTTTCAAATGGTATGCCGGAGACGGAATTCTTCTATCTGATCTCTAACAAAAAACGGATAGGTTTTTCGTAGACCTATCCTCATTTGCACAGTTTTTTGTTTTGTTTTGTTTTTTGCGAGGTTCGAACATTCAACCTTCCGTAGCTCAAAAGCTTTCAGCCACACGGACTCTCGATTCCTATCATATGTTATTAGGCTATCAACAGGGAACAGAATGCAAAAACCCGCATTCGAATCGGACTTCAACTTTTTGAGTTATAAGCAAAAGAATGATTTCAAAAGAAGCGCCCCCTAGCGGCAAAATGAGAAAGAAAATTGATTAAAATTTTACTGTTAGGTACCTAGCAAAGCAGCAAATAGTTCAATCAAGTATACTAGTCGCACAAGTCAAACTTTTTATTCTTATGTATCAGAATTTGAAGCATAAAACCTGATTTACAATTATTCCAAAAAAGGATCAAACTTTGGACTGCCGTATAATGACCAAATCAAGTCCGATCTTCAAAAACTAAACATCACTGGAAAGAGCTCTTTAAGAACTAAAACTTTTGTTCATATACTCTCAATGAAATATTTTTAGTTTTGGAGCTATTTGTGGCCGAATAAAAACACAATAATCGTAATATGACCTTGACCTTTTCAAATTTCTTTTAATTTTTTTATTGTGAGGCCCTTTCAAACATAACAATACATATTGTGTGAAAATATCATGAAGAATGAACAGAAAATAAAGTCAGGAGCGACAAAAACATGTTTTTGAAATTTTAATTTTTCCTAAAATTTAGTGAAGTTTGACCTTTTCTAGAGGACAAACCACGCATTTCCTAAATTCGTCACCCCATATATTTTGTGCGTATATGTCTTGCAAATCGTATGCAGCAAACAGAATTCTTCTATCTGATCTCTAACAAAAGTGGGAAGGTTTTTCGTAGACCTACCCTCATTATTTCACTTTTTTCCAAGGTTCGAACATTCAACCTCTCCTAGAACAATTTTTTCCCGTACTCGATGATGAGATTTCCATCATATTTGATTGGGCTGTCACCAAGGAACATTATGTAAAAAACCGCATCTAAATCAGGTTTCAAATATTTGAGTTATTAGCAAAACAGTGATTACATGCATTGCGCCCCCTAGTGGCTAAATCAGAAACAAAAGTGAAAAGTTTGACCATTTAGGCACATGTTCAGATAAAGATGACTCCATGCCCAAAATTTCATAGCTGTAGCTTTTTTCATCTGGCCGCTAGGCTGGACACAAAAATGGGTGGAATTGGAAAAATAATAAAAACTAGAACCGCAAGCGGTATCTCGGTTTTCGCTTTTAACCTAATCAACTTGAACACTTTATTTCAACTCAGCCACAATTTTCAATATGAAACAGAACGAAAAGGTTTTTGAAGACCTACTCTCATTTGCACATTTTTTTTTTTTTTTTTTTTTTTTTTTTTTTTTTTTTGCTATGTTAGAACATTCAAACTCTTCTAGCGCAAATATTTTCCCATACCCTGTCCCTTGAAATCCACCCCATTCTGTGGTGCAGTCAACAAGGAACAAAATGCTGAAAACTGCATTTCAATCAGACTTTAACATTTTGAGTTATAAGCAAAAGAGTGATTTTAATCAAAACGCCCTCTAGCGGCAAAATTAGAAACAAAATTGCAAAAACAGCAAATAGTTGAAACAAGTATATAAGTCGCACTAGTCAAACTTTTTATTCCTATGTATCAGAATTTGAAGCATAAAACCTGATTTACAATTATTCCAAAAAAGGATCAAACTTTGGACTGCCGTATAATGACCAAATCAAGTCCGATCTTTAAAAACTAAACATTACTGGAAAGAGGTCTTTAATAACTAAAACTTTCGTTCATATACTCTCAATGAAATATTTTTAGTTTTTGAGCTATTTGTGGCCGAATAAAAACACAATAATCGTAATATGACCTTGACCTTTTCAATTCTTTTTTATTTTTTGAATTGTGGGGCCCTTTCAAACATAACAATACATATCATGTGAAAATTTCATGAAGAATGAACAGAAAATAAAGTCAGGAGCGACAAAAACATGTTTTTGAAATTTTAATTTTTCCTAAAATTTAGTGAAGTTTGACCGTTTCTAGAGGACAAACCACGCATTTCCTTAATTCGCCATCCCATATATTTTGTGCGTATACGTCTTTTAAATGGTATTCCGGAGACGGAATTCTTCTATCTGATCTCCAACAAAAACGGATAGGTTTTTTGTAGACCTACCCTCATTTGCACAGTTTTTTTTTTTTGTTTTTTTTTTGCAAGGTTCGAACATTCAACCTTCCGTAGCTCAAAAGCTTTAAGCCACACGGACCATCGAATCCTATCATATGTTATTAGGCTATCAACAGGGAACAGAATGCAAAATACCGCATTCGAATCGGACTTCAACTTTTTGAGTTATAAGCAAAAGAATGATTTCAAGAAAAGAGCCCCCTAGCGGCAAAATGAAAAAGAAAATTGATTAAAATTTTACTGTTAGGTACCTAGCAAAGCAACAAATAGTTCAATCAAGTATACTAACGTTAGTCGCACAAGTCAAACTTTTTATTCTTGTGTATCAGAATTTGAAGCATAAAACCTGATTTACAATTATTCCAAAAAAGGATCAAACTTTGGACTGTTGTATAATGACCAAATC
>CM037777.1:104010191-104059607 GCA_021229015.1 Solen grandis | reverse complement strand
CATTTTAATACGAAACTGGACGCCCAGTCAGACACAGTGATACGGTGAGGAAATGAAAAAAAAGCGGGTGTTTTTCAGTAGTTAATTTTGATGTGAGGGTAATAAATTTTTTTAAAGTAAAAAAAAAAAAAAAAACAAAACAACAAAAAAACGCAGACGACGTTTACCCCGTATTGTCGTAAAAATGGGAAGTCCTTGACAAATGAAACAATAAACTGCAAAAGGAAAAATGTTTTTTTTGCCCAAATTCTGTTCCTTGGAAGATGTGGCTAAGTGTGTTTATGTTTATGGGTGATCTGCAGTATGCAGCACTTTAAATTTGTGTAGAGTAAAAAAATCGTTTCTAAATGTTTAAATTCTGTAAAGGGGAAATATTGTGGACCTTGTACAGGTTTGAGTTATGTAGTAGGTCAAGGCAGCAGTTTAAAATAAGCAGACGAAGACGTCGACAATAAAAAAAAGATTTTTACGTTTGACCCCCCGTTTTAAAATCTTATCTTGTTGAGGCAGGGTTAAAAATCTGGAAAAAAAATCGAGACCCCTGCGGTGTACTTAGTAGGAGGTACATGATTTTTTATGCGCGTTTCTGTTTTGAGCGGGTTTGTTTGACATGGTGCGTTAAATACCTCCAAAACTAAAAATATTTCATTAAGAGTTTATGGACAAAATATTTTGTTCTTGAAGAGCTCTTTCCAGTGATGTTTCGTTTTTGAAGATCCGTCATTTGATCAATTTACAACAATATTCGAATAAAGTTTATATCAATCAAATATGTCTGCAGTTGAAACCAGTACTCTTACTAGTCACAGCAAATAGTTCAAACAAGTATATAAGTCGCACTAGTCAAACTTTTTATTCTTATGTTTCAGAATTTGAAGCATAAAACCTGATTTACAATTATTCCAAAAAAGGATCAAACTTTGGACTGCCGTATAATGACCAAATCAAGTCCGAATTTCAAAAACTAAACATCACTGGAAAGAGTTCTTTAAGAACTTAAACTTTTGTTCATATACTCTCAATGAAATATTTTTAGTTTTGGAGCTATTTGTGGCCGAATAAAAACACAATAATCGTAATATGACCTTGACCTTTTCCATTCTTTTTTATTTTTTGAATTGTGAGGCCCTTTCAAACATAACAATACATATCGTGTGAAAATTCCATGAAGAATGAACAGAAAATAAAGTCAGGAGCGACAAAAACATGTAAATCGCTGTCAGTTTCTGCTCTCTGCTCTCTCTCATTCTCTCTCCCCCCCCCCTCTGTCATAGATGTAACATAGAAATCACAATACACCGCTACAGCATAGTTATAATACTGCTGTAATCAATTGATTAGGTAGAAAATACTTAAAAAATAGGATTTCAAATTAAAAAGTCAGTTGTATTGAAATCATTCAGTACTGTATTGAAAACGAGGACACTTTACGTAATCATAACAACAAAGTTGATAAACTACAGGCTAGATTCACGCGTATATAGCACCTTGGAAGATAGAATTTTCAATATTAAGGGATTTTAATTATAAACATTGCATAAGTCTTACATAGGTTGGAAACATTAGCATTACAGGCAAAAACAATCATCATGTGATGTACAGGTAATCAGCTAAGTAAGCTTTTAAATCAACCTAAATTTAAGTGTGAGATTAAACAAGAAATATCTTTAAAAAAAGATATTCGGCTTAAAATGGAAAACAAACTGAACTCCTACAATCTAATAATAGACTGTATTTCCGGGAACCCAGATGTATTCTCAAAATAGCGTTAAAATAGTGATCATGCAGTCTATTTATATACATTCTGTACACACTGACATGGTTAATTTTACTTATTACAAAAAGGGGTCAAAGGTATGTTATTGTATATGTAAGATTCATAATGTTTGTTGGTTAGATCCGTATTGATAAAGTAAGACCCCCTAATTGATAGGAAAGTATGTGTTAATTATAATATATGGGTTAACTTCCACCTCCTCCGCATACTACATGATCAACAGGTTAAAGTGAGCGAGTCCACTTCTGCAGATTTGCAGGGGGGATTTTGGTCTAAAAATAAACATCGAAATCGATTTTATACAGCTACGCCGAAAAAAAAGAGAGAAACAGACAGGGAGAGAGACAGTGAAGTACCATGAGAATTAATCGAATACTGCACTGATACATAGATAGCATAGTGTAATAAACAATAACTGATGCTAGTCTAATAACAGAGTATCATGTTCGTGTAGAAAAAATGTGGAACCGGGTGACTCATGAAAGCAAATCAAAACAACTGTGTTAGGGATTTTTACAAAGTATTAAAGTTTCAATGGAGAAAGATTATATAGATATGGCATGGTTTCTTCTATAAAATGATTGTCATGTTATATATACTAATGACAACATGCTTATAGGTGATTTGACCAACCAGTAACACAATCCTTATTACACATGATAAGGATAGGATACGGATATGAAGTAAGTTTATAATATTGTATTCTTATTGGGCACCAAATTGCACCAAATCAAAAAAACATGATTTGGTGATGTAATATTGGTAAAAATTTGATTTTTTTGGTTACATTTTCTTTTTCTTCAAATTGTGGATGTATAAAGAAAAGTATTCGACTTGTGCTTCTTGTATACTTGACTGAACTTTCTTCAATTGTGGATTATTTTAGACATTTCGTGTTTTCGTGTCTTCATTCCGAAATTCAAAATTCTAAATTACAAAAAACATGCCATAATGTCGTTATTTTACCTTTTGCCTTTCGGTGCAAAAAACACGAAAACACAAAATATTCCAGGCGAAATAATGAAATTTTAACAGGCAAAGCAAAAAAAGTACCCTATTGAATAAAAACTTTCCTCTTTGAATGTTTCATGTTTGCAGGTAAAAACCATTTCATTTTGGCGCCCTTTAGTTGTCGTGTTCTTGTGTTCGCACCCTAAACCTGAAAGGCGAAGACACGACACTGTAGCAGATTTCGTGGTTGTCGTGTTTGTGCGCATCAAAAGGAAAAGTCGAAATAATAAGATAGCACTATGGTTTCGCCCCCGGTTTTTTTTGATATTTGATCAGGGGACTGTGGTGGCTGATTTTTTGCCATTTCGCCCAAAAGGCGAAATAACGAAAAATGCCAACAATGTCTTTATTTTGCCTTTCGGGGCAAGGACACGACAACACGAAACATGTCAAGCGAAATATACATTTTTTTAAAGGCGAAAGGACAAAATGTTTCGTCTTTGAAGCCTTTGAGTTTTCCCTCCAGATTTTATCCTATATAGGGTCACCAGTTTCCTGCTTTGTGCATATAGTCAGCAGTTTCCAGCATGTCTTACATAAGAACTTGCTTATATCATATATAAATTGAACTTTTCCATACTAATTTTTTCAGTATTACATTTTCATATAATTATTTACTCTATGTTCTTAATGTCAGCAGATTCTTCAGTGATTTAGTATAACCATGGATGGCAAAACCAGAAGTGTTGTCATTTTGTTCCTTCAACTTTTTTGTTAGTCGAAAAACACACAACAGGAAATCTGTATATCGTGGTGTCTGATGTTTATAACCCAGGACATGAAACATTCAAAGATGAAACTTTTCTTTCCTTCACCTATTAAAATTTTGTTATTTTGCCAGGCATATGTTGTGTCTTTGACCCAAAAAGCAAAAGGCGAAATAATGACAATATGGCATCTTTTCATTCTTTCGCCTATTAGGGTCAAGATACAATATAAGACAGATAAATGGTTCTGACATAAAAGGTTTCGTACTGCTAACAAGAAACATTCAAAGACGATACTTTTTTTCATTCGCCTGTTAAAATTTTGTTATTTTGCCTGGCATATTTCATTTCTTCACAACGACAATATGGCATGTTTTCGTAATTTCACCTTTCGCCTTTCAGAGTGAAGACAAGAACACACGAAACTGCAGAAATCCTAATTTACTGCATTTCTAAAAACTAAAATGTAATATGTAAATAAATTTGTTTATCGTTTTGCTGCTGTTGGAGATTTTGCTTAATATCATTTTTGTGTAGCCTGACTATAGTATAGGGGTTACTTTGTTCGGGGCGTCGGCGTCCCCTTCTGCTTGTCCGGAGCATAACTTTGTCACCATAAGTTTGAATGACTTGAAACTTCATATGTATGTTCCTTTAATGACGCAATGTGCAGTGCGTAAGAACCATAACTCTACCTTGTGCACTTTTTGAGTTATTTCCCTTTGGTCCAAAGCATAACTTTGTCACCATAAGTTTGAATGACTTGAAACTTCATATGTATGTTCCTTGCAAGGACGCCAATTGCAGTGCACAAGAACCATAACTCTACCTTGTGCACTTTTTGTGTTATTCCCCTTTGATAGAATTTCTTGTCCGGAGCATAACTTTGTCACCATAAGTTTGAATGACTTGAAACTTCATATGTATGTTCCTTGCAAGGACGCCAATTGCAGTGCGCAAGAACCATAACTCTACCTTGCACTTTTTGAGTTATTCCCCTTTGATAGAATTTCTTGTCCGGAGCATAACTTTGTCACAATAAATTTGAATGACTTGAAACTTCATATGTATGTTCCTTTAATGACGCAATGTGCAGTGCGTAAGAACCATAACTCTACCTTGTGCACTTTTTGAGTTATTTCCCTTTGATGAATTTCTTGTCGTGCGAGAACCATAACTCTCCTTGTGCACTTTTGGTTATTCCCTTTGATAGATTTTTTGTCCGGAGCATAACTTTGTCACCATAAGTTTGAATGACTTGAAACTTCATATGTATGTTCCTTGCAATGACAAGGAGTGCAGTGCGCAAGAATCATAACTGTACCTTGTGCACTTTTGAGTTATTCCCCTTTGATAGAATTTCTTGTCCGGAGGGTAACTTTGTCACAATAAATTTGAATGACTTGAAACTTCACATGTATGTTCCTTTCAATGACGCGGAGTGCAGTGCGTAAGAACCATAACTCTACCTTGTGCACTTTTTTAGTTATTTCCCTTTGATAGAATTTCTTGTCCGAAGCATAACTTTGTCACCATAAGTTTGAATGACTTGAAACTTCATTTGTATGTTCCTTGCAATGACGCGGAGTGCAGTGCGCAAGGACCATATGTCTACCTTGTGCACTTTTTGTGTTATTCCCCTTTGATATAATTATCCCTAGGGGGCGTTTTGTAAAAGTCACTAGAGGCTAATAACTCTGTTATTTGAGGTCTGATTCAATTACGGTTTTTTGCGTTGTGTTGCTTGTCATAAGCCTAATCAAATATGATACATTTCAATTTCTTTTGTTTAAAAATGTGATTGAATTGCGAAAACCGATGATATCGCAATTCTGATTGCGATTCTAGTTATTATTATTTTTCTAACCTTTTTTTGTGAACGGCATATCATCATGATAAAAAAAGTCACATTTCTGATTTTTTTACCACTTTTGTCCTAAGATCTGAATTTGATCCTCACGTTGAGAAACTTTTCATTTTTGTCTTAGTTTTGCCGCTAGGTGGCGTTTTGTAAAAATGACTAAGGGCTAATAACTCTGTTATTTGAGGTCCGATTCAATTGCGGTTTTTTGCATTGTGTTCCATGTTAGAAACTTAATAAAATATGATACGTTGCAATTATTTGCGTATATAAAACTTTCGTGCTACAGGAGGTTGAAATGTCAAATCTCGAAAAAACGATGAAATAAAGGTAGGTCTACGAAAAAAGTCCCCATTTTTTTTTCAGAGATGAGATAGGAGAATTTTGTTTGTGGCATATGATTTGCAAGACATATACGCACAAAATATATGGTGTGGCGATTTTGAGAAATGCATGGTTTGTCCACAGTATGCGGTCAAACTTTACCTATATTTTCGAAAAATCAACATTTTCGAAGCATGACTTTTACGGTTATTTGCAGCTCCTGACTTTATTTTTTATTCAATCTTCATCATTTTTTCACTGTTTATGCATTTTTATAAAACAAATAAAATCATAGAAAAAAATTCAAGCATAATATGCAAAGGTCAAGGTCATATACCAATAATTATTATTATTATCGGCATAAAATAGCTCCAAATCTAAAAATATTTTATAGAAAGTATATGAACAAAAGTTTTAGACTGTGAAGAGGTCTTTCCATTGGTGTTTAGTTTTTGAAGATCGGACTTCATTTGATCAAATGACCACAGTCCAAAGTTTGATCCTCTTATCAAACAATTGTATATCCATATGTTGCTTCTTTTTTGCAGCTCCTGACTTTATTTTTGTTCAATCGTCATTATTTTTTCACTGTTTATGCATTTAAATAATACAAATAAACTCATAGTAAATAACGATGAAAATATGCAAAGGTCAAGGTCATAATACCGATTATTGTTATTTTTATTGGCAAAAACTAGCTTCAAATCTAAAAATATTTTATAGAAAGTATATGAACAAAAGTTTTTGAAGATCGGACTTCATTTGATCAACTTACAATAATATTCGAATAAAGTTAATCTCAATCAATTATGTCTGTAGTTGAAACCAGTACTCTTACTAGTCAAGTTAAAAGCGAAAACCAAGATGCCGCTTTGCGGTTCTAGTTTTTTCTTTTTCTCTTTAGGTTCATTCTGAAACAACTTAAAATGTCCCATCTTGTGTATTTAGATGTTTGGTTGATAATGTTAGATTACTGAGTCTGATCACTGTGGTTTTGATCATTTATGTATATATTGAGGCTATATGTATAGGTCATAATAAAATACATATTTCCACTCTCCCGTTAATGTTGGTGAAGTTTGTGTTTCCTAACAAATAAGCTCGGCATGTGTAGGACTCATTACACGGGAAAACGTTATTCTTGTAAACGCAACATCGCCAAATTAAATATAGATACGGTATCCCCGAAGCAAGTGATTGCGTTACCACGTGAAACGTTCAGCAATATTAAGTCTTTACCAGTCTAGGTTAGCTTTTCGTAAGTTCAACCTATGAAATTAGTGCATGCCCGAAGCGTGAATGCCAAGTGATAATAAATGAAAATAAAAATAAACCTAAATATAGGTTTTATAATTCTAAATATAGTTTCAATACCGTATTTGACGGTAGTTCTTGTTATTGGGAACCACCATTTTTTAACAATCAAGGATGATTGCATTCAGTGAACATGCCTCTGTTGTTGGCTTTTGATACACACTCGAACTCGAATAAAATGAAACTCGGTTATGAGGAACACTTCCACTGGGGTCCCGATTTCCCCTTCTTTTTCTTATTCTCGCTTATAGCGTAATCTCACCTAGTAGGAACGCCTTTTCTGGTCCCAGATGAACTTATTCATGTGTAATTAAGATGTTATTTTGACAAATATAAAAAACGATTCTATCCGCGTTGAGATAGGTTTGCTTTCACCCCTGACAATCTCACGGTGGATCACCGTGCACAGGGTATAGCTAGCCAAATGAGCAGAAAACAAAGATTGCGCTTGCAGTCACGTCAATATTTTTACATATCATTGATATCAACAAGACGTTTTAAAATAAGAGAAGTACCAGGAGTAGTATGGTAGGGACAGTTGGGGAGGAATCGAGGCAGAGGCACTAAACGAAAGCACGCTATGACGTCATTAATTAGGACAATGGGCTATTGTTTCGGGTATGACATAATCCCCGACCTCACCCCTTTAACGAGGTCACGTGACATTCTTGAAAAACCGCAATATTTATTTTTAATTGTCTCCCTAAACAATGACTAATAATGACCTATTGTTTAGGCTATGATAATCCCCGACCCACCCCTTAAACGAGGTCACGCGTCTATCATTTTCGAGGATAAGTAAACCGCAATATTTATTCTTTTATAATATCGTATTGTTATTCGGGACAATTAATCAACTACGTCATTAACCGCAAAAACGCGACTGAAACAAATCGGGCTGCAGTCCCGACCCCACCCCTTTAACGAGGTCACGCGACATTCTTAATAGACCGCAATATTTATTCTTTTATCATATCGTATTGTTATTCGGGACAATTAATCAACTACGTCATTAACCGCAAAAACGCGACTGAAACAAATCGGACTGCAGCCCCTACCGCTCCCTTAAACGAGGTCACGCGACATTCTTAATAGACCGCAATATTTATTCTTTTATCATATCGTATTGTTATTCGGGACAATTCATAAACTACGTCATCGATTTCGCTATCTACCCCACCCCTTTAACGAGGCCGGGCGACTATTGTTTTCGAGAATGAGTAAACCGCAATATTTATTCGTATATAATATCTAATTGTTATTCGGGACAATTAATAAACTACGTCATCGATTTCGCTATTGTCGCAGAAGCATTGAATGAGCGACGTTAAATTTTTCTTCAATAATAATTTACTTTTAAAATTAAACGACGCTAGAATACCTCGCAAAAATTCCTTATTAATTAACGGTAACTGACCACTAAAACGTTCCCGTATCGATCGGTTATCACCTATTATTGACCTAAGGCCTTACGAATCGCGGACTAAAGGAATGTAAACAACTATCTCACCCGTCCTCGGACGTATAACTCTGCGTTTACTAAACCGAACATTCGAAATCGCCTCTCTATACGTATTAATGCTCTTTTTTCTACCATTTCTGTCTTTCTCGTCATATTTCTTCGTAATACGCGTGTCAATGCGTATGTTTTGACAATCGGTGTGAAACGATTTTCACCTTTTCATGTCTAAATTCTTTAATCACAACCAACACCCGCAGCGGTATTTGATCCGCGGCGAGTTAATCCGGCTTAGTCTAGCGACGATAAACGGGTATTAGCGGTTTTTCATAAGGCGAGATAGTCGCTTCTTTGCATTTACCTACGCTACGTTTTTCACTTTCTCCGTGTAAATGATCGGGAAAGGTTATTTATCTATTTATTTATAAAACGTAACGCGTATACAGCGTTGGTTATTCTCTGTTTAACAAGAGTATTAGTAGTTTGTTGTAGTAGAACAGATACGTAACGCATATATTTCAGGCGGTTACAACGCTATACAAGTTATAATTTATTCAATAAATGCATGCAATGTGTATTATTTGTTGCGTCATTGTCGGGTGTCATTTAATTAACTTCTTCTAGAGTATATTGATACCTTATGTCAATCCTACTTTATATGTTCTTGTTCGATAAAAAGTTATGTTCAGAAATAACAAAATATTTTCTCTCTCTCTCTCTTTCTCTCATAACGCTTTTCTTTCATTTTTCTTCATCTTTTTCGTAATATTTCTTTTTTTGTGTATACGCATTGTCACTAAATATATTTCTCTTTCTACAATATTATTCGTAGGATTTTACCGGTCTTTATTCTCTCATTAAGACTTCAATTCCAGTAAATAAGGTGGAACTTCGGGTGTAAAAATGAATAAATACAACATTCGTGTGACGAACAAGTCCTAGCAATAAATATGAAAACAAACTTATCTTGTATTTTGATTTTATATGTAAAGATTTATTAATAACACCTGTTGCGGCACTGAACCGCCGCGAGTTAATCCGGCTTAATCTAGCGACGAAAAACGGGAGAGAGCGCTTTTTCATAAGGCGCGGTAATCGCTTTTTATTTATTTTTGTCAAACATACGTGGTCGAAGTAGTTGTTGTTGTTGTTGTTGATGATGATGATGATGATGATGTTTTTTATGTTGATATTAATGGGTTGGAATAAATCGAGACTCTGAGGTGTAATCACAACGTTTCTTTACATTTTGTTTTTGTAGTTGTTGTTTATGTATTAGACTATTTGTAGTTGTAATTGTGGTAGAAGTAGTAGTAATGTTACGTACTAGGGGCAAAATCATCCTCGCATATACACGCACTCGCTTTAAATATCGATTATCACTTATAGTATATTATTACGTTATTAAATACCGGCAATAGAAATACGTTTATATACAACTAACACGGCAATATCCGGACTGGACAATCATTGATTTATTTTTCTGTAGAAGGGTAGTTTATAAATAACGAACAGATATATAGAGTTGTTTGTTTTTTTATTATTGTTACGAGAAATATATATATATATATATAAATATACAAAAACGTGTCTACAGTATCATAGGTAGGAGGTTCATCATTTTAGTCACTACCAAACGATCATTGCGTCGTCGATTGTTCCTTGAGCATATAGGCATCGTGTTCACCTTGTTGCTGTTGTCGCAACATTTTCTGATGTTCCATGAGCATATAGGCATCATGTTCATCTTGATGCTGTTGTCTCAACATCGCCTTGGTTGTGCTGTGAGAATATGACAGAATGTTTGTTTGTATAAGTTTAATGAGGGTCCGTCTACAGATATATTACTGCTTGGTGAACAGACCTCGTTATGACTGAATGCTTAATGCGATGCTCTTTTATAGTCTTGAGGCGGATTGACCTTCTTTCTAGCGAGTGTTAGCGCGCACCAATCAGAGAACATTATTTTCATCCAATGAAAATGACGCGAGGATGAACATTTCACCATAGGTGGATTGGCCTATTTATTTTTTTTTATTTATTCATTCATTTATTTATGTTCTCGTATATTATACAAACAATTGATTTGAAACCATAACTCTACCTGTCCATTTTAAATTATCTTCCTTTTTAGTTTTTAGTTTTCATTTTTTTTGTCGGGAGCATGGCTTATAAACTATTCAAGGTATATTGACTTGAAATTTAAAATATGAGTAGATGGTAAGACTGGGATGACATTACCTCCACTTACCACCACCTCCACTCGTCACCACCACTCGCCACCTCCACTCACCACCACGACCTCCTCTCGCCACCATAACTCACTATATCTACCACTCACCACCATCACTCGACACCACCACTCACCACCACACCACCTCCACTCACCACCACCACCATCACTTGCCACCACCACTCACCACCACACCACCTCCACTCACCACCACACCACCACCACTCACCACCACACCACCACCACTCACCACCACACCACCTCCACTCACCACCACACCACCTCCACTCACCACCACACCACCACCACTCACCACCACACCACCACCACTCACCACCACACCACCTCCACTCACCACCACACCACCTCCACTCACCACCACACCACCTCCACTCACCACCACACCACCACCACTCATCACCACACCACCTCCACTCACCACTATACCACCTCCACTCACCACCACACCACCTCCACTCACCACCACACCACCTCCACTCATCACCACACCACCTCCACTCATCACCATACCACCTCCACTCACCACCACACCACCTCCACTCACCACCACACCACCTCCACTCATCACCACACCACCACCACTCACCACCACACCACCTCCACTCACCACCACCACCATCACTTGCCACCACCACTCATCACCACACCACCTCCACTCACCACTATACCACCTCCACTCACCACCACACCACCTCCACTCACCACAACACCACCTCCACTCATCACCACACCACCTCCACTCATCACAATACCACCTCCACTCACCGCCACCACCACTTACCACCACCACCCTCTCTCGCCACCAACCACCACTACCTCCTCTCGCCCCCACCACTCACTACCACCACTCGCCACCACCACCTCCACTACCACCAACCACCCACCACTCGCCACCACCTATCACCACCACCTCTCGTCGCCACTAACTACATCTACCACTCACCACCTCCACTGGCCACCACCTCCACTCACCACCACCACCACTCGCCACCACCTATCACCACCACCTCTCGTCGCCACACTCACCTCCACCACTCCCCCCACCACCCCACTCCCAACCACCCTCCCCCCACCACTCACCCCCGCATATCATCATTACCCGCTTTCCCCAACTCTACCACGGCATAAGTATGTAAGAACGGATCTATACCTGTAGATATTAAACAAAAAAAAACAGTTATCGCGATGGATTGTTCTATTTGCCGTCGTTCGTTTTCGAGAAAGGATGCTATGTTAAGGCATAAACGTAATTTGCACGGTGAGGGACAGATTGCTGATACGCGAAGCCTTTACCGCGCGCCTAATTCGATAATGTTTCAACATCCGTTTTCCATGATGGTGTCGGGACCTAGCGGGAGCGGTAAAACGGAATGGGTAAAAAAGTTATTCTTTTCAAACCTGATACAGCCCTCGCCGGAAAGAATAATCTGGTGTTTCGGTCAATGGCAACGGTTGTACGAGGACCTACAACGTCGTTTTCCGACGATCGAGTTTGTTCGCGGTATTCCTGACTATATAAACGAGCCTTCGTACGTAGACACGAAGAGAAGAAATCTTATCGTGTTTGACGACCTGATGACGGAAGCGAAATGCGATCAGAGAATAGCGGATCTTTTCACCAAGGGAAGGCATCACAGAAATCTTTCCGTTATTTATTTAACCCAAAATTTGTTTCCTCAAGGTAAGGCGTGCAGAGATATAGCGTTAAATACCCAGTACTTGATTTTGTTCAATAACCCTATTGACAGACAGCAAGTGTCAACGTTGGCCAGACGAATATATCCTACAAATAGCAACATTTTCATAAAAAGGTTTCAAGAGGCGACGTCTAAACCGTACGGATACTTGATAGTGGATTTGAGATCAAATACGCCGGAGGAAGAACGTTTACGCACCGACATATTCGAAACAAATTATCCCGTCAAAAGGTCTCGTGAGGAATACGATGATATATCGGATATTGAGACATTAGATGGGAATGGTAATAAAGAGCGGCTCGAACCCTCCGATAAAAGGAGTCGAAAACAATGGGAGGATATATCAGATACTGCAACGGTAGATGATGAAGAAGAAGAAGAAGAAGATGATGATGATGATGATGATGATGATGATGATGAAGGGAGACTCGGGCCCCCCGGGCAACGCTTGATAGATAAAGAGGAAGAGGAACGTTTAAGACAAAACGTATGGGAGAAACGATTTAAACAACCTCTCAGGGACTCGCGAGCTGAGCAGTTTGAAGAAAGATTAGACATTTACTCGAACGAAGGTTTATCGGTCGACGAGGCTAGCCGCAGGGCCGCTAATGACGTATTACCTCTTCTCAGAAAAGACTTGAGACGGGATCTCGCGCAATTTCTCATCGATTACCGACAGTTACGGAAGGATCCGACTCTACAAAAAATTCTGCAATCCGCGAAGAAACTTAAAACCGAGCATCATATGAGTGACAGCGAATCCATACGACAAGCGATTAAACTCAGGAAAGACTCCTTCCTATTTCTGTGGCCGGACCAGGTGATCGAAGAATCTGATAAAAGTACGTCGATCGATGACACGCAACGCCAGATATTTGAATAATGGGTTGTGGCGTTATCAAAAAATAAATAAATAAATAAATAAATAAATAAATATAAAAAAATATGGATATGTCATCTAGCTTAAGCCACGGTTGACATCACGCTGATTTTTCATTGGATAAAACATTCCCGGATTAATAACCTCATTTACCTCGGCGCTATAAATTTTGAGCGCGTGTCTAGCTCATCTACAAAACATGGAGAACGCAAACGGATCTTTTCAAAAACCGGATATTTTAATATCGCTTACAGGAAAATTTCTGGTTACAGAACTGTATATGGAGAAATACATGAACTGGTGGCAGAAGCCTATCCCCGAAAGAGGACCACGACCAGAGCCGGTGATAGATAATCATTTTATTAGGGATATGCGGGTGAATGATCCAACCAAGAGATTGGTGCACCCAAACATACCTAATATATACAGACAAGAGACAGATTGGTTGTAAATAAACTGACCAATCAAAACACTCGAAATTTCCGATGCTTTAAAAATACGTAAGAACGACCGATGACATTAGACTAGAAACGCGCAAAAGAAGGCATACTATGGGCTCCATAGAAGTGTACGATTATAAGCGCCAAGAGTGGGTACCTTACGTTCCCGACTATGACAAGTGGTATCAACATTTCAAGGATTTGCGGGACGGTTACGTTCAACCCGACCACCAGGGACGCTATGTCGTCGGTTCCGGTAGCGAACGCGGAAAAGTGAAACGGCTGGAAGCGGAACTAAAAGAGTCCCGGATAAACTGAAAGAAGCGGAAGACAAGATAAGGACTTCCCAACATCCGGTAATGAAAATGGTTACGCCTGTAGCCCAAGCCTTGGAAATAGCGAAATCGGAGCTCAGACGGCAATCGCGCGAAATAGGTCAAGAACCTACGGAGCGTAAGAGACGGAGACACGACATGGACTGGAATAGTTTCAAGTATTAGCATGAACAATTATCAGCTGGAGGAAATACTACGGAACTATCCGGTCACAGTATGCGCTTCCGATCAGCTACGCGAAGAAAAGGGGCGTTTCGTCGTTTGTAACACCGATTCCAGCGACGGCCCGGGAGAGCATTGGACCGTGTTCTATTTTCCGTACAGGGGACCTTACGAGTATTTCGATTCTCTCGGAAACGAACCTAAATATTACGAAGCCGGATTCGAAAACGTTCTCGATAGACAATACTTACGCGTAGAAGGCCAGTTACAACAGTCGACGTCAACCGTTTGCGGGTTGTATTGCGTTTATTACGTTATAAACCGTTGCGGCGGACAGACCATGAAACGCATCTTGCAAGAATTTGGCCCAAATCGACGACGCAATGATCGTTTGGTAGTGACTAAAATGATGAACCTCCTACCTATGATACTGTAGACACGTTTTTGTATATTTATATATATATATATATTTCTCGTAACAATAATAAAAAAACAAACAACTCTATATATCTGTTCGTTATTTATAAACTACCCTTCTACAGAAAAATAAATCAATGATTGTCCAGTCCGGATATTGCCGTGTTAGTTGTATATAAACGTATTTCTATTGCCGGTATTTAATAACGTAATAATATACTATAAGTGATAATCGATATTTAAAGCGAGTGCGTGTATATGCGAGGATGATTTTGCCCCTAGTACGTAACATTACTACTACTTCTACCACAATTACAACTACAAATAGTCTAATACATAAACAACAACTACAAAAACAAAATGTAAAGAAACGTTGTGATTACACCTCAGAGTCTCGATTTATTCCAACCCATTAATATCAACATAAAAAACATCATCATCATCATCATCATCATCATCAACAACAACAACAACAACAACTACTTCGACCACGTATGTTTGACAAAAATAAATAAAAAGCGATTACCGCGCCTTATGAAAAAGCGCTCTCTCCCGTTTTTCGTCGCTAGATTAAGCCGGATTAACTCGCGGCGGTTCAGTGCTGCAACAGGTGTATTTAATAAATCTTTACATATAAAATCAAAATACAAGATAAGTTTGTTTTCATATTTATTGCTAGGACTTGTTCGTCACACGAATGTTGTATTTATTCATTTTTACACCCGAAGTTCCACCTTATTTACTGGAATTGAAGTCTTAATGAGAGAATAAAGACCGGTAAAATCCTACGAATAATATTGTAGAAAGAGAAATATATTTAGTGACAATGCGTATACACAAAAAAAGAAATATTACGAAAAAGATGAAGAAAAATGAAAGAAAAGCGTTATGAGAGAAAGAGAGAGAGAGAGAAAATATTTTGTTATTTCTGAACATAACTTTTTATCGAACAAGAACATATAAAGTAGGATTGACATAAGGTATCAATATACTCTAGAAGAAGTTAATTAAATGACACCCGACAATGACGCAACAAATAATACACATTGCATGCATTTATTGAATAAATTATAACTTGTATAGCGTTGTAACCGCCTGAAATATATGCGTTACGTATCTGTTCTACTACAACAAATACTAATACTCTTGTTAAACAGAGAATAACCAACGCTGTATACGCGTTACGTTTTATAAATAAAAATAAATAAACTTTCCCGATCATTTACACGGAGAAAGTGAAAAACGTAGCGTAGGTAAATGCAAAAAAGCGACTATCTCGCCTTATGAAAAACCGCTAATACCCGTTTATCGTCGCTAGACTAAGCCGGATTAACTCGCCGCGGATCAAATACCGCTGCGGGTGTTGGTTGTGATTAAAGAATTTAGACATGAAAAGGTGAAAAACGTTTCACACCGATTGTCAAAACATACGCATTGACACGCGTATTACGAAGAAATATGACGAGAAAGACAGAAATGGTAGAAAAAAGAGCATTAATACGTATAGAGAGGCGATTTCGAATGTTCGGTTTAGTAAACGCAGAGTTATTACGTCCGAGGACGGGTGAGATAGTTGTTTACATTCCTTTAGTCCGCGATTCGTAAGGCCTTAGGTCAATAATAGGTGATAACCGATCGATACGGGTGTTACGGGTGTAGATTATGTTTACGGGAACGTTTTAGTGGTCAGTTACCGTTAATTAATGATGAAGGAATCTTCTCTCGACGCGTGGGAATGTGTCCGTTATATAGCGCGAGGTATTCCGGATAGCGTCGTTTAATTGTTCAGAAAGTAAATACGTTATTATTCGAAGAGACAATACTCATTATTTAACGTCGCTCATTCAATGCTTCTGCGACAATAGCGAAATCGATGACGTAGTTTATGAATTGTCCCGAATAACAATACGATATGATAAAAGAATAAATATTGCGGTCTATTAAGAATGTCGCGTGACCTCGTTTAAGGGAGCGGTAGGGGCTGCAGTCCGATTTGTTTCAGTCGCGTTTTTGCGGTTAATGACGTAGTTGATTAATTGTCCCGAATAACAATACGATATGATAAAAGAATAAATATTGCGGTCTATTAAGAATGTCGCGTGACCTCGTTTAAAGGGAGCGGTAGGGCTGCAGCCGATTTGTTTCAGTCGCGTTTTTGCGGTTAATGACGTAGTTGATTAATTGTCCCGAATAACAATACGATATTATAAAAGAATAAATATTGCGGTTTACTTATCCTCGAAAATGATAGACGCGTGACCTCGTTTAAGGGGTGGGTCGGGGATTATCATAGCCTAAACAATAGGTCATTATTAGTCATTGTTTAGGGAGACAATTAAAAATAAATATTGCGGTTTTTCAAGAATGTCACGTGACCTCGTTAAAGGGGTGAGGTCGGGGATTATGTCATACCCGAAACAATAGCCCATTGTCCTAATTAATGACGTCATAGCGTGCTTTCGTTTAGTGCCTCTGCCTCGATTCCTCTCCAACTGTCCCTACCATACTACTACCAGGTCGTCGTTTATTGCCATGTCTAGATGTGCTGACAACTTCATTACATACGATGGTACTTTTGAAATAGAAAATAAATAGAGGTGAATCAAGATTGCTCACGGACGAGGTCTGGTGTTTTAACGATAACTTGATGATTTCTCTTGAAAAAAATCTGAATCGGTGAAAATCTTTATTTCTATCTCAAGTTTCAATGCCCTGAAGTTTATTGAGATATTTAATAATGGTACTTGCATGTAATTCTTATTTATATATCCAGCGGTAGTATACTGATAGATATGAATTAGAAAAAAAACTGTACGTGGTATAGCTTTTATATGTACCGGGGATAGCTATGTCTGAAGTCGAGAAGGGGCTCATTATTGTCAAAACATGCAATAGATATTTAAAGGTATGGAGAATTATGATAATATACTGGGACATACTTATATCTAAAAATTAAGAAATGGGTTTGATTAAATCATTAAACGGTTTGTTACTGGTGTATATAGCCTAGGAAAATAACAACACATTTTTCACACCCATCTTTTTCATGACTTTTATGCTTAAGTATTTCAATGAACTTATTTCTCTAAAAAGCTTGAACCCAGAGTTCCAAAACAAGTTACACTCATCAATTTTTAGAATATAGTTAGTTGATTGTTCTAAAGCAAACCATCTTCCAAGGAAAAACAAATATGATATATTGCCCAGTGGAGAACTTTCTTTAGAAACGAGCTTTGTAAATTCAACGAAATATTCAAAATTTCCACATTTAATTCATGCACTGATCCAGAGTGTCGGAGTTTGAGGGTCTCTTCTATTAAGAGTAAAGAATAAAAGAACCCCTACCACTTCCACCCATCCCCCTCGAAAAAACATTGCATCCTCCTTGTAAAACCGATGGACATTCCCTGGAAAAAACAAGTTGGCAAGATATGGTAAATTTCATAGTTGGCCAGCCAACATATCCCTGTGCTCACCCCAAATGGTCCCGACGAATTTGCTATAATCGAGTTCTACTGTGTATACCCTATCTTAAACCTCGTATCAGTTAAGTGCAGTATTTCACATTACAACATTATAAAACTTTATTATATTCATACTGCTACCTAACAAATATGCACACAAAAAGCAAACAAAAGCACACAATACGCAGCTATAAATACAATGTATACTCATTATATAATTCATTTTACCAATTATGGATTGGTCGCTTCTAGTGTCGTGCAACTGGCAAAGTTTGTTACTGTTGAAATGATTATTAAATGATTATCATGATATAGGACTTAGAAGAAGTCTGCATACAATGCAGACATCGCGAAAGGCAAAAAAAAAATCTGTCAGACATTCGGTCTGGCAAGTATGAAACTTTTTCAGACCAAAAGAACAAATGAGAAAATATGCAACATCTAGTTTTTATTATTCTTCAGGTATATTCAATAGTTTTAGCCAATTAAACATTTAAAATACTACAAAAAATCAAGCAAGATAAGTTCATATCAGGCAAGTTGTTTCATCCTTATATTTACAGTTTGAGTTCGCTGAATATTCCCTGCCAGTCATCTGGACTAAGGAGAAACCTGACACCTTTTGCGAAGTCTTATATTGTATTAATAAATCACTAGTAAGAATGTAATCATTGAGCTGCAATTCTTTTAAAATTAAGTTCTAAAAGATAAAATCTTTATTTTAAAAAGAGTTACCAGTTTGAAAGAAAACCAACTTTTCAATATGGAACAAGCTTTCTAAAACATAAGACCGGCTCCTCTCAAAACTGTCAACAGCAAACCAAATTTCTCGAACAAGTAACACCACCATTTTTGGTTACTCTTTTAACCCTTAATTTATTTTCATTCCTAACACAGTGGAGACTAAAATGATTAAATTGAGAACAGGCAAGATCTACTGTGAAATCTTTAATTTTCGATGGACACTAATTTTCGTCGATTTCGTGGAGGGTTTTATCCACGAATATCAATCCCCACGAAAGCTTGTCTCTTATATATACCTCACGTTTTTTTAGAACATAGATCAACGAATAAATGTACCCACGAAATTCCCTTAGGTACATAATCAACGAAATCTAATGTCAACGAAAATTAATGATTTTACGGAACATACATCTGGTCATGCCTATACATTAATGTTCCGTCGATATTATTGATCTCCTCCGTGTATATACGGAGTTGATGTAAAGTTTTCATATGACCTACAGCTTAAGATTTTATATTGTTGACAACCGAGAACAGATTCATAAGGGTTATTCACGTATAGAAACGAAGGACGTGTTGTGGGATGTGATCTTCATTGTAGTTCTAAAAGAAGTAAAGCATCGTTATTATTTAGATATCAACTAAAATGTTATCTCAGCAAAGTATTACAGGTAAAAAAAGAAAGGACTGGTTAGAAATACAAAAGAAACAAATCGTGGAAAGCCTGACATAATATGTATGTTCGACAGAATTTCAGTCGCCGGACAATCGCTGTTAATTGTCATACTGAAAATAGTTCCATGTGATAGAAGTTTCATTGGCCGTTGAGACGCTTGACAGGACAAAGACATTTTATTTACTGTAACATTAGATAATCTTCATTATTATTATTGATGAGATCGAGTATACGAATCCGTTACTTTAAAATAGAAACAAAATGATCACCGGTTCGTTTGGATGCACAATGACTCCAGTATTAATCTTTGAACTATATGGCATATGCATATTTAGCATTTTTACATCGACACAAGGTACAAGCTGGGTGTGCGTAGATGGTTGGTTTGAGGTAAGTTAAACTTTGTTTGTTTGTTTGGTTTAACGTTAAACTTTTCTTCCTCGTAAAGACTACAATAACGTTATTTTGCGTTTTCTGTATTTTATCATTTTCTTTGTGCGTGTTGACTGCGCGTTTGACAATAGAGAACAACCTCATACCAGTGTAATGTATGTAATATCATAAATGTATAGTTAAGAAGTTTAACTGATAGACCAAGTTAGATATATTGTGTTTTTAAATCATTGACTGGTATATACCTATACATTGAATGTCAACTATCTAGATTATAACATTTTGTAAAAAAAAATATAATCATTAAAATAAACAAATAAATGAATAAATACATACATAATAAAGACATTTCATCTCTATAACTTATAACAGTTTTTCTAAGAACGATGAGCGTTATTTAGCTCAATGTGAACGATTAACTCGAATTTCTACTCGAATTTAACTCTTTACCTCATATAGATATATTTTGACGTTTGACCCAGTTCAGACAACTCTCAAGCCCAGTTCAGACAACTCTCAAAAGACAAGGTCAGACAGCTCTCAACAGACCAAGTTCAGACAGATCTCAGGCCAAGTTCAGACAGCTCTCAGGCCAAGTTCAGACAGCTCTCAACAGACAAGGTCAGACAGCTCTCAACAGACCAAGTTCATACAGCCCTCAACAGACCAAGTTCAGACAGCTCTCAACAGATCAAGTTCGGACAGCTCTCAACAGACCAAGTTCAGACAGCTCTCAACAGACCAAGTTCAGACATCTCTCAGGCCAAGTTCAGACAGCTCTCAACAGACAAGGTCAGACAGCTCTCAACAGACCCAGTTCAGACAGCCCTCAACAGACCAAGTTCAGACAGCTCTCAACAAGCTAAGTTAGGACAGCTCTCAACAGACCAAGTTTAAAAAGCTCTCAACAGACCAAGTTCAGACAGCTCTCAACAGACCAAGTTCGGACAGCTCTCAACAGACCAAGTTCAGACAGATCTCAAGCCAAGTTCAGACAGCTCTCAACAGACCAAGTTCAGACAGCTCTCAGCAGAAACAGTTCAGACAGCTTTCAACAAACAAAGTCAGACAGCTCTTAACAGACAAAGTTCAGACAGCTCTCAACAGACCCAGGTCTGACAGCTCTCAGCATACCAAGTTCAGTGAGCTCTTAACAGACCCAGTTCAAACAGCTCTCAACAAACCCAGTTTAGAAGCTCTCAACAGACCCAGGTCAGACGGCTCTCAAGAGACCAGTTTAGAAGTTCCCAACAGACCCAGGTCAGAGAGCTCTCAACATACCCAGTTCAGACATCTCTCAGGCCAAGTTCAGACAGCTCTCAACAGACAAGGTCAGACAGCTCACAGCAGACCAAGCTCAGACAGCTCTCAACAGACAAGGTAAGACAGCTCCTCTCAACAACCAAGTTCAGACAGCTCTCAACAGACCAAGTTCAGACAGATCTCAACAGACCAAGGTCCGACAGCTCTCAGCTGACCAATTTCAGACAGCTCTCAACAGACAAGGTCAGACAGCTCTCAGCAACCAAGTTCAGAGAGCTCTCAACAGACCAAGTTCAGACAGCTCTCAACAGACCAAGTTCAGACAGATCTCAACAGACCAAGGTCAGACAGCTCTCAGCAGACCAAGCTCAGACAGCTCTCAACAGACAAGGTAAGACAGCTCTCAACAACCAAGTTCAGACAGCTCTCAACAGACCAAGTTCAGACAGATCTCAACAGACCAAGGTCCGACAGCTCTCAGCAGACCAATTCAGACAGCTCTCAACAGACAAGGTCGACAGCTCTCAACGACCAATTCAGACAGCTCCCAACAGACCCAGTTCTGACAGCTCTCAGCATACCAAATTCAGTGAGCTCTTAACAGACCCAGTTCAAACAGCTCTCAACAGACCCAGTTTAGAAGCTCACAACAGACCCAGGTCAGAAAGCTCTCAAGAAACCAAATAAAGACAGCTCTCAGACTAAGTTCAGACAGCTCTCAACAGACCCAGTTCAAACAGCTCTCAACAATTCCGGCTCAGACAGCTCTCAAAGACAAGTTCAAGTCTCAAACCCAGTCGAGAGCTCTTAACAGTCACAGTTAAGACAGATCTCAACACACTCAGTTCAGACAGATCTCAACAGACCCAGGTCAGACAGCTCTCAACAGACCCAAGTCAGACAGCTCTCAACAGGCCCAGTTCAGACAGCTCTCAACAGGTCCAGTTCTGACAGCTCTCAACAGACTCCGGTCAGACAGCTCTCAACAGACCCAGTTCAGACAGCAGCTCTCAACAGACAAGGTCAGACAGCTCTCAACAGACCAAGGTCAGACAGCTCTCAACAAACCCAGTTTTGATAACTCTCAACAGCCCCAGTTCAGACAGCTCTCAACAGGCCCAGTTCAGACAGCTCTCAACAGACTCAGGTCAAACAGCTCTTAACAGACCCAGACTCCTATGTCTTTAGCGTATTCCAGTCTCAAAGAAAGTTATAGCCGGTATGTATATATAAAAAATGTATATTCCTAAACATGTATCGTTTTATCTCTTTTAATGTGTATGTGTTAACGAACGTGTGAGTGTATGTGTGTGAGATTAGAGAGAAAGAGAGATAATACATCTAAATGAAAATATAATGCAAAATAAATTTTTACAGTTTGTTTGTTGGGAAGTATTTCAGTCATTTGGAGACGATGTCTACTTAAGACAGAGAGAGTGCTGCCACTCTGCAGTATCATGCCGTAGACATGTGACATGATACCACACTCAGTCACATTATCCTGACACAGGGTCAGCCAGTCCTGCAACTACCCTTAAATGCTGAGCGCCAAGCAAGGGAGCTATAAAAGTGCCATTTTTTACGACTTTGGTATGTCGCGGCCGGGGATCGAACCCACGACCTCCCGCTCCCGGGGCGGGCGCTCTAACCACTCGGCCACGAGTTAAACGGTAACTGTATTTTCTCATCCATTAAACCAACATTAGTTTTCATGAGATCATTACTTGTTCACATTAAGCATATTTGTTATACACTGTAGTTTCCTTTTTAAGTCCACATACTTTTCCCAATGATTTTTAGGGTTATTAACTTTTGTAATCAGTTTTCTGTTATTAATTAATGTTGCAACCTGTTATTGAGACAACGAATGCTATACAGCTTGCCATCTCATTTACATGTATTTATATGTTATAGAGTTCGTAAACTCAAACAACCTTATTTCCATTTTCACACCTGATATTCATACACAGAACAAAATAGTTTTGTATGAGGTGTATTTTAACCACTATTTCTTCAACTGGCTAACAATTTTTACATTTGAACGTTTGATGTCTGCTTGACCTAAGAAAACAATGTAAACTATGCTCATTCTAGGTTGTTGTTTTTTTTTTAAAAAAAGAAAGACATATTTTTTTTCATCAATATGCGTTTTTTAAAAGCTTAACTGAATTGGAATTTGTATAACTCTAAAAACAATTTCTTTTTTTCAAGTGTTTTTTTATTAGATACGCCCAACATTTTTTTTTCAAAAACATATTGGTATTAGTACTAATGTTATGGATACTGTAATTATGAACACTGGAGTTAATTCTTATCTTACTAAAACGAATACCAAGTTCTGTGTCAAAGTGCTATGTAAGTGTGTTTATGACCTTCAGTGATTTTCTGTTATATAATTTATATAAATATGCTTCAAATTTATTTCCATATGTGTAAGTTTCTTTATATAAGAAGGAGTAATTGTTTAAGATATATCGATGGGTGACACTGTAAAGCGACTGAATTCTAAGTCAAAGTTTACTGAATACCTATTTTACGTCAGATAAATTCCGTATTTTTTTACATGGTTTTGGCCCCCTTTTGACCTATTTGTAACATAACACATTGTCCGATCGTTAACACCTCATAGACTTAAGTGATTTAGATATTTTGGTACACATATTTATCAATAGAGATAAAAGCCAAGTTCGGCAAAATCTATAAAATAATGACACAAATATAGCCCCTTTTTGACTTGGAATTTGTTAAAGAAAATACCTTGTCCGATCGATTACGTAACAAAGATGTTAATGATTTACATACTTTTCGGTGCACACGTTTATCCTAATGAAACAAATGCAAAGTTCGAGTAAGAGCAAAACCACTACATTTTTTAACAGTTATGGCTCCTTTTTCGACCATGACTTTTTCGAAAAATATCATATATCATGGGCTTAATGGTTTGGGTAACAAATTAACGGGTAAATAGATTTTTATCATTCTTGGTACACATGTTCATTTCAGTAAAAGGAATGCCAAATTTCACTTTGGGTACAATCCGTATATTTTTAACACGGTTGTGAGAGTTTTCTGACTTAGAACTTGCCAAAATACCTTAAATATATATACTATTTTCATAACTATTTATTATGTCATTTTATCTCAAGATAATTCGTAATTGAAATTAAAAAAAATCCCCAAATACATGTGTTTTTGTTTTTTCATGTCTTTGGCTTAAAACATTTTGCAATCACTGGGAAGAATATCAATAATAATGTTTCATCTACATGAAATTCATTCACATGCTCTGTGTGTGTGTGTGTGTGTGTGTGTGTGTGTTGGGGTTTACGTTCCATCGACAGTATCTCAGCCAAATCAAATCTTTGATTTCGTTATACACTAACATTACGCTGTCACACTGCAGTACCATGTCGCTGTCGCTGTCGAGAAAAAGTCCTGTAACTACCCCGTATTCATGATGAGCACCAAGAACAATCCACGGTCTTTCAACCACTATGATACACTGCGGACGGAAATCGAAATGGTCAGCATCCAGCTTTCTCATCATTCTGGTGACGGTCCCCGAAACGGTTCCCTTTACTCTTTTGTCATAAGTTAAAATAATTGTTTCTATACTGATGCTTATATTAAGAACTGTTAACTTGAGTCTTACTGACCTTGTACCTGTACGATCTGTTATTTGCAAGATTAAGTATAGTCAGTTAAATCATTTCTGTAACCATGTTACCCATTAAACTATATTTTAGACGGTGTCCGCGAATTGTTCGACCAGCATGAAACATACCATGATTTGAATATTTCCTCATCTTTAAAATGCATTCTATGAACATGACATTCATATATTAACATAATTATTTAACACACATATATTACTGGACAAACGAAAGAAAGATGACAATATATTTGATACCTAATATTGCGTTATGATAAGTGTTATAAAACGAGAGCGAGTTAGAAAATATAGTAGATAATTTCAGTTATGAACTGTTACAGTTTTTAATCATAAAGGGGGTTTAATTTAAAATGTGTGTGTGTGTGTGCGTGTGTGTGTGTGTGTGTGTGTGTGCAATTGTGAAATGCCAACGTTTCGATGATTTATTGATATTACTTTTTTCAGTTGTGAAATAAGGAGAATTGGTAAATGTTAAAGAAATTTACCCGTTTTCGACCGTCTCTAGTCAAGGTCACGTATGGACATTTAATGCTAGTGCATTCCTTATCCTCCCCATATTACAATCCGTCAAAGAAAATTTTTATCCAGCGTGTAGGTTGCATGTTCTAGTGACTAGCGCGATGAACTCACGATCGGGGGGTCGTAGGTTTTAACTCCACTTATTCTAACTTTATCATTGCCTTTCCAAGCATCTTGCAAACCGACCGATATTACAACACTTAGTATTATTGGTGATATTCTGACCTGGAAACAAATGTATGGGGCATAAAAGAAATTTAAAACTGAAGTTATATGTATGTATGTATTCATTCGTTCAAGGTCGTGTGTGCAAAATTTAATCATACAATTAATTCAACCAGTTGTGCAATGTGCATTCCGATGTTGTTGAAGCTGTTGCAATAAATATGTGTATTTGCACTTTGCTTTCATAATCACCATGCGTGAAACACCCATTCGGGGGAGAAGGGGGCGGCCTTCAGTGACGTCATGCCGCAATGCGACAGCCACAGATGAAAGCCTTGTATATGTATATATTCTCAACGGTTGGGTCGTATCTTTTCATATTACATTTTGATCATCTTCATCAGATTGGAAAGATGGTATGTTTAATTTCTTTTTACTTGTTAACATTACAGTAGCATTAATTTCCGTAATTTCTTTTTATTCATTTCTTTGTTTGTGTTTACTGTCAATAACAAATTCATACCAATGTGGTTTAAGTAAAATCTTATAATATAGATGTTTTAATGATATATTATGTTCTTTAGATATATTGTGCTTTAAATCATCGTCTGTTGTATTGGTATATACCAAGACGTTCATGAAATTAATTCCGGTATTTAAAAGTTAAACTTCAAGAACAAGGTGTGCCAATTGGCTTTCACGTTATCGAATAATTACAGATTCGTTTAATAGATTTTCTACTGGAGTTCCAAACTTAACCTTCAAGTATGCATAGTGTTTTGACACCCTTAGCAGACAGAGGAGACCAAATACAGACAACTCCTACAAGGGTTCCTCTCTTAGCTCATATCCTAGTCATCGCAAAATTCATTTTTGAAACACCGAAGATTAATATTCATCGTCTTAAATGTGTACATAAATATGCATAAGGAAAGGGATTAATGAACCGTGATCAGGATAGAATATATATATAAGGAGACTATCTCAAGGGGTGTAACCCTGTCTCCGTATGTCAAATTGAGTGATACACTCTGGCAGTGGTGTAGGAGGTTTCAGCTAAATGAACTTCGATTAATGCATTGCATTCATGTGTTTAATTTTATAAAAATAATTTTAAATACTTCTAGCACAACATACAGAGGCAGGTTAGTTGATGAATGTAAATCACATTACCTCAAAATTCAAGGTTAGGGTCATTATGGGTGATGTATTTTATCAATATTGAAGTTAAAACTAGAAATGTGTCCATAGGACACGGATGCCCCTGCCATTATTTTTATCAGATGATATTTTTGTCAGTGAATATGAAAATCTGGAAATATAAAAGATGATTTTAAGATCAAATGAGCTTTGTGACCCTGACCTCAACCAAGAGATGTGACCTTAACCTTCAAGCTAGCAACCTGTACATGTTTCGTGACACAGTGTTTTGTCTTAAGGATCCCTCCTTGTGCCAATTTATTTCAAAACATGAATAAACACAAAGATACAGCCCAGACAGGATTGCTTACACAAGTTTAAACTACACTAAATGTTGTTACCTTGACCTTGAAGCTAGCAACTTGGTTCTTTTTTTGCGTTAAATCATATCCTTGGGATCACTTGTGCCAAGTTATTGAAAAACAACCAATCAAGACCAAAGTTACAAAGTTACTGTTGAGACAAGATTTTAAGGTCAACTGGGTGCTGTGAACTTGACCTTCAAGCTAGCAACCTTGTTATTGTTCGTGATACATCGTCTTGTCCTAAGGATCACTTGTTCACTTGTGTTCAGTTTCATTAAAAAGCAACCATACATAACAAAGTTACAGCTGGGACACAAATTCTTGCACACACACACACACACACGCACGCACGCACGCGCGCGTGCAGGTGTAACACTATATGCCCGTCGCCATTTCATTGCGGGGGCATAAAAATCATACATCTTTAAATGGAGTTCAGATCTGAAAGAAACTATGCACTAAGTACATGATACAGACGAGGCTATATATAGGCATTGGACTGAAAAACTCCAGGGTTAAGGACACCATAATTAAATGCAGCTGCAGTATGGTTTAAGTTCTTGGGAAAGTTAGGATTTACAAATTAGGTTTCTTTCTACGTGAAATTTTACATGACGATAATACACAGTATAGCGAGACGTTATGGGTGAATAATCCATCGCTGTCAAGGCCAGCATAATTGCACATAATTTATCTTCAACTTAAAATTGTATGGTAATATACGGCCCTGATATAAAAAAAACGCTTTACATAATAAATCGCACTATATTTCCGACAGATCTTATTAATAGGCATTGCCATAGCCAATATAATTGGTATTGGTTATATATGTTACAAGAAACGTATTAATGTACTTTTGAATATGATGCATTGTAATATATATGCTTGTTCCTGATAAAAATACTATCTGTTTCAAAAACAAAATGTGAATGGGGTTTAAATGTTGCTTAGTAGCAATTAAAGTATTTTTGAAAAAATGCAATGTATTTATAAATAATCGAGTTTCTTTTTTTTCTTTTTTTTTAATAATTTCACTTTTGCATGTAAGTGTTTGTTCAGGTGATTTAAGCCTATATTCTTGTGTACCTGACAATCGTATGTTGGAGAAAGTAAAGTCTATCGAGGAATCGGGCAGTGTTCGGTTTGTCATGGAAACGAATTATAAGGCACATGTCCCGAAAAAATCATGTAAAGTGGAATATTTTTCCTCATGCTAAACATATGAAATTATAGGAGACCGCAAAATGACCAAGGGTTGACAACTCACCAAGGTAGAATAAATTACTTAGGCGCTTTTCTTTTACAAAATATTAATTTCCAAAATTAAATTAAAAACAATATTTACAAAATAAGAAACTAGTATTGCTATCAATACAAAATTCAAACAAGAGAATCGATAGAACCGATGGATGCTCCCCGAATAAATGCTAAATAACAAACGGCAATAACTCCAAAATAATGCAAAACAGAGTTGTGGTTCTTGTACACTGCACTTTTCCTCATTGAGATCTATCTACCTGTAAAGGTTCATGTCAATACCTTTTTTTGTGCTATGCTCCGGACAAAATTTAAGTATGAAAAATAACAAACGGCAATAACTCCAAAATTATCGAAAACAGAGTTGTGGTTCTTGTACACTGCACTTCTCCTCATTGAAATTTATCTACCTATGAAGATTCATGTTGGTACCTCTTATAGTTTTTATGCTATGCTCCGGACAAAATTTAGGTATGAAAAATAACAAAGGGCAATAACTCCAAAATTATGGAAAACAGAGTTTTGGTTCTTATACACAACACTTTTGCTCATTGACACCCATCTACCCGTGAAAGGTCATATCAGAACCTCTTAAAGATTTTGTGCTATGCTCCGGACAAAATTTAATTATGAAAAATAACAGAAGCAATAACTCAAAAATTGTGGTAAACAGAGTTGTGGTTCTTGTACAATGCATATTCCCCATTGAGATCCATCTACCTGTAAAGGCTCATGTCAATACCTCTTATAGTTTTTGTGCTATGCTCCGGACAAAAGTTAAGTATGAAAAATAACAAACGGCAATAACTCCAAAATTATGGAAAACAGGGTTGTGGTTCTTGTACAATGCACTTCTCATTTAAACCAATCTACCTATGAAGTTTGATGTTGATATCTCTTATAGTTTTTGTGCTATGCTCCGGACAAAATTTAAGTATGAAAAATGACAAAGGGCAATAACTCCAAAATTATGGAAACAGGGTTGTGGTTCTTGTACACTGCACTTCTCTTCGTTGAGATCTATCACCTATGAAGTTCCATGTCAATACCTTTTATAGTTTTAGTGTTATGCTCCGGACAAAATTATGACGGACAGACGGACGGACGGACGGACAAAGTGGCAACTATATGCTCTCGCTTCGGGGAGCTTAAATATGCCAGCTTTTACACAGTCCTTTTTCAAGCTTCTTTAATTCACTGAAAATAATGTTTGGTCAAAATCTACTATATGTGCTATATCCCAATTGACCCTTCTGGCGCTGGCTGTATATCCCTAGTATTCTGCGTCGTCCTGAGCACACCCCCACCCCCGTCGTTCATGTAACTCGTAACTCAATGTTCGAATCGTCAACTATTCATATGGAACTGCCCTGTTATTCATATAACGAATATGTGGCGAACACACTCATATAGCGGTGACCACTTGTTGGGTTCCTATATGTTGGACCACGCCCAACTAAATACGGCTGCACATATATAACCAGCCAAGATCAACTAATCACAAGGAATTATACAGCACAGCCCCTAAATATAAATAGTTAAGTTAGCCATTTAAAAATGCTAGGGTACATTGAGTTACATAAGTACATCAGACCATCACGACAGTCCCCAATGCCCGAGTGGTTAAAGCGCCCGCCTCAGGAGCGGGAGGTCGTGTGTTCGATCCCCGGCCGCGACATACAAAGTCGTAAAAATGGTACTGTTATAGCCCCTTTGCCTGGTGCTCAGCATATAAGGATAGTTGTAGGACCGGTTGGCCCCGTTATATCCGTCTCAAGTAGATATCGTCTCTAAATGACTGAAAAACTGTCGGTTGGACGTTAAACCAAACAAAAACAAACAAACCATCACATTAATCTTCAATTATTCTTCAACCATTACAAATCTCTCTTCAACATCTTTCCGACCATAAAACAATTATTGCCGAACAAAAGCTTCTGTTTACACACTCAGTGAATATTGAAATATACTTATATAATTAACAAACCAAAGTCCGATTTCCAATTCTTCATAATAAATACAACATTATAACATTCAAATTACGCTCTTAAGATTCCTCAGCCTATATCCTTGTAAAACTATTGACAAAACAGCAAACACGCTATTATAACTTGATAAAAAACTATTTATCAATCTTTAAACTGGGTTTCTAAAACAAATTCCTAAACCAGAATAAAAACGTAATACAATTATATAAATTGTACATGTACTTACACATACTCCGTAATGTACTATGGTCCAGCATTTAATGCTCTCCCATGATGCATCTCTACAATTGACACCCTTTCTCTTTTTTTTTCTTTTCTCTTTTCTGGCGTCCATAATCACGTGATCAATAGTGGTTTGGTTGGTTACGTACGTAAACTCACCTCCTTGTCCAAACGCATATTGTACAGACATTAGCCTATTTTTGTTTAGCATTTTGGTTAATAATTTGGATTTCGCGTTTCCCATTGCGCCGCCCTGCAGGTATTGACCGTTAAAGTCCCCGCCGACGATTACGTTACCCATCTGGCTATAGTGGCTAATTAGCGATTCTAGTCGCTTAGGACAGATTTATACAGTGTTATATTCTTACAAGCTGGGATATAAGTACAAAATATGTATAGGTGCACACTTTTACTACAATGTATCTCGATACCCATAATACGCTCACTTTCAACTGGAAGCCTGCCGATACTCCCATTTAACGTTTTCTTGAACAGTATGGCAGTGCCCGCTTTACCACATCTTAAGGGGCCTTACTGATCTAGGCTGCTGTCAGATGTTGCATATGCCGAATATCTTTGATTAATACTTTTAAGAAAAATGGCTGACTTTGAAAATAATTTTTGTTCAGAAATTGATGCAACATCGGTGTTGTTGTTGTTTAGATATTCTGATAAAGAGAATGCAGACGACATAACGCCTCGACAGTTCCAACTTAGTAAATTTATCAACATTGTCAGAAAGAAACGAAATAAATGGGTACTAACTAGTATGCACTTCATTTTAACTGTAATAATTACCACTCGTCATCTCTATGACCCGTGTCTTTCCACGAATTGTAGTTTTTATCGCCATTTTTAGAGGGTTCTCTATCCCATGACGCTCATTGTCGTAGTCTCTGTGGTCGTCATCCCTCGAATCGTAGTACCCGCTACGTCTGCTGCGGGTGCGTCTCTCAGATCGGAAGCCCTGTGACGGCCATGTGTTGTGTCGGTAATTGTCGTAACGGTGCGTGCGCAACGGCGCTCGTGTTCGCTTCCACTCTTCTCTTGACACCCACTTGCGATAGGTAACTCCAGCCGGCCAAAAAGTGTCGTCACTTATTATGTGCTCTTGATCTGAAGGCACATTTATTTTTATCACTTAAGTATTCAGAGACGGTCATGATACATAGGCCTTACTTAGATAAACTTTTGGTTTACACTTTTAAAACCTATGCAGCCTTTTTAAATCCTTAAAACTTACCCAATCTTAATATGATAATAATAGAACGGTTCATTATTCATACAAAACTGATAATAATAATAAGAGAACCTATCATTATCCGCATACCGATAAATTTAAACACAACAATTCTAACCTGGTCTGCGTGACATGAAACCCGTAAATTAACTTCTTATGACAGTACACTAAATGGACCCTTATTTAAGGCCAAGTCTATGTTATTTTGTTACAGTGATTGATATGGATCCAATCCACTGCGCCGGAGATTGTAGCAGGCCCTATAGTATTACATACAAGCGTGTCAGTTGACGACGTTGTATATAGTACCGCACAGTGCATTTTGGTATTTGCCATCATTTATTCAAAATCTAGTTTAAGCAGACCTCTCGATATACGGATTTTGAAAAAGACACAACGCATTTACATATAACGTAATACCCCGCTAGACGTTAAATGATGTTAATAGAAAATACACTGTACCCAGCGAGACGTAAAATTATTATGAATTATTACGAGAGTAAATAAGTAGAGACTTGTGCGCCCAGTTTTGTGAGATATATTTTGTTGTTTGACGCTTGCGGAGCAGTGGTTATTTTTATGTTAATCATTAGAAGAAGAAGAAGTAATTGTTGTATCTCATACAAATAGATATTGATATTGCTGGGTAATTCCATGCCTAAGTATGAGTAATGCTGAATTAGAAAAATATAATGCGCAATATTCATTCAGATGAAATTAATGTGATGATTTTTGCCCTATTTCTTCAGGCTAGTGAACTTACGGAGGAGCAAATAGCCGGTTTGTATGAAAAAAATGCAAAAATAATGTACATATAATAATAATAATATAATGTACATGTATTATCGTTTTGCTTCTTGTGTGTGTGTGTGTGTGTGTGTGTGTGTGTGTGTGTGTGTTACTTCATCATATAATAGAACAGATTTTATTAAAATATAAGTATATATTTTACATATTTATTTATTATTTCTACAGACAATAGATCACCGGAGCGAGCGTAGGCTTTTATTGTTTGGGGAATTGTATTAATAGATTTTATTCGAATTAGAAGTCACCCTAAATTTGTGAAACACTTTATCTTGTCGAACAAATTGATCTATTTCATACAGGGTAAAACAGAAAAGTGTCCTTTTGAAATAATCGCTGATAAATTTAAGTCTACAGAGTTTCTGATTAGCAACAGATTTAGGGCTACTTCTAAATGGAAAATAAAATATTAACTATATTTTTACAGTATGCATTAAAATGAGTTAAACAGTATTTCTATTTCTATTTTCTTATTTTTTGAAATGGATCGTCTGCACCTTTTCAGTTGCTAGCAACGAACTTTCCAATCTATGGCTAGCAAAAATTCTTAAAAGCAACATCATAAACAAAACCATGTCCTTTTAGCTCAACAGAGCCGCCGTGCTCGAGGTGAACTCTTTCCGTCGTCAATAATTTGCTTTAAAATACATCTCTGAAATCACTAAGAGGAACCTATTGAAACTTGGCCCTTCACAAAAGTTGCTAACATAAACTTGATCTATGCAGAACTCTGTTTTTATGGCAACCAATAAATTTCATTTCAAAAACTTTGAAAAATTCTCCTCTGAAGCAGAATTTAATTTCAAATGACACAAATGGTCGCCTTATGGCCCTCTAACATAATTGTTAAAATGACGTTAATTTCTTGGGTCCCCTAGGAGGTCGACCAGTTTGATTATAAACTCTTGTATATATTAAAATATAGAAAAAAAATCTTTTTCTGTGGAACCAATGGTCAGATTCAATAACAATTGACACAAATGGTCACTCGCCCCAAAGGCCTCTAAAATAATTGCTAAAATAAAGTTGTTCCCTTTAAAAATGAGGGGCTCGACTAAATTCCTTATATACACTATATAGAAATTAAAAAAAATCTTCTTACCTTATTGTCAGAATTAAGTTTCATTTGCTACACATGGTCACCTCGATGTCCTCTGCTATAATTGCTAAGATAAAATTGATTCCTTGAAAAATGAGGACCCTAGGGAGTCGGCTAGTTTCTATAAAATAATACACTTTGAATAGGAAAAAAAAATCTTCTTCTATAAAACAAATAAACAGAATTTTATATAAATGGACACAAATGGTCATTTCATGCGTCTCTACCAAAATTGATAAAATGAGGATGGTCCCTTGAAAAATAAGGCCCCTATGGGGGTCAGCCTGGTTCCAAAAATTCCCTTCTTAGAAGAATTCATAACTCTTTTTCGATGATACCAGTCATCAGAATTAATATAATACCATTGGGTACAAATGGTCTCTTCAATGGTCTATACCAAAATTGAAAAAAAAATAAAGATGTTCCCTTGAAATATGAGGCCCCTAGGAGGTCAGTCTGATTCCAGGAATTCTTTTCATTAAAATATTCAAAACTCTTCTTCAATAAAACCAGTCGTCAGAATGAATATAATATCATTGGGCACAAATTGTCACTTCCTGGCTCTCTATCGTAGTTGCTAAAATAAAGTTGATCAGTGGAAAGATGAGGTCACCAGATGTCGGATATCTGTATAGAAATATTAGAATTCTTTGTGTCTGAAATTTGAATCTGATTGAAGGAACGGTACTTTGATGAGCGATCAAGGGCCATCATGCCCCCTCTTGCTTGTTTAAACAGGTCAGTTATTGACAACCTATTTTACTAGTGTAGCTAATGAATATCAAACAAGTCAATTGAATGCATATGTTAATGCTGGAACGGTCCATTCTTAATTATTTGTCCAAACCAAGCATCCCTTTCACGTCACACTCTAAGCTCTTAAAATCATTCCCACATGCTTTAAAGAGCTTAAGCGTTTCTGAAATGCTGAGCACCACATGTTTACCGGATTGCCACTTCATTCAACTGCATTCATATCCTGTAGTTTTTTTGTAAATTCAAACTACCGTAGCATAACATCTCATACTTTTATATGACAACACTGCTTTAGCTTTTAATAATGCTTTAACCCTTGAACATATGCACAGTTTTTGTTCTTTATTTATCGGTGAAAAAAGTCCTTGTCAGTTTTGTTACATTTATGATTATTTTGATTACAGGACAACGTTTTAATTTAAACATGCTTGTCCCAAACGAATTTTTTGTTCCATCACGACGTGATTTTATGTTTTCTCATATGTATACACTTTTATTACTAACTAGAATTTTTTTTCTTACACTTATCATTTACGTTCTGCAGAGTTCAAGGAGGCGTTTAGCCTATTTGACAAGGACGGGGATGGCACCATCACCACCAAGGAGCTGGGCACCGTCATGAGGTCCCTCGGGCAGAACCCAACCGAAGCAGAATTGCAAGATATGATCAATGAAGTTGATTCTGATGGTATTGATTATGTATTGGCTTTGTTTCTGGAAATAGAATCATACTTAATGGTCTAACATATAAAAGCTACAATGAGCGCGTTTCCATTGCCTTTATGAGTTGAATCCTAAAAAGTAAAAGATGCAAAGGTCTGACTCTACTTTCCCAATTACAAACAAGAAGGCCAAGATGGCCCTAAAGACGCTCACCTGAGAAAAATTGCCTTCATTGCATGTGCAAGTTACTAAATTATAGCATAGTTGTACTGAATACATAGTCAATGACATCATTTATAATTCCACTAACTAAACAGTGCTTGTGGTCGAAATTTGAAGTCAAACTTGACTGAGAAATAATGGCTTTAAATACACAAATTTTAACATTAAAAGGGGCATAACTCCTGACCTAATTGGTCAATATCAGCCATAATCGAACTTGGCCGAGTTATTATAGTAATAAACATTGTTCTAAAGTGTGAAGATGATTACTTCAGAAATGAAGATGCTAGAGAGCAAATAAAGTGAAATATGACATTTTTTAATATCAAAAGGCGCATAACTTCTGACCTAATTAACGGATATCAGCCATAATCAAACTTGGCCAAAAAAAATATGGCTATATACATTGTCATAAAGATTGAAGATGATTGCTTACGAAATGAAGATTCTAGAGTGCAAACAAACTAAAATCAAACTAAAAGGGGAATTACTCCTGCCCTAATAGTCCGATATCAGCCATAAACGAACTTGGCCATGAGATTATAGTAATATACATTTTCATAAAGTTTGAAGATGATTGCTTAAGAAATGAAGATACTACAGTGCAAACAAAGTGAACTTTAGCATTTTTTTATATTAAAAGAGGCATTACTCCTGACCAAATAGGCCGATATCAGCCATAATCGAACTTGGCCGTGAGATTATGGTAATAAACATGGTCATAAAGTTTGAAGATGATTGCTTAAGAAATGAAGATGCTAGAGTGCAAACTAAGTGAAACCTGGCTTTTTTAATATTCAAAAGGGCAAAACTCCTGACCTAATAGGCCGATATCAGCTATAATCGAACTTGGCCGTGAGATTATGGTAATAAACATTGTCATAAAGTTTAAAGATGATTGCTTAAGAAATGAAAACGCTAGAGTGCAAACAAACTAATTGTGGACGGACGGACGACGAACATTCATCGATCCGATCTTAATAGCTCATCTTGAGCACATGTGCTCAGGTGAGTTAATAAAAAAGAGGGGTTTGATAGTTATATGTTTTAATTATGAAATCCATTCATATCTTCAAACAGGCAATGGCACGATTGACTTCCCTGAATTCTTGACTATGATGGCAAGAAAGATGAAGGAAACTGACTCTGAAGAAGAGATCAGGGAAGCCTTTAGAGTGTTTGACAAGGATGGCAATGGATTCATTAGTGCCGCCGAGCTGCGACACGTGATGACAAACCTTGGAGAGAAGCTGACAGATGAAGAGGTGAACGAGATGATAAAAGAAGCTGATATGGATAGTGATGGTCAGGTCAACTATGAAGGTAATACAACGTTAGCTGATGACCTTCTTTGTGTATTAAGGTCAGAATATTTACACTCCTCTTTAATATTTAGAAGATGTATCTTTTCATCACACATTGTGTAACATATAATATACATTGTGTAATATATACTCTTAATTTATATACATATAAAACTAATTTAGATTTTTATAAGTAACGTTTCATATACTGAGAAGTAAATATAGAACAAATTCTGATAGGTTAATCTGTAAGCAAATGGATTCTATATATAGTTAATACATGATTATAAAGTAATCTTTACAAGAAAATTGTCTTTATTTTTCAGAGTTTGTCAACATGATGACGTCCAAATGAAAACATGATCATTGAGATAACGTAAAGGACGATTTTTAAGACATTAATTTATTATATATTATTTCCCTCTTTGCGAGTTAATCCTGATGTGTGTAATCGCATTTTTACACACTGTTTCTATTATACAGCAAGATCAAATTCCAATAATTTTCCACATACCAGCATTTACGTTCCAAATAAAATTATTTGTTGCAGTGTTTTTGATTCTGTATTGTTTCAAGGCATTGAAAATTGGTATACAAAAAACATAGCACCCTGTTGGGTACTTCTTATCTGGCTGGACCCAGCAGGAGGCTGAAATGGCCTTGGGGTGAGATGGGTAGGATCACATATATCAGTCACAGTTAATACCTGCTCTATACCTGTTTTAATTAATTAGAAATAGTTATGGGTTTAAAAAACTGTAATAAAAACATTGAATGTAACAAAATTCTTATGAGTTCGATTATGTGAAATAAGCGTAATTAAGATCAGCTTATTTGTTACAAATGATAAATCTTATTCACATATCTTTACTTTATAAGATGAGACATTGAGTAATCTTTACTGAGTGAAGTCCTTAAATTATCATAATAAGAATTCAGTAAAATATTGAACTTACAATAATTATGTTTTATTATGCATGTCAACAAAGTTGAAAGGTTTATGAAAACAAACAGTCAAACTAATTATTAGAACTGCCTTAACATGATTAATGACAAGAGGCTTTTCTATTATCAGCATCTTTTAATTATTCATAATTAATATATGAGATATAGATAAGTAACAATGCAAAATTGTGCAATTTGCTGTGATGATTAATTGCTTCATGGGTGATTCAAAATGCTATCCATATATTGGCAATGTGCCAATGTTCACCAAGAGTGAAATACAGACTCCACTTGTTGGTTTATTGGGGGTCCCTACTGTGAACTCCCAGCAGGGTCACATTCTTCTTTTATCTTTTAAGGTGATAGGGAGGGGGTCAACAAAGAAGGGCATTTTATTTTGAATGCCATTAACTTTAGAATTACTTATACAATATATGTATAGCTTCCATCATAAAATTTTCCATCGTGTTTATTTAGATGTTTGGTTGATAATGTTTGATTACTGAGTCTGATCACTGTGACTTTGCTATTTTGATGATTTTTTGTGTATAATGACGATATTATGTCATTAAAAATAATTAAATAGTTCTTTTTTGAAAAGTCCTTGGCTATATACTTTACAACATCTTTATCTATTTTACACCGATTACGAAACAAGTTATCACAACTTTTATTAATCACTCTCAATGGCTCTGGTGGCGGCGTATGTGGTCATTATTGTTGGAGGAAACCAGAGAGCCCGGAAAATCCCACGTGCCTTGACGAGCGACCACTGTACATTTTCACGTACACGACCAGGAATCGAACCCGAGACGCATTGATGAGAAGCGAAGCGCGCTTTCCAGGCACCCATTTGGTATTTGCGTTTTACAGTTTGAAAGTTTTGTTCAACATTAGCCAGTAGGCCATCCGACCCATGCTGTTATACGTAATTCATATTACACTAAGTGGACGTGAACAAACGAAAGGTATAATACCACACCCAGCCACATTATGTCCTGATATTGTACCAACCAGTCCTGGAACAATCCTGTTTTTATTATGAGTACCAAGACCAAGCAGGGTGCGTTCAGGGGCATTGATATATCAAACACTCGAAGCTCCCTCACCACTCAAATGACGGTCTCTGGAAGGATACCCTTAACTTGTTCATCATTAGTAAAATAAAAAGAAAAGAAAATACACACACACACACACACACCTACCTCATGCACGTCTCAACTTTACAATAGAATACCAATTGAGCCGTCTGCTAACTTTTTTAAAAGCTGTCCATGTTGGAATTTCCCTAGATCTGTCGAAATGTAAATTGTGATAATTTAGGGTATTTCGAAAAGTTCTCCATAAATCAGCAAATTAAAAAAAAAAGAAAAAAAAAACAGAGTTTCTTAATCAACCATAACACAGGTTCGTGTATTGAAAATTTATGAAAAGTGATGGAGATCGCAGAGTCCGTCGCTTTTTCAGGGGGACCGCAGTTTAGTATGTCCCCATTTCCTGTTGCTCGCTATGTTTATTTCAGATGAACACACGGATTACCATTTATGTAACGATAAATATTGTAAACAACATGAAATTTTTGCATATTTCTGGACTTGTAGTCAAATCAAGCTTGCAGGTATAAAAATGTCATTTAAACCGTGCTTACCGTATATCGCATAACGTAAATCGCAGATCGTGGATCGTATATCGTATGGTATCAGATTATAAACGCATTTTAATTTTTTAAATATGGAAATTGATGGTAAAATAAAATTGCTCTACATACCTCCATTATTTCACACATGTTATTGACTTTTCTTTGGATAAAAAAAACAACAAAAAACAATAAAATATTTCTTCACACATTGTTAAACTGACTATGGACTATGAAGCAGTGCGTTTGTTTTTCAGCAAACGGAGTTGACTGAGTGCGTGCAAGATGAAGATGTGACAAGTAATATTTTCTTTGAATGTGAGGCCAAATCTGAAAACCCTTTGCAAATCGTATTTTCTAATATTAAATGAATTTGCATACTGAGTATTACTGAGAAAAAAAACATGATTTACTGTAAAAAAAATAATATTTTTTTCACAACCCCTACCCACTTTGGGTTGACAGCGACCCCTTAAATCCATTAGCTAGTCTCCACCGGTAAAACTTATAGAGCACTATAGATTTGCGCGCATCATTTCGTCATTCTGTCCGTCTTTCCCGCATTCATGTCCACTCTATAATTCTGACATTTATAGATGTATTTCAGTAAAACTTTACAGAAGTGTTCCGTATAAGACAAAGATGCATCATGCATATTAACCATAAGCATCCTTGAAAGGTCTAGGTAACGGGAGTTGGCCAGCTTCCTTATATACTCTTTATAGAAAATTAAAAAAATCATCTCTGAAACCAATGGTCAGAATATTATTTCATTCACTATAGCACAAATGGTAGCCTATTTTTTCTCTACAATATTTGCTAAACTGAAGTTGATTCCTTGAAAAATCAGGCCTCACAGCATTGGTTTTAGTTTCCTAAGAGAGAAAATCAGTATTCTTTTTTTATACTCTTAATATAGAGCAACTCCCTACATATATGGTATAAGTTGCTTTGAATACATAATAAGTAATAGCATATCAAGTAGTGTTTTTTTTGGGGGGGGGAGGGGGGGTAACTTTTAACCATGTCAAAAGATACGAATATTGAAATAATCAGCTTTGGGAATGGGTCCTGTAACTTTCAAACTGGGAATTTTTGAATCGCGATAATAAGTAAATTGGGGAAAATCGCAAATCATGACATTGGGAAATTGGTGGTATACATTTGCAAACGCATTAAACAAGTTATTTAACTATGCTGAGATACTGGTTAAAAGTTAATTCATATAAGAAAAATCAATTTATAAGATTCTTTTTGACTTTGCTACAATGTTAAGTTATTGAAAATGATATTTCATCATTTTTTAATTAAGAAAAGGGAAATTTATAACTTTTTTGAATTGGGAAGGGTCCTTTTACAATTGGGAACGTGTCCTGTGTGCATTGGGAACGGGTCCTTTCACAGGTATATCGTAAATTGTATATCGCACATCGCATAGAGTATATCGTATCGAATCACTAAGATTTTGGACATTCTAAGTTTCGGGACACCCTCTATTTTTTTTTAAAAAGTAATTATTCTTCGTGTCTTTAATAAGCATTATATCGGTATTTAAATATACGCTGGGTTACATTCATTTCTATATGTTTACTTGGTGTGTTTGATCAAAATTTACATGATTAGCATGTCTGAAAGCTAACAATTTAAATCTTACCTAATTATGCAAGATCAAATTCCGATTTCGTCCAAGATGTTGCTTCCGTGGACTAATTTATTTTCCGGGACCTCTTTTTCTGCAGTGTTCGATCGCGTCCTCTTGCTAAACACATTGAAAAATGTAATTATAAATTGCGTATATACCTAAATTGTAGCTCTAATGTGCATTTTTATTTAACACCCCCAATCCCTCTCTATTTTTCTCTCTCTCTCTCTCTCTCTCTCCACACATGCAAACAATAAAATGAACAAGTCATGATTTTTTTTCTCTCTCTCTTTCTCATCAGTTCGAATAAGCAATATAATATTGGGAGGTCTTGGATTTGCATCCAAACCGTTGCAAATTCCTCTCGTGATCACGACAAACCAAAGACGTATTAAATTTGTACCAGATTCGCCCTTGTCTTGCACTCGGCAAATTGGTGTTGCTATGGGAACTCGGAGAACTCAGTACTGGTTCTAGCCTAGCCTGGATTACCTGCCCCTGTCACTATGTTATAGGACTATTAGGAATCTACCAGACAACAACAACAGCAACATGACTACAAATTTCTGCCATTACTTAATTTGATTTGATTCATATCTTTTTATTCTAGTTTATACACATTATATCATCATTAAGTTGTCATTTTAAACATAAATATTTATCATAGAAATATTATATTCCGAATAAGAAGATATTCTATCAGTATATTTCCATACCGAATCTCGTTGATGAGGATATTAATAGTGAAAGTTTTTTTTGTTCTTTACAACTAAAATATTAATGGACTTTTAAAAAAATATTATGGTAATCACATACGAGTAAGTCTTAGAGTAATCTTAAGATTTATAAAACAAATAAAATATTTGATTGTTAAAACAGTGAGAAAAATATAGCAACAGTTATTTTTTAAGAACACATAATTTGTACTTAAGTTGGAAAGCATGTGGCCAACCAGAAGTTTACAGATTAATAAGATTTTCTGCTATCTTCTTTGGTAAAAAATGGAGGTCAAACGTCACACAAGACATAGAAACAATTTTGTTTTGTAAGTACGTTAACAGTTGCTTAGCTACTGTTTTATTTCTCTCTTCGCTTTTCCCCTGTATAGATGTCAACCTAGCAATTTCAATTCTATATCAAACGTTATGCAAAACATTACGCTTGACCACAAGAATGACGGCGTATGGTATTGGGCACGTATACCTGCTAAAAGTCGGGAACTATGTATAACCTGCGATGACAGAATCGGCGACCTTTTCACTAATTATTTCTTTCGAACGAGATGACCTTCCGACCTGCTGTTGTTGTTTTTTTAAATAATGATTCAAAAAAGATACAATACGGGTCTCTCTTTCTCTCTATATACATTTGTATAAGGTGCAGGTTTCATGCAGTTGTGCATGTATCATTACATTCTTTTCAGCTATTTGATAGTTAACAAGAAGTTCTCTAGCACGTGCTATGGTTGTGATGCTAGTGGAGGTTCCAACTGAAGAGTAGATGTATTTTTGAACGAGGAACCCACTATACGGTGTTCCCAAGAAATGTTCCTATTTTTCCTCGCAAAGTGTGTAATTTTATCTATTTTTAAACACAAATAAAACAACTACTGAATGAATAAAACAACTACTGAATGGTTACTGAATAACAGTATTTCTTAACGGCGCTAAATCCGACACAAAAATAAGCTCAGTCTTTTAGTAAAAAATATTACCACATAATCATTATAGCTTGTTATAAATATTGCATAATAATTGCGCAATTGTTCCCTGAAGTTGTGAAATATACTTTAGAATAAAACTACATAAAGTAAATGTTGTTTAAACATATTTTCTATTTGTCTTTTAGTAAAAAAGATTACCACTTACTCATTATAGCTTGTTTATATTGCATAGCCATTGTGCAATTATTCTCCTGCAGTTGTGAAATATACTTTAGAATAAAAATATACATAAATTGAATGTTGTATAAACATATTTGCTATTTGTTTTTATTCAATAGATCTACTAAATACGTAACATATATTGCATGGCTGAGCTTGATTAACTTGCACACTATATATGAATGCGCACATGCGCACGAATGTATGTTGGCGGGTTAATCAAGATCACGAGTGAAGCCAGGGCAATATATGTCAGGTAACATTGCCAAATATAGGAAAGGAGGCGGTACTACGGTCTCGTGACTTTTTTATGCATATGTTCCCAAATGTTGAGCACTTTTGTTATCAAAAAGAAACCCCATGAAAATCCTCTTAACCAATCAAATAACTCTTTTGAAACAAACCCTCACATTTCGGTGCCTTCCGTAAAGATAAGCAAGTACCTTAAAACAGAGAAGGACGTACTGAATTAGTGCTAATTGATAACCTGTCATAGCTGACATTTCACGTTTGACCATGGATGTGGAAAATCTTTTCTTATCACAAGTTATCTCGCCATCGATTAATTCTCTTCCATATTCTCAAAAGGTCTATAATTCAGTGTGACCATACCAGTTTCAAACATTTGGGAAAACATCACTAGTGATGTGCTTTTCATGACAGCAAACACACTCACTAACTCTGAATGATTTCCCGTATATTTGGTAATCCTGTACATCTGACAAAAATGCAGTTTTCTTTTCCGAATCGAGGCAAAATATGCTACTTGTAACAACCTATAATAACCTTATGTACCACGTTGTATGGCCACACTACTAATTTCTACTTCACTTCTATTCGTTTATTTACCTTTTTTTGTCTAATTGTAGAAAATACCTTTTTGACCACAAAAAGTGCAAGTTGGGTAAGGGTTCATTTGGATTCCGCTCCCTTACTGCTAACTGATACTAAGGACCAATTAAAGGTCGAGCCGCCGTAACTATGAAGATATTTGTTAACCGAGTATCCAACATGACTGTGTGGTTATCTGGAAACTGCATGGTCTGCCATTACTGTGCGGGTATCTGGATAACTGAACGATTTTATTGCATGGGCATGGAAACTCCGCCCACTAAAAAGTGTGCGGTATCGAATTAAACATAGTACTTTTCTACAGAAAGCTACTCAGGCCGAGTTACAATTGAAAATTATTCAGCAACCAACACACAATATATTGCGATATTTGAAATTATATTGCAATATACTGGCCATCCTTATGTTTAATGTGTAAAATGATTTAGTGAACCTCTACCAAGTTTGTTCGAATCATGGCTCTGTTGTGAAAGTTGGCATCACCCAGAGGTCACTTGAGTTGATAGCTAAAGCCGTCAAAACTTTGACCACAGATACAGTTTTTGAACAACTTTAAGGTTATCTTGCTGTTCTTCTTCTAGAGTTGTGTATTGCCAGGCAAGTGGCGAGACGATACATATTGCGATATGGGACAAACGATACACAAACTGTTTGCGAGACAGCTATACTTATAATAATGCATAAACATCAGACTCACCACAGATTACATTATTTAAATACATCATAACAACTTTTTTGTTAATGGTAATTCAGACAGTGTTGATACATTACATACGCGTTGAGATGCTACTTCCCAGCAAGCATCGAATATCGGACCGATATCGGACCAATATTGTTTTGTATATCGGACCAATATCTGTTTTCAAAATCAGGGCAACATCGTTTTTGCAAAGTGAATGCTATATCGGCCCGATATCTTTTTGAATATCAATCCGACAATGGACCGATATAGGACCAATATCAGTTTGCCTATATTGGGTGGATATCAATATACCTATATCTGACCGATATAGGTGTGCCTTGATTGGACCTACATACATTTCCCAACAAATGGCCTTACATCATGAAATTGTGAAGTGGTTGACAAATTACCAGACAATTTCTTGCTGAAAATAAGTTGGAACATTGATTCAAATCATTGGCAACAGGGTTTATAAGTTAATTTAAATCTTTAATAAAATAAGACTCCAGTGACTTTTAAAGCAAAAAAAAAATAATTGAAAAAAATCAATCATGCACTTGTGTGAGGAATGTTTAAGAGTAAATGATGAGAACAAAATATATACACACATCTGTAATCAAATCAATAATATATTTAATATACAAACAGTAATAATCCATTTAGTGAATAAATAGTCTTTCAAATGGACCTTTGTTTGCAGTATGGCCTCAGTTTGCACATATCACATACGAATATTGGAATTAAACTCACTATTCCACTATAGAGCTAGTGTCTCTTTGTTGATATTTTGTGGATGCACAAAACACACTAAAAATCATCAAAGTCGTCTTTCAGATAATTATGGTGTTTTCACTGTTTCCACCATCTCTGGAAAACTTTGGGGTTCTGGAGTCAAAAGTGAATGTTTCTTCTACTATGTGACTCCTTCCGGTATTTGGCCCCTCTTAAGCCAGTCCTTCAAGGCATCCTCACCTTCAGTGCTTGCGGTTTTTGTTGATACTTTTTTTCTGTCCACATTCTGTTCAGGACACAAACAAAAGAGGTTAATATAAACATCTTATTAGCTGCATCAAACTGACTATACAACACTTTTAATAATTTATTTCAAAGGAAGAAGACATTTTTATTATCTTTTTCATTTAACGAGATAGTAAATTGGTATAGAATTATTGGTTTAGCAGCTTTAATTTGCTTTAAATTTTATAATTACAAAGCTATAGGAGTTGTAATAGCTCAGACACTCTCTTAACAATGACAATGGTTTATTTCAAATACATGTTTGCTGACATGTGATACTTTCTTTGAATTGACAATTTCTTAGTATTGGTTTGAAAAAAAAATCAACTTACTGTATCGAACGTTATTCAGCATCAAGTTTCCTCTTCTTTCCCGTGAAGGCATATCTCTCTAGCACTTTGCTTGAGATGTTTTCTTTCGGCAGGCGTTTCAATGCAGTTTTGAAATTATGTCCACACAGCCTGCAAGGGGAAAGGAAAAGTAAACATCAATTCGTGAATATACAAACACTGGCATCCGGCTTATAATCCAATCTGACCTATATCAAGGGCGTGCCTGGGCTTACGCACTAACGCACGTGCGTACAATTGATTTGAAAAATCGAAAGTTTAAAAACGCCAAAAACGCTATAAAAACATCGCCTTACCAGGGTTAGGCATATATTTGCCCTCGTAATTAGATACAGAGAAATTTATTTTGAACTGATTTGCCTAGAACGATATTACAAAATTCATATCTATAAGCACAAACAGGCTAATTTAACATTAAGGTATATTTTTTACGGTACGATACTTTCTTGATCAGCTCATCTTTCCCCGCCTTTTTCATGTGTTCTAATAGTAATTAAAAATACATTCAATATGCCAACCTGTTAACTCAATGGTTACACGTAGCTGAGATCGGACTAGGGAAATGTTCTGTAACATCTGCATGAAGGCTTAGATATTAATTATTTCATTTCGGCAACAACATGTATGAAAAAAATTTAAATTTTATCAACTTACATGAAAAAAATGTTGTTATGAATTATATAAGCACTGAAACATCTTTATTGTTCTTATGCATACGTATATGAGCCCTTAATTTGTGTTAAAATATTCGCGTTTTTGTATATTATTGACTAATTAAATGGCTCATGAAAAGAAAAACAAAACATGGCTCCAATTTTTCAAATTTGGCTCATCCATTGGTTCCAACAAATCATAGCGCTGAAGGCACTGGAGTTGTGTGTGTCTCAAATTAAAGCATGATCCTGGTCGTAGGCTCTCATGCATTTAGGTTTCAACTCTTTTTTTTCGTTGTTTTTTTTCGTCTCTAGTATTCTTATTTTTCTTTTTATATAGTGTCTCTTTTATAAATATTTCTGTCTCCAAATCTTTCTCCTTTTCTTATCTCAGTCACTCTATCTCATCCGCGATTCCTTACCCGCTTTCAAAGTAACTAGCGACATTTTTGTCCATTGTCTTCTCTCATTACACGTTTTTTTTTCGACACACGAATAAAGGTAGACTAAAGTGAAAGAAAAAAATGAAGGTTTTACTAGTAAAGAAATGCAAGAGCTATACAGAGGAAGAGACTTTGAAAAGGGGAGTAGCTTAGTACAGTGAATGTAGCTTTTAGTTGAAGGAATAGCCGGAGATGGGAAAGAGGAGACCATAAGCAAGGGTATTTAAGATGGAATAGTAAAAAGAAAGAAGAAAGGTAAAATCTGTGCATGAGAGCCCACGACCAGGATCATGCTGTAATTGAGACCTAAACCGTACAACGGTAAAGGCCGATCGAGTTCGCACCCGGCGAACGTTAGGGTATGTCTGCATTGTGCAGAAACTTACTTGGGTCTGACTGCCGTCTCACATAATCCACACTTTATATACCCTACTTGTAATATCTTTCGAACGGGTTTTAAATTGGTTCTATATTTAGATTTATTAGTCTTTTCTGAAAATGACTGTATTTCTTTGAACATTAATTATTTCACTGAAATATGTTACATACTAAGTTATTTTGCCTTCCAGAAGCTCAACAAAATACAAATAACTAACTCAGTGTTTTCAAAACAGAGCTTATTTTAGTATTTATATTTTTTCTAAAGAAAGGGAGTCGTTTTATTAACTAGACAAAGGACAGTGTTATAGGTGTTTTAAATCGGTTTACAATAAGGCTCCAAAGTTGGCCCAGTGGTAACGACTCTGTCTACAACTCCTCTCAGTATCACTCCACGTGGGTTCGTAGCTCGGAGGTGAAAAGTTTAGTGCTAGATTATAATACCAGACTATTAATTTTATTGACTTTAAAACTTAATACCATAATCATTTCTGCATTTGAATTATTGGCTTCTATTTTTATCGTTTTGAAAAGGACCTACAGTTAATCTATTGAGCTATTATTCAAGATTCATATCTCATTCAAAGTTGTTTTTTTTTAACTAAATGGTTCAGTATTGAAGCAAACGCTAGAAAGGTTCAATTTCAATCCCGAGGCGTATAATATAGTTTATAATCGCAATGTTTCGGACATGTAAACATATTTCGGGTACCCCAAATTTTTTTGATAATAAGTTATCACAATGTCAGTATAAGAACGCTTAAAGACGATCGCGACAGTTTCATCTTTCTTTTTTTCCCAAACGTTTAGAATTTCATGACACCGTTATTTTGAAACAAAAAGTACAAACAAACAGTATTTGTTTTAAACTTTATTCTTTCTGATGTAAAAACATTGATTTTTTTTCTGATTTTTTCAATGAATACTTTTTTGGTTTCAGTCCATATACCGAGGTAGCGTTATCCTAATGCATTAGTTAAAAATACTGCGCGTTTTTATCATATTTCATTATGATTTTACAGTTTTTGTATGTACTTATCACCCTTTAAAATGCACCTACGGCGTTCCAGGGGCATTTTCCCCCGGGGAAGCATGCCCAAAGACCCACCCTAGCCATGGTGCGTACACCGATATTGGGTCCAGGCACGCCATTGTATATTCATGTACTATGGAGACGAGGTAAACAACTCCCTCAATTGGCCCCTGAATATATGTCAAATTGGATAAGAATGTGTATACAAAATAAAACTCAACAGTGTTTATAAAAAAAAAATATACAAGATTGTGTATCAGTATATTAACATATAGTACGATATCTCATACACAACAAGTTTTATTTCTTTATTTTTTTAAGTTAGGATGCATTCAAATTTTACGAAGTGACTGTCGCGAAAACAATGACATAACAAAAAAATACTGCCTTATGCTAACATACATGCAAGAATAAAATATAAAAATCAAATGGTATTTAAGGTCAGGTTTAAATGGTCATTTGTGTTTATACGTTAAATGGACTTACCCGGTTTAAGATGACCAAACATCTGCAGAAAATTCAAACTCAAAGAGCATGGTGGCATGGGAATGCAGTCAAAATCAAAACGAGGCTAATATTTGATTTTTTTAACATTTTTTTTTTTAATTTAAATGTTTAGTTTCAATTAAACAAATGATATTAATCAAATAAAAATATTAGAAAGATTTAGCACATTTATCTTCCCTACTTATTAATATAAAATTGTTTCCTATTTACTTTTTGAACCTACACTCCAAGGAGAGTTACATCCTTTGTGAAAGTAATTTTTGATATCAGCCCGATATAGGACCGATATGTGGAAACGATCTGAATTTTATATAGACAAATCCTTGTTTATTTACACTTGCACAACAAGATATGTTTATGTGCTGTTGATATTTACATTTGGATTCATGATACAATTTACTCTATGCTACTGGATCTGCAGGTTGGGATATCGGCTGTATATCGGCCCGATGTCGCAAACTGATATCAGTGTACTGATATCGGCACGATATACCCATGCTTGCTGGGTTGTTTTAGTTCAGTTCTAACTTAAACAATCGTGAATCTTCATAATACAGAACTAGAAACTGTTCAATGCCCATTTGTCTATACTACTGGTACAGCAGTGAAGTTCAAACTTTGGATGTAAATTTTGCCGGCGCATTTTTGTATTTGGTTCCCATTATTGCGGACGACAGTCGAATTCGATAGGGTTAGTCTATACAGATTTCCGTCACCTTATATTTTCACTTAAGCCAAGAAAAAAAATGTGTGTTAGGGCAGCCTTGTCCTACCTTGCGAAAACCCGCCGACCCTAAA
>CM037777.1:103960091-104010091 GCA_021229015.1 Solen grandis | reverse complement strand
CCTAACAAATATGCACACAAAAAGCAAACAAAGGCACACAATACGCAGCTATAAATACAATGTATACTCATTATATAATTATTTTACCAATTATGGATTGGTCGCTTCTAGTGTCGTGCAACTGGCAAAGTTTGTTACTGTTGAAATGATTATCAGGATATAGGACTTAGAAGAAGTCTGCATACATTGCAGACATCGCGAAAGGAAAAAGAAAATCTGTCAGACATTCGGTCTGGCAAGTATGAAACTTTTTCAGACCAAAAGAACAAATGAGAAAATATGCAACATCTAGTTTTTATTATTCTTCAGGTATATTTAATAGTTTTAGCCAATTAAACATTTAAAATACTACAAAAAATCAAGCAAGATAAGTTCATATTAGGCAAGTTGTTTCATCCTTATATTTACAGTTTGAGTTCGCTGAAAATTCCCTGCCAGTCATCTGGACTAAGGAGAAACCTGACACCTTTTGCGAAGTCTTATATTGTATTAATAAATCACTAGTAAGAATGTAATCATTGTGCTGCAATTCTTTTAAAATTACGTTCTAAAAGTTAAAATCTTTATTTTAAAAAGAGTTACCAGTTTGAAAGAAAACCAACTTTTCAATATGGAACAAGCTTTCTAAAATATAAGACCGGCCCCTCTCAAAACTGTCAACAGCAAACCAAATTTCTCGAACAAGTAACACCACCATTTTTGGCTACTCTTTTAACCCTTAATATATTTTCATTCCTAACACAGTGGAGACTAAAATGATTAAATTTAGAACAGGCAAGATCTACTGTAAAATCTTTAATTTTCGATGGACACTAATTTTCGTCGATTTCGTGGAGGGTTTTATCCATGAATATCAATCCCCACGAAAATTTCTTTATATAACCTCACGATTTTTTAGAACATAGATCAACGAATAAATGTACCCACGAAATTCCCTTAGGTACATAATCAACGAAATCTAATGTCAACAAAAATTAATGATTTTACGGTACATACATCCGGTCATGCCTATACATTCATGTTCCGTCGATATTATTGATCTCCTCCGTGTATATACGGAGTTGATGTAAAGTTTTCATATGACCTACAGCTTAAGATTTTATATTGTTGACAACCGAGAACAGATTCATAAGGGTTATTCACGTATAGAAACGAAGGACGTGTTGTGGGATGTGATCTTCATTGTAGTTCTAAAAGAAGTAAAGCATCGTTATTATTTAGATATCAACTAAAATGTTATCTCAGCAAAGTAGTACAGGTAAAAAAAGGACTGGTTAGAAATACAAAAGTAACAAATCGTGGAAAGCCTGACATAATATGTATGTTCGACAGAATTTCAGTCGCCGGACATTCGCTGTTAATTGTCATACTGAAAATAGTTCCATGTGATAGAAGTTTCATTGGCCGTTGAGAAGTTTGACAGGACAAAGACATTTTATTTACTGTAACATTTGATAATCTTCATTATTATTATCATTATTGATGAGATCGAGTATACGAATCCGTTACTTTAAAATAGAAACAAAATGATCACCGGTTCGTTTGGATGCACAATGACTCCAGTATTAATCTTTGAATTATATGGCATTTGCATATTTAGCATTTTTACATCGCCACAAGGTACAAGCTGGGTGTGTGTAGATCGTTGGTTTGAGGTAAGTTAAACTTTCTTTGTTTGTTTGGTTTAACGTTAAACTTTTCTTCCTCGAAAAGACTACAATAACGTTATTTTGCGTTTTCTGTATTTTATCATTTTCATTGTGCGTGTTGACTGCGCGTTTGACAATAGAGAGCAACCTCATACCAGTGTTATGTATGTAATATCATAAATGTATAGTTAAGAAGTTTAACTGATAGACCAAGTTAGATATATTGTGTTTTTAAATCATTGACTGGTATATACCTAAACATTGAATGTCAACTATCTAGATTATAACATTTTGTAAAAAAAATTATAATCATAAAAATAAACAAATAAATGAATAAATACATACATAATAAAGACACTTCATCTCTATAACTTATAACAGCTTTTCTAAGAACGATGAGCGTTATTTAGCTCAATGTGGACGATTAACTCGAATTTCTACTCGAATTTAACTCTTTACCTCATATAGATATATTTTGACGTTTGACCCAGTTCAGACAACTCTCAGGCCCAGTTCAGACAGCTCTCAACAGATAAGGTCAGACAGCTCTCAACAGGCCCAGGTCTGACAGCTCTCATCATACCAAGTTCAGTGAGATCTTAACAGACCCAGTTCAAACAGCTCTCAACAGACCCAGTTTAGAAGCTCTCAACAGACCCAGGTCAGACGGCTCTAGAGACCCAGTTTAGAAGCTCCAACAGACCCAGGTCAGAGAGCTCTCAACAGACCCAGTTCAGACAGCTCACAGCAGACCAAATTCAGACAGCTCACAGCAAACCAAGCTCAGACAGCTCTCAACAGACAAGGTTAGACAGTTCTCAACAGACCACGTTCAGACAGCTCTCAACAGACCAAGTTCAGACAGATCTCAACAGACCAAGGTCCGACAGCTCTCAGCTGACCAATTTCAGACAGCTCTCAACAGACAAGGTCAGACAGCTCTCAACAGACCAAGTTCAGACAGCTCCCAACATACCCAGTTCTGACAGCTGTCAGCATACCAAATTCAGTGAGCTCTTAACAGACCCAGTTCAAACAGCTCTCAACAGTCCCAGTTTAGAAGCTCACAACAGACCCAGGTCAAAAATCAAGAAAAGACACTCTCACGACCTTGCTCTCAACACAGTCAGACAGTCTCAACAACAAAGACTCCAATACCCAGGTCCAACAGCTCTCAGCATACCAAGTTCAGCCAGCTCTCAAGAAACCGAGTTCAGACAGATCTCAACAGATCAAATTCAGACAGCTCTCAACAGACCCAGTTCAGAGAGCTCTCAAAAGATCCAGTTCAGACAGCTCTCAAGAACAACCACACATCAGTCAGAACAAACAGACAGTTCAGACAGCTCTCAACAGACTCCGGTCAGACCCAGATCAGAAGCTCTCAACAGACCCGGTCAGACAGATCTCAACAGATCCAATTCAGACAGCTCTCAACAGACCCTGGTCAGATAGATCTCAGCAGATCCAATTCAGACAGCTCTCAACAGACCCTGGTCAGACAGATCTCAACAGACCCAATTCAGACAGCTCGCAACAGACCCTGGTCAGACAGGTCTCAGCAGATCCAATTCAGACAGCTCTCAACAGACCCTGGTCAGACAGGTCTCAGCAGATCCAATTCATTCAGCTCTCAACAGACCCAAGTCAGACAGCTCTCAACAGACCCAGGTCAGACAGCTTTCAATACACCCGGTCAGACAGCTCTCAACAGACACAGTTCTGACAGCTCTCAACAGACCCAGGTCAGTCAGCTCTCAACAGACCCAGGTCAGACAGCTCTCAAAAGACCCAGTTCAGACAGCTCTCAACAGACTCAGGTCAAACAGCTCTCAACAATTCCAGCTCAGACAGCTCTTAACAGACCCAGATTCCTATGTCTTTAGCGTATTCCAGTCTCAAAGAAAGTTATAGCCGGTATGTATATATAAAAAATGTGTATTCCTAAACATGTATCGTTTTATCTCTTTTAATGTGTATGTGAGATAGAGAGAAAGAGAGATAATACATCTAAATGAAAATACAATGCAAACTAAAATTTTACAGTTTGTTTGTTTGTTGGGAAGTATTTCAGTCATTTGGAGACGATGTCTACTTAAGACAGATAGAGTGTTGCCACTCTGCAGTATCATGCCGTAGACATGTGACATCATACCACACCCAGTCACATTATCCTGACACCGGGTCAACCAGTCCTGCAACTACCCTTAAATGCTGAGCGTCAAGCAAGGGAGCTATAACAGTACCATTTTTTACGACTTTGGTATGTCGCGGCCGGGGATCGAACCCACGACCTCCAGCTCCCGGGGCGGGCGCTCTAACCACTCGGCCACCGGGGACGATATTTTTTCACAGTTTGCATTAAAACGAGTTAAACGGTAACTGTATTTTCTCATCCATAAAACCAACATTAATTATCATAAGATCATTACTTGTTCACATTGAGCATATTTGTTATACACTGTCGTTTCCTTTTTAAGTCCACATACTTTTCCCAATGATTTTTAGGGTTATTAACTTTTGTAATTAGTTTTCTGTTATTAATTAATGTTGCAACCTGTTTTTGAGACAACGAATGCTATACAGATTGCCATCTCATTTACATGTATTCATATATCATATCATCCCGTTCGTAAACCCAAACTACCATATTTACATTTTCACACCTGATATTCATATACAGAACATACTAGTTTTGTATGAGGTGTATTTTAACCACTATTTCTTCAACTGGCTAACAATTTTTACATTTGAACGTTTGATGTCTGCTTGACCTAAGAAAACAATGAAAACTATGCTCATTCTAGGTTGTTGTTGTTGTTTTTTTTAAAAAAAAGAAAGACATATTTTTTTTTAATTATCAAAATGCGTTTTTTAAAAGCTTAACTGAATTGGAATTTGTATAACTCTAAAAACAATTTCTTTTTTTCAAGTGTTCTTTTATTAGATACGCCCAACATTTTCTTTTTCAGAAACATATTAGTATTAGTACTAATGTTATGGATACTGTAATTATGAACACTAGAGTTAATTCTTATCTTTCTAAAACAAATACCAAGTTCTGTGTCAAAGTGCTATGTAAGTGTGTTTATGACCTTCAGTGATATTCTGGTATATAATTTATATAAGTATGCTTCAAATTTATTTCCATATGTTTAAGTTTCTTTATATAATAAGTAGTAATTGTTTAAGATATATCGATGGGTGAAACTGTAAAGCGACTGAATTCTAAGTCAAAGTTTACTAAATACCTATTTTACTTCAGATAAATTCCGTATTTTTTTACATGGTTTTGGCCCCCTTTTGACCTATTTGTAACATTATACCTTGTCCGATCGTTAACACCTCATAGACTTAAGTGATTTAGATATTTTGGTACACATATTTATCAATAGAGATAAAACCCAAGTTCGGCAAAATCTATAAAAAAATGACACAAATATAGCCCCTTTTTGACTTGGAATTTGTTAAAGAAAATACCTTGTCCGATCGATTACGTAACAAAGATGTTAATGATTTACATACTTTTCGGTGCACACGTTTATCCTAATGAAACAAATGCAAAGTTCGAGTAAGAGCAAAACCACTACATTTTTTAACAGTTATGGCTCCTTTTTCGACCATGACTTTTTCGAAAAATATCATATATCATGGGCTTAATGGTTTGGGTAACAAATTAACGGGTAAATAGATTTTTATCATTCTTGGTACACATGTTCATTTCAGTAAAAGGAATGCCAAATTTCACTTTGGGTACAATCCGTATAATTTTAACACGGTTGTGGGAGTTTTCTGACTTAGAACTTGCCAAAATACCTTAAATATATATACTATTTTCATTACTATTTATTATGTCATTTTATCTCAAGATAATTCGTAATTGAAATTAAAAAAAATCCCCAAATACATGTGTTTTTGTTTTTTCATGTCTTTGGCTTAAAACATTTTGCAATCACTGGGAAGAATATCAATAATAATGTTTCATCTACATGAAATTCATTCACATGCTCTGTGTGTGTGTGTGTGTGTGTGTGTGTGTGTGTGTGTGTGTGTTGGGGTTTACGTTCCATCAACAGTATCTCAGCCAAATCAAATCTTTGATTTCGTTATACACTAACATTACGCTGTCACACTGCAGTACCATGTCGCTGTCGCTGTCGAGAAAAAGTCCTGTAACTACCCCGTATTCATGATGAGCACCAAGAACAATCCACGGTCTTTCAACCACTATGATACACTGCGGACGGAAATCGAAATGGTCAGCATCCAGCTTTCTCGTCATTCTGGTGACGGTCCCCGAAACGGTTCCCTTTACTCTTTTGTCATAAGTTGAAATAATTGTTTCTATACTGATGCTTACATTAAGAACTGTTAACTTGAGTCTTACTGACCTTGTACCTGTACGATCTGTTATTTGCAAGATTAAGTATAGTCAGTTAAATCATTTCTGTAACCATGTTACCCATTAAACTATATTTTAGACGGTGTCCGCGAATTGTTCGACCAGCATGAAATATACCATGATTTGAATATTTCCTCATCTTTAAAATGCATTCTATGAACATGACATTCATATATTAACATAATTATTTAACACACATATATTACTGGACAAAAGAAAGAAAGATGACAATATATTTGATACCTAATATTGCGTTATGATAAGTGTTATAAAACGAGAGCGAGTTAGAAAATATAGTAGATAATTTCAGTTATGAACTGTTACAGTTTTTAATCATAAAGGGAGTTTAATTTAAAATGTGTGTGTGTGTGTGTGTGTGTGTGTGTGTGTGTGCAATTGTGAAATATCAACGTTTCGATGATTTATTGATATTATTTTTTTCAGTTGTGAAATAAGGAGAATTGGTAAATGTTAAAGAAATTTACCCGTTTTCGACCGTCTCTAGTCAATGTCACGTATGGACATTTAATGCTAGTGCATTCCTTATCCTCCCCATATTACAATCCGTCAAAGAAAAATTTTATCCAGCGTGTAGGTTGCATGTTCTAGTGACTAGCGCGATGAACTCACGATCGGGGGGTCGTAGGTTTTAACTCCACTTATTCTAACTTTATCATTGCCTTTCCAAGCATCTTGCAAACCGACCGATATTACAACACTTAGTATTATTGGTGATATTCTGACCTGGAAACAAATGTATGGGGCATAAAAGAAATTTAAAACTGAAGTTATATGTATGTATGTATTCATTCGTTCAAGGTCGTGTGTGCAAAATTTAATCATACAATTAATTCAACCAGTTGTGCAATGTGCATTCCGATGTTGTTGAAGCTGTTGCAATAAATATGTGTATTTGCACTTTGCTTTCATAATCACCATGCGTGAAACACCCATTCGGGGGAGAAGGGGGCGGTCCTATCTTCAGTGACGTCATGCCGCAATGCGACAGCCACAGATGAAAGCCTTTTATATGTATATATTTTCAACGGTTGAGTCGTATCTTTTCATATTACATTTTGATCACCTTCATCAGATTGGAAAGATGGTAAGTTTAATTTCTTTTTACTTATTAACATTACAGTAGCATTAATTTCCGTAATTTCTTTTTATTCATTTCTTTGTTTGTGTTTACTGTCAATAACAAATTCATACCAATGTGGTTTAAGTAAAATCTTATAATATAGATGTTTTAATGATATATAATGTTCTTTAGATATATTGTGCTTTAAATCATCGTCTGTTGTATTGGTATATACCAAGACGTTCATGAAATTAATTCCGGTATTCAAAAGTTAAACTTCAAGAACAAGGTGTGCCAATTGGCTTTCACGTTATCGAATAATTACAGATTCGTTTAATAGATTTTCTACTGGAGTTCAAAACTTAACCTTCAAGTATGCATAGTGTTTTGACACTCTTAGCAGACAGAGGAGACCAAATACAGACAACTCATACAAGGGTTCCTCTCTTAGCTCATATCCTAGTCATCGCAAACACCGGAGATTAATATTCATCGTCTTAAATGTGTACATAAATATGCATAAGGAAAGGGATTAATGAACCGTTATCAGGATAGAATATATATAAGGAGACTATCTCAAGGGGTGTAACCCTGTCTCCGTATGTCTAATTGAGTGATACACTCTGGCAGTGGTGTAGGAGGTTTCAGCTAAATGAACTTCGATTAATGCATTGCATTCATGTGTTTAATTTTATAAAAATAATTTTAAATACTTCTAGCACAACATACAGAGGCAGGTTAGTTGATGAATGTAAATCACATTACCTCAAAATTCAAGGTTAGGGTCATTATGGGTGATGTATTTTATCAACATTGAAGTTAAAACTAGAAATGTGTCCATAGGACACGGATGCCCCTGTCATTATTTTTATTAGATGATATTTTTGTCAGTGAATATGAAAATCTGGATATATAAAAGATGATTTTAAGATCAAATGAGCTTTGTGACCCTGACCTCAACCAAGAGATGTGACCTTAACCTTCAAGCTAGCAACCTGTACATGTTTCGTGACACAGTGTTTTGTCTTAAGGATCCCTCCTTGTGCCAATTTATTTCAAAACATGAATATACACAAAGATACAGCCCAGACAGGATTGCTTACACAAGTTTTAACTAAACTAAATGTTGTTACCTTGACCTTGAAGCTAGCAATTTGGTTCTTTTTTTGCGTTAAATCATATCCTTGGGATCATTTGTGCCAAGCTAATTCAAAACACAATCATTCACCAGAAAGTTAAAGCCAAGACTTGATTCAAATGTCAACCAAGTGCTGTGACCTTGACCTTCAAGCTAGCAACCTGGTTCTTGTTCGCAATACATTGTTTTGCTCTAAGGATCACTTGTGACAAGTTATTTCGAAACACAACCATTCACAACAAAGTTAGCGCTTGGACATGACTTTAAGGTCATCCAAGTCCTGTGACCTTGACCTTAAAGTAAGCATCCTGTTTCTTGTCTGCAACACATCATCTTGTCCTAAGGGTTATTTTCAAAACACCACTTTATATAATAAAGTTGCATCTGTGACAGGATTTAAAGGCCAAACTGAGTGCTGTGACCTTAACCTTATAGCTAGCAACCTGGTTCTTGTTTATGACACATCGTCTTGTCCTAAGGATCACTTGTGCCAAGTTATTGAAAAACAACCAATCAAGACCAAAGTTACAAAGTTACTGTTGAGACAAGATTTTAAGGTCAACTGGGTGCTGTGAACTTGACCTTCAAGCTAGCAACCTTGTTATTGTTCGTGATACATCGTCTTGTCCTAAGGATCACTTGTTCACTTGTGTTCAGTTTTATTAAAAAGCAACCATACATAACAAAGTTACAGCTGGGACACAAATTCTTGCACATACACACACACACGCGCACGCACGCGCGCGTGCAGGTGTAACACTATATGCCCGTCGCCATTTCATTGCGGGGGCATAAAAATCATACATCTTTAAATGGAGTTCAGATCTGAAAGAAACTATGCACTAAGTACATGATACAGACGAGGCTATATATAGGCATTGGACTGAAAAACTCCAGGGTTAAGGACACCATAATTAAATGCAGCTGCAGTATGGTTTAAGTTCTTGGGAAAGTTAGGATTTACAAATTAGGTTTCTTTCTACGTGAAATTTTACATGACGATAATACACAGTATAGCGAGACGTTATGGGTGAATAAGCCATCGCTGTCAAGGCCAGCATAATTGCACATAATTTATCTTCAACTTAAAATTGTATGGTAATATACGGCCCTGAAATAAAAAAAAAACGCTTTACATAATAAATCGCACTATATTTCCGACAGATCTTATTAATAGGCATTGCCATAGCCAATATAATTGGTAATGGTTATATATGTTACAAGAAACGTATTAATGTACTTTTGAATATGATGCATTGTAATATATATGCTTGTTCCTGATAAAAATACTATCTGTTACAAAAACAAAATGTGAATGAGGTTTAAATGTTGCTTAGTAGCAATTAAAGTATTTTTGAAAAAATGCAATGTATTTATAAATAATCGAGTTTCTTTTTTTTTTCTTTTTTTTTTTTTTTTTAATAATTTCACTTTTGCATGTAAGTGTTTGTTCAGGTGATTTAAGCCTATATTCTTGTGTACCTGACAATCGTATGTTGGAGAAAGTAAAGTCTATCGAGGAATCGGGCAGTGTTCGGTTTGTCACGGAAACGAATTATAAGGCACATGTCCCGAAAAAATCATGTAAAGTGGAACATTTTTCCTTATGCAAAACATATGAAATTATAGGAGACCGCAAAATGACCAAGGGTTGACAACTCACCAAGGTAGAATAAATTACTTAGGGGCTTTTCTTTTACAAAATATTAATTTCCAAAATTAAATTAAAAACAATATTTACAAAATAAGAAACTAGTATTACTATCAATACAAAATTCAAACAAGAGAATCGGTAGAACCGATGGATGCTCCCCGAATAAATGCTAAATAACAAACGGCAATAACTCCAAAATTATCGAAAACAGAGTTGTGGTTCTTGTACAATACACTTCTCCTCATTGAAATTTATCTACCTATGAAGATTTATGTTGATACCTCTTTTTAGTTTTTATGCTATGCTCCGGACAAAATTTAAGTATGAAAAATAACAAAGGGCAATAACTCCAAAATTATGGAAAACAGAGTTTTGGTTCTATACACAACACTTTTGCTCATTGACTACCTGTGAAAGGTCATATCAGAACCTCTTATAGATTTTGTGCTATGCTCCGGACAAAATTTAAGTATGAAAAATGACAAAGGGCAATAACTCCAAAATATGGAAAACAGAGTTGTGGTTCTTGTACACTGCACTTCTCCTCATTGAGATCTATCACCTATGAAGTTCCATGTCAAAACCTTTTATAGTTTTTGTGTTATGCTCCGGACAAAATTATGACGGACATAGTGGCAACTATATGCTCTCGCTTCGGGGAGCATAAATGTGCCAGCTTTTACACAGTCCTTTTTCAAGCTTCTTTAATTCACTGAAAATAATGTTTGGTCAAAGTCTACTATATGTGCTATATCCCAATTGACCCTTCTGGCGCTAGCTATATATCCTTAGTATTCTGCGTCGTCCTGAGCACACACCCACCCCCGTCGTTCATGTAACTCGTAACTCAATGTTCGGATCGTCAACCATTCATATGGAACTGCCCGGTTATTCATATAACGAATATGTGGCGAACACACTCATATAGCGGTGACCACTTGTTGGGTTCCTATATGTTGGACCACGCCCAACTAAATACGGCTGCACATATATAAACAGTCAAGATCAACTAATCACAAGGAATTATACAGCACAGCCCCTAAATATAAATAGTTAAGTTAGCCATTTAAAAATTCTAGGGTACATTGAGTTACATAAGTACATCAAACCATCACGACAGTCCCCAATGCCCGAGTGGTTAAAGCGCCCGCCTCAGGAGCGGGAGGTCGTGGGTTCGATCCCCGGCCGCGACATACCAAAGTCGTAAACATGGTACTGTTATAGCCCCTTTGCTTGGTGCTCAGCATATAAGGGTAGTTGTAGGACCGGTTTGCCCCATTATGTCCGTCTCAAGTAGATATCGTCTCTAAATGACTGAAAAACTGTCGGTTGGACGTTAAACCAAACAAAAACAAACAAACCATCACATTAATCTTTAATTATTCTTCAACCATTACAAATCTCTCTTCAACATCTTTCCGACCATAAAACAATTATTGCCGAACAAAAGCTTCTGTGTACACACTCAGTGAATATTGAAATATATTAACACACTTAATGATTTTATACTTATATAATTAACAAACCAAAGTCTGATTTCCAATTCTTCATAATAAATACAACATTATAACATTCAAATCACACTCTTAGATTCCTCAGCCTATATCCTAGTAAAACTATTGACAACTTGATAAAAAAAATTATTTATCAATCTTTAAACTGGGTTTCTAAAACAAATTCTTACAGAACTTAACTTACCTAAATCAGAATAAAAACGTAATACAATTATATTAATTGTACATGTACTTACACATGCTCCATAATGTACTGTGGTCCAGCATTTAACGCTCTCCCATGATGCATCTCTATAATCGACACCCTTTCTCTTTTTTTTTTCTTTTCTCTTTTCTCGCGTCCAAAAAGTGTCGTCACTGATTATGTGGTCTTGATCTGAAGGCACATTTACTTTTATCACTTTAGTATTCAGAAATGGTCATGATACATAGGCCTTACTTAAATAAACTTTTGGTTTACACTTTTAAAACCTAACCAGTCTTTTTAAATCCTTAAAACTTACCCAATCTTAATATGATAATAATAGAACGGTTCATTATTCATACAAAACTGATAATAATAATAATAATAAGAGAACCTATCATTATCCGCATACCAATAAATTTAAACACAACAATTCTAACCTGGTCTGCGTGACATGAATCCCGTAAATTAACTTCTTATGACAGTACACTAAATGGACCCTTATTTAAGGCCAAGTCTATTATTTTGTGACAGTGATTGATATGGATCCAATCCACTGCGCCGGAGTTTGTAGCAGGCCCTGTAGTATTACATACAAGCATGTCAGTTGACGACGTTGTGTACAGTACCGCACAGTACATTTTGGTATTTGCCATCATTTATTCAAAATCTAGTTTAAGCAGACCTCTCGAAATACGGATTTTGAAAAAGACACAACGCATTTACATATAATGTAATACCCCGCTAGACGTTAAATGATGTTAATAGAAAATACACTGTGCCCAGCGAGACGTAAAATTATTATGAATTATTACGAGAGTAAATAAGTAGAGATTTGTGCGCCCAGTTTTGTGAGATATGTTTTGTTGTTTGACGCTTGCGGAGCAATGGTTATTTTTATGTTAATCATTAGAAGAAGTAGAAGTAATTGTTGTATCTCATACAAATATATTTTGATATTGCTGGGTAATTCCATGCCTAAGTGTGAGTAATGCTGAATTAGAAAAATATAATGCGCAATACTCATTCAGATGAAATTAAGGTGATGATTTTTGCCCTATTTCTTCAGGCTAGTGAACTTACGGAGGAGCAAATAGCCGGTTTGTATGAAAATAATGTACATATAATAATAATATAATGTACATGTATTATCGTTTTGCTTCTTTTGTGTGTGTGTGTGTGTGTGTGTGTGTGTGTGTGTGTGTGTGTGTGTTACTACATCATATAATAGAACAGATTTTATTAAAATATAAGTATATATTTTACATATTTATTTATTATTTCTACAGACAATAGATCACCAGAGCGAGCGTAGGCTTTTATTGTTTGGGGAATTGTATTAATAGATTTTATCCGACTTAGAAGTCCCCCTAAATTTGTGAAACACATTTATCTTGTCGAACCAATTGATCTATTTCATACCGGGGAAAACAGAAAAGTGTCCTTTTGAAATAATCGCTGATAAATTTAAGTCTTTAAATTTGAGTTTCTGATTAGCCACAGATTTAGGGCTACTTCTAAATTGAAAATAAAATATTAACTATATTTTTACAGTATGCATTAAAATGAGTTAAACAGTATTTCTATTTCTATTTTCTTATTTTTTGAAATGGATTGTCAGCACCTTTTCAGTTGTTAGCAACGAACTTTCCAATCTTTGGCTAGCAAAAATTCTTAAAAGCAACATCATAAACAAAACCATGTCCTTTTAGCTCAACAGAGCCGCCGTGCTCGAGGTGAGCTCTTTCCGTCGTCTTGCGTTGTCCGTCGTCAATAATTTGCTTTAAAATACATCTCTGAAATCACTAAGAGGAACCTATTGAAACTTGGCCCTTCACAAAAGTTGCTAACATAAACTTGATCTATGCAGAACTCTGTTTTTTATGGCAACCAATAAATTTCATTTAAAAAACTTTGAAATATTCTCCTCTGAAGCAGAATTTAATTTCAAATGGCACAAATGGTCGCCTTATGGCCCTCTAACATAATTGTTAAAATGACGTTAATTTCTTGGGTCCTCTAGGAGGTCGACCAGTTTGCTTATAAACTCTCGTATATATAAAAATATAGAAAAAAACAACACATTTCTTTTTCTGTGGAACCAATGGTCAGAATTCAATTACAATTGACACAAATGGTCACTCGCCCCAAAGGCCTCTAACATAATTGCTAACATAAAGTTGGTCCCTTTAAAAATGAGGGGCTCGGCTAAATTCCTTATAAACACTATATAGAAATTAAAAAAAATCTTCTAACCTTATTGTCTGAATTAAGTTTCATTTGCTACACATGGTCACCTCGATATCCTCTGCTATAATTGCTAAGATAAAATTGATTCCTTGAAAAATGAGGACCCTAGGGAGTCGGCTAGTTTCTCTTCTTAGAAGAATTCATAACTCTTTTTCGATGAAACCAGTCATCAGAATTAATATAATACCATTGGGTACAAATGGTCACTTCATTGGTCTATACCAAAATTGAAAAAAATAAAGATGTTCCCTTGAAAATGAGGCCCCTAGGGGGTCAGTCTGATTCCAGGAATTATTTTCATTAAAATTTTCAAAACTCTTCTTCAATAAAACCAGTCGTCAGAATGAATATAATATCATTGGGCACAAATTGTCACTTCCTGGCTCTCTATCGTAGTTGCTAAAATAAAGTTGATCAGTGGAAAGATGAGGTCACCAGATGGTCGGATATCTGTATAGAAATATTAGAATTCTTTGTGTCTGAAATTTGAATCTGATTGAAGGAACGGTACTTTGATGAGCGATCAAGGGCCACCATGCCCCCTCTTGCTTGTTTAAACAGGTCAGTTATTGACAACCTATTTTACTAGTGTAGCTAATGAATATCAAACAAGTCAATTGAATGCATATGTTAATGCTGGAACAGTCCATTCTTAAATATTTGTCCAAACCAAGCATTCCTTTCACGTCACACTCTAAGCTCTTAAAATCATTCCCACATGCTTTAAAGAGCTTAAGAGTTTCTGAAGTGCTGAGCACCACATGTTTACCAGATTCCACTTCATTCAACTGCATTCATATCCTGTAGTTTTTTTTTTTTTAAATTCAAACTACCGTAGCATAACATCTCATACTTTTATATGACAACACTGCTTTAGCTTTTAATAATGCTTTAACCCTTGAACATATGCAGTTTTTGTTCTTTATTTATCGGTGAAAAAATTCCTTGTCAGTTTTGTTACATTTATGATTATTTTGATTACAGGACAACGTTTTAATTTAAACATGCTTGTCCCAAACGAATTTTTTGTTCCATCACGACGTGATTTTATGTTTTCTCATATGTATACACTTTTATTACTAACTAGAATCGTGTTTTTTAATGCAAGGAATACTTTATTTCTTCGTTAACGTAAAATATATTTTGTTTCATGTCACCATCTCAGTCAAAAAGCTTTTCATTCACAGTTTTTTTTAGAATAATTAATCAATATTATAACAATAGATTTTTCTTACATTTATCATTTACGTTCTGCAGAGTTCAAGGAGGCGTTTAGCCTGTTTGACAAGGACGGGGATGGCACCATCACCACCAAGGAGCTGGGAACCGTCATGAGGTCCCTCGGGCAGAACCCAACCGAAGCAGAATTGCAAGATATGATCAATGAAGTTGATTCTGATGGTATTGATTATGTATTGGCTTTGTTTCTGGAAATAGAATCATACTTAATGGTCTAACATATAAAAGCAACAATGAGCGCGTTTCCATTGCCTTTATGAGTTGAATCATAAAAAGTAAAAGATGCAAAGGTCTGACTCTACTTTCCCAATTACAAACAAGAAGGCCAAGATGGCCCTAAAGACGCTCACCTGAGAAAAATTGCCTTCATTGCATGTGCAAGTTACTAAATTATAGCATAGTTGTACTGAATACATAGTCAATGACATCATTTATAATTCCACTAACTAAACAGTGCTTGTGGTCGAAATTTGAAGTCAAACTTGACTGAGAAATAATGGCTTTAAACACACAAATTTTAACATTAAAAGGGGCATAACTCCTGACCTAATTGGTCAATATCAGCCCTAATCGAACTTGGCCGAGTTATTATCGTAATAAACATTGTTCTAAAGTTTGAAGATGATTGCTTAAGAAATGAAGATACTAGAGTGCAAACAAAGTGAACTCTAGCATTTTTTATATTAAAAGAGGCATTACTCCTGACCTAATAGGCCGATATCAGCCATAATCGAACATGGCCGAGATATTATGATAATAAACATTGTCATAAAGTTTAAAGATGATTGCTTAAGAAATGAAGATGCTAGAGTGCAAACAAACTAATTGTGGACGGACGGACGACGGACATTCATCTATCCGATCTTAATAGCTCATCTTGAGCACGTGTGCTCAGGTGAGCTAATAAAAAAGAGGGGTTTGATAGTTAATGTATTAATTATGAAATCCATTCATATCTTCAACCAGGCAATGGCACGATTGACTTCCCTGAATTCTTGACTATGATGGCAAGAAAGATGAAGGACACCGACTCTGAAGAAGAGATCAGGGAAGCCTTTAGAGTGTTTGACAAGGATGGCAATGGATTCATTAGTGCCGCCGAGCTGCGACACGTGATGACAAACCTTGGAGAGAAGCTGACAGATGAAGAGGGTGGACGAGATGATAAAAGAAGCTGATATGGATAGTGATGGTCAGGTCAACTATGAAGGTAATGCAACGTTAGCTGATGACCTTCTATGTGTATTAAGATAAGAATATTTACACTCATCTTAATATTTAGATGATGTATCTTTTCATCACACATTGTGTAACATTTAATCAACATTGTGTAATATATACTCTTAATTTATACACATATGAAACTAATTTAGATCTTTGTAAGTAACGTTTAGTCATATACTGAGAAGTAAATATAGAACATATATTGATAGGTTAATCTGTAAGCAAATGGATTCTATATATAGTTACATGATTACAAAGTAATCTTTACAAGAAAATTTTCTTTATTTTTCAGAGTTTGTCAACATGATGACGTCCAAATGAAAACATGATTATTGAGATAACATAAAGGACGATTTTTAAGACATTCATTTATTATATATTATTTCCCTCCTTGCGAGTTAATCCTGATGTGTGTAATCGCATTTTTATTGTTTCTTTTATACAGCAAGATCAAATTCCAATAATTTTCCACATACCAGCATTTACGTTCCAAATAGAATTATTTGTTGCAGTGTTTTTTTATTCCGTATTGTTTGAAGACATTGATGAAAATTTGTATGTAAGGAACGTAGCACCCTGTTGGGTACTTCACGGTCTTATCTGGCTGGACCCAGCAGGATGCTGGCTGAAATGGCCTTAGGGTGGCATGGATAGGATCACATATATCAGTCACAGTTAGTACCTACTCTATACCTGTTTTAATTAATTGCTAAAATAGGAAATAGTTATGGGTTTAAAAAATTGTAATAAACACATTGAATGTAACTAAATTCTTAGGAGTGCGATTATGTGAAATACAAATGATAAATATTATTCACATATCTTTACTTTATAAGATGAGACATTGAGTAACCTTTACTGACGTTAAGCCATCAAATTGGTCATAATAAGAATTCAGCAAAATATTGAACTTACAATGATTATGTTTTATTATGCATGTCAACAAAGTTGAAAGGTTTATGAAAACAAACAGTCAAACTAATTATTAGTAATAAGAGGCTTTTCTATTATCAGCATCTTTATATTATTCATAATTAATATATGAGATATAGATAAGTTACAATGCAAAATTGTGCAATTTGCTGTGATGATTAATTTCTTCATGGGTGATTTAAAATGCTATCCATATGCTATCCATATGTTGGCAATGTGCCAGTGTTCACCAAGAGTGAAATATAGACTCCACTTGTTGGTTTATTGGGGGTCCCTACTGTGAACTCCCAGCAGGGTGACATTCTTCTCTTATCTTTGAAGGTGAAAGGGGGGTCAACAAAGAAGGACATTTTATTTTGAATGCCATTAACTTTAGAATTACTTATACAATATGTGTATAGCTTCCTTCTTAAAATTTTCCATCGTGTTTATTTAGATGTTTGTTTGATAATGTTTGATTACTGAGTCTGATCACTGTGACTTTGCTATTTTGATGATTTTTTGTGTATATTGACGATATATGTATGAGTCAAAATAAAATATATATTTAAAAACAAACAATATTTACATTTCAAAAGTCAAATTGGAAAATTTTGTCTATTATTTAAAAATTTTATTATTTTACACCGATAACGATAACGTTATCAAAACTTTAATTAATCACCCTCGATGGCTCTGGTGGCGGCGTATGTGGTCATTATTGTTAGAGGAAACCAGACAGCCCGAAGAAAACCCACGTGTCTTGAGCGACCACTGTACATTTTCACGTACACGACCAGGAATCGAACTCGAGACGCATTGGTGAGAAGGAAGCGCGCTAGCACAACGCTTTCCAGGCACCCATTTGGTATTTGCGTTTTACAGTTTGAAAGTTTTGTTCAACATTAGCCAGTAGGCCATCCGACCCATGCTGATATACGTAATTCATACTACACTAAGTGTACGTGAACAAACGAAAAGTATAATACCACACCCAGGCACATTATGTCCTGATATTGTACCAACCAGTCCTGGAACAATCCTGTATTTATTATGAGTACCAAGACCAAGCAGGGTGCGTTCAGGATCATTGATATATCGAACACTCGAAGCTCCCTCACCACTCCAATGACGGTCTCTGAAAGGATACCCTTAACTTGTTCATCATTATACCCCCTTCACATACACGGATTTTCTTACGAGTCCTTACGGATTGCCAACTCGTAGTCAATCGCAAGCATCCGTAAATAGCTCGTTGGTATCCGTTAATAACTCGTCACAACTCGTAGACAATCGTGAGGATCCGTGAGAAGAGAGGCAAATTTTTTGACATGTCAAAAATTTTCTTGCGATTGTTCACGGATTACATTTTCCGTAAAGAACTCGTAAATAACTTGTAACAATCCGTAAGTATCGTAAACCGGTCGCAACAACACGTAACCCTCCGTAAACTACTCGCAAGAATCCGTAAATGTCTCGTTAACAATTTGTTTTACGATTTGTTACGGTTAGTTTACGATTTGTTTACGGATTATTACGAGTGCTTAATGATGATTTCATTCACGTCGTGCTACAATAGTTTTACGGATTGTTAAGAGTTATTACGAGCACTTTACGTATAGTTACGAGTACTTTACGAATACATACGTATACTTTACGATTATTTAGGACAGGTATAGAAGCTGCAAAATCGAACAGTTCCTTTCAGTTGTTATCAAGACATCAAAGAAGTCAGATCTCTAATATAGTATATAACTGCAATCTGTTTCTCTCATATGACATGTTGTCTTGCTGGATGTCAGTTGTCGAATGATGATACATAGAGAATTGCACATTTTTTTGCAAAAAACATAAGGACTCGTAAACACTCGTAACTAACTCGCAAAAAGCGTAGATGAAACGTAGCATTCCGTAATATACTCGTAACAATCCATAAAAAGCCCGTAACATGTCGTAACTTGCTGTATTTATCCGTGGTTACTCGGAACAAATCGTAGATGTTTGCCGTAAATACATCGTAATAACTCGTAATAAACCGTAAATGGCTCGTAATTACTCGTAACCACTCTTAAATCGCTCATAAAAGTGGCCAAATCGTAATGATTTGTGTACTTTTACGATTTGTGCCATACGTAAGGATTCGTAAGAAAAATCCGTGTATGTGAAGGGGGTATTAGTAAAATAAAAAGAAAATAACACACACACACACACACACACACCTACCTCATGCACGTCTCAACTTTACAATAAGATACCATTTGAGCCGTCTGCTTTTTTAAAAATTATCATTGTTGGAATTCCCCTAGATCTGTCAAAACGCATGATTGTGATAATTTAGGGTATTTCGAAAAGTTCTCCATAAATAAGCAAATTAAAATTTTTTTTTAAAAAAACACAGAGTTTCTTAATCAACCATAACACAGGTTCGTGTATTGTAAATTTATGAAAAGATCGCAGAGTCCGTCGCTTTTTCAGGGGGACCGCAGTTTAGGGTAGTATGTCCCCATTTCCTGTTGCTCGCTATGTTTATTTCAGATGAACACACGGATTACCAGTTATATGTAACGATAAATATTGTAAACAACATGAAATTTTGGCATATTTCTGGACTTGTAGTCTAATCAAGCTTGCAGGTATAAAAATGTCATGTAAACCGTGCTAAAAATCGCAGATCGTGGATCGTATATCGTATGGTATCAGATTATAAACGCATCGTATCGTATCGAATCGTAAAGGTTAATCAAACTTGCTATCGTACATCGCATATCGCAGATCGTATATCGCATATCGTTCGTATTTCAATCGTATATCAATCGCATTTTTTGACAACTGATACGATAGCGCCACTGTATATTTTCAAGCCTTATTATGTTACTCTTTATTTCATATTTATTTTAATTTAATGCAGAAATATTTGCGTAATAATTATATAAAGGTTGCTGATTGATCCATATATTTCATAATTGTGTATTGTGGCAATTTTTGCCCACCATACCTCCATTATTTCACACATGTTATTGACTTTTCTTTGGATAAAAAAAAAACAACAATAAAATATTTCTTCACACATTGTTAAATTGACTATGGACTATGAAGCAGTGTTTGTTTTTCAGCCAAGACAGCAAACGGAGTTGACTGAGTGCATGCAAGATGAAGATGTGACAAGTAATATTTTCTTTGAATGTGAGGCCAAATCTGAAAGCCCTTTGCAAATCGTATTTTCTAATATTAAATGAATTTGTATACTGAGTATTACTGAGAAAAAAAAATGATTTACTGTAAAAAAAAAAAAAAATCACAACCCCTACCCACTTTGGGTTGACAGCGACCCCTTAAATCCATTAGCTAGCCTCCACCGGTAAAACTATAGATTTGCGCGCATCATTTCGTCATTCTGTCCGTCTTTCCCGCATTCATGTCCACTCTATGATTCTGACATTTATAGATGTATTTCAGTAAAACTTTACAGAAGTGTTCCGTATAAGACAAGGATGTATCATGCATATTAACCATAAGCATCCTTGAAATGTCTAGGTAACGGGAGTTGGCCAGTTTCCTTATATACTATATGGTATAAGTTGCTTTGAATACATAATAAGTAATAGCATATCCAGTAGTGTTTTTTTTTGGTGGTGGGGGGGGGATAACTTTTAACCATGTCAAAAGATACAAACATTGAAATAATCAGCATTTTTTAAGGCTATTGGGAATGGGTCCTGTAACTTTCAAACTGGGAATTTTTGAATCGCGAAAATAAGTAAATTGGGGAAAATCGCAAATCATGACAATGGGAAATTGGTGGTATACATTTGCAAACGCATTAAACAAGTTATTTAACTATGCTGAGATACTGGTTAAAAGTTAATTCATATAAGAAAAATCAATTTATAAGATTCTTTTTGACTTTGCTACAATGTTAAGTTATTGAAAATGATATTTCATCATTTTTTAATTAAGAAAAAGGACATTTATAACTTTTTTGAATTGGGAAGGGTCCTTTTACAATTGGGAACGTGTCCTGTGTGCATTGGGAACGGGTCCTTTCACAGGTATATCGTAAATTGTATATCGCACATCGCATGACGTATATCGTATCGAATCACTAAGATTTTGGACAGTCTAAGTTTCGGAACACCCTCTATTTTTTTTTTTAGAAAGTAATTATTCTTCGTGTCTTTAAATAAGCATTATATCGGTATTTAAATATACGCTGGGTTACATTCATTTCTATATGTTTACTTGATGTGTTTGATCAAAATTTACATGATTAGCATGTCTGAAAGCTAACAATTTAAATCTTACCTAATATTCATGATCAAATTCCGATTTCGTCCAAGATGTTGCTTCCGTGGACTAATTTATTTTCCAGGACCTCTTTTTCTGCAGTGTTCGCTCGCGTGCTCTTACTAAACATATTGAAAAATATAATTATAACTTGCGCATATACCTAAATTGTAGCTCTAATGTGCATTTTTTTAACACCACCATCCCCTCTCTATCTCTCTGTCTCTCTCTCTCTCTCTCTCTCTATCCACACATGCAAACAATAAAATGAACAAGTCATGATTTTTTTTTCTCTCTCTCTTTCTCATCAGTTCGAATAAGCAATATAATATTGGGAGGTCTTGGATTTGCATCCAAACCGTTGCAAATTCCTCTGGTGATCACGACAAACCAAAGACGTATTAAATTTGTACCAGATTCGCCCTTGTCTTGCACTCGGCAAATTGGTGTTGCTATGGGAACTCGGAGAACTCAGTACTGGTTCTAGCCTAGCCTGGATTACCTGCCCCTGTCACTATGTTATAGGACTATTAGGAATCTACCAGACAACAACAACAGCAACATGACTACAAATTTCTGGCATTAATTAATTTGATTTGATTCATATCTTTTTATTCTAGTTTATACACATTATATCATCATTAAGTTGTCATTTTAAACTTAAATATTTATCATAGAATTATTATATTCCGAATAAGAAGACATTCTATCAGTATATTTCCATACCGAATCTCGTTGATGAGGATATTAATAGTGAAAGTTTTTTTTTGTTCTTTACAACTAAAATATTAATGGACTTTTAAAAAAAATATGGTAAGTCATTAAGTAATATTAAGATTTATAAAACAAATAAAATATTTGATTGTTAAAACAGTGAGAAAAATATAGCAACAGTTATTTTTTAAGAACACATAATTTGTACTTAAGTTGGAAAGCATGGGGCCAACCAGAAGTTGTTTACAGATTAATAAGATTTTCTGCTATCTTCTTTGGTAAAAAATGGAGGTCAAACGTCACACAAGACATAGAAACAATTTTGTTTTGTAAGTACGTTAACAGTTGCTTAGCTACTGTTTTATTTCTCTCTTCGCTTTTCCCCTGTATAGATGTCAACCTAGCAATTTCAATTCTATATCAAACGTTATGCAAAACATTACGCTTGACCACAAGAATGACGGCGTATGGTATTGGGCACGTATACCTGCTAAAAGTCGGGAACTATGTATAACCTGCGACAGAATCGGCGACCTTTTCGCTAATTATTTCTCTTCGAACGAGATGACCTTCCGACCTGCTGTTTTTTTTTTAAATAATGGTTCAAAAAAGATACAATACGGGTCTCTCTTTCTCTCTCTATACATTTGTATAAGGTGCATGTTGCATGCAGTTGTGCATGTATCATTACATTCTTTTCGGCTATTTGATAGTTAACAAGAAGTTCTCTAGCACGTGCTATGGTTGTGATGCTAGTGGAGGTTCCAACAGAAGAGTAGATGTATTTTTGAACGAGGAACCCACTATACGGTGTTCCCAAGAAATGTTCCTATTTTTCGTCTCAAAGTGTGTAATTTTATCTATTTTTAAACACAATTAAAACAACTACTGAATGAATAAAACAACTACTGAATGGTTACTGAATAACAGTATTTCTTAACGGCGCTAAATCCGACACAAAAATAAGCTCAGTCTTTTAGTAAAAAATATTACCACATAATCATTATAGCTTGTTATAAATATTGCATAATAATTGCGCAATTGTTCCCTGAAGTTGTGAAATTTACTTTAGAATAAAACTGTACATAAAGTAAATGTTGTTTAAACATATTTTCTATTTGTCTTTTAGTAAAAAAGATTACCACTTACTCATCATAGCTTGTTTATATTGCATAGCCATTGTGCAATTATTCTCCTGCAGTTGTGAAATATAATTTAGAATAAAAAATATACATAAATTGAATGTTGTATAAACATATTTGCTATTTGTTTTTATTCATTAGATCTACTTAATACGTAACATATATTGCATGGCTTCGCGAGCTGAGCTTGAATGCGCGCATGCGCACGAATGTATGTTGGCGGGTTAATCAAGATCACGAGTGAAGCCAGGGCAATATATGTCTGGTAACATTGCCAAATATAGGAAAGGAGGCGGTACTACGGTCTCGTGACATTTTTATGCATATGTTCCCAAATGTTGAGCACTTTTGTTATCAAAAAGAAACCCAATGAAAATAGAGTACAGAGAAAGGAAGATTCCTCTTAACCAATCAAATAACTCTTTTGAAACAAACCCTCACATTTCGGTGCCTTCCGTAAAGATAAGCAAGTACCTTAAAACAGAAAAGGACGTACTGAATTAGTGCTAATTAATAACCTGTCATAGCTGACATTTCACGTTTGACCATGGATGTGGAAAATCTTTACTTATCACAAGTTATCTCGCCATCGATTAATTCTATTCCATATTCTCAAAAGGTCTATAATTCAGTGTGACCATACCAGTTTCAAACATTTGGGAAAACATCACTAGTGATGTGCTTTTCATGACAGCAAACACACTCACTAACTCTGAATGATTTCCCGTATATTTGGTAATCCTGTACATCTGACAAAAATGCAGTTTTCTTCTCCGAATCGAGGCAAAATATGCTACTTGTAACAACCTATAATAACCTTATGTACTACGTTGTATGGCCACACTACTAATTTCTACTTCACTTCTATTCGTTTATTTACCTTTTTTTTGTCTAATTGTAGAAAATACCTTTTTGACCACAAAAAGTGCAAGTAGGATAAGAGTTCATTTAGAGTCCGCCCCCTTACTGCTAACTGATTACTAAGGACCACCTAAAGGTCGAGCCGCCGTAACTGTGAAGATATTTGTTAACCGAGTATCCAACATGACTGTGTGGTTATCTGGAAACTGCATGGTCTGCCATTACTGTGCGGGTATCTGGATAACTGAACGGTTTTATTGCATGGGCATGGAAACTCCGCCCACTAAAAAGTGTGCGGTATCGAATTAAACATTAGTACTTTTCTACAGAAAACTACTCAGGCCGAGTTACAATTGAAAATTATTCAGCAACCAACACACAATATGTTGCGATTTTTGAAATTATATTGCAATATACTGGCCACCCTTATGTTTAATGTATAAAATGGCCTAGTGAACCCCTACCAAGTTTGTACAAATCATGGCTCTGTTGTGAAAGTTGGCATCACCCAGAGGTCACTTGAGTTGATAGCTAAGGCTGTCAAAACTTTGACCACAGATACAGTTTTTGAACAACTTTAAGGTTATCTTGCTGTTCTTCTTCTAGAGTTGTGTATTGCCAGGCAAGTGGCGAGACGATACATATTGCGATATGGGACAAACGATACACAAACTGTTTGCGAGACAGCTATACTTATAATAATGCATAAACATCAGACTCACCACAGATTACATTATTTAAATACATCATAACAACTTTTTTGTTAATGGTAATTCAGACAGTGTTGATACATTACATACGCGTTGAGAAGCTACTTCCCAGCAAGCATCGAATATCGGACCGATATCGGACCAATATTGTTTTGTATATCGGACCAATATCTGTTTTCAAAATCAGGGCAACATCGTTTTTGCAAAGTGAATGCTATATCGGCCCGATATCTTTTTGAATATCAATCCGACAATGGACCGATATAGGACCAATATCAGTTTGCCTATATTGGGTGGATATCAATATACCTATATCTGACCGATATAGGTGTGCCTTGATTGGACCTACATACATTTCCCAACAAATGGCCTTACATCATGAAATTGTGAAGTGGTTGACAAATTACCAGACAATTTCTTGCTGAAAATAAGTTGGAACATTGATTTAAATCATTAGCAACAGGGTTTATAAGTTAAATTAAATCTTTAATAAAATAAGACTCCAGTGACTTTTAAAGCAAAAAAAATAATTGAAAAAAATCAATCATGCACTTGTGTGAGGAATGTTTAAGAGTAAATGATGAGAACAAAATATATACACACATCTGTAATCAATAATATATTTAATATACAAACAGTAATAATCCATTTAGTGAATAAATAGTCTTTCAAATGGACCTTTGTTTGCAGTATGGCCTCAGTTTGCACATATCACATACGAATATTGGAATTAAACTCACTATTCCACTATAGAGCTAGTGTCTCTTTGTTGATATTTTGTGGATGCACAAAACACACTAAAAATCATCAAAGTCGTCTTTCAGATAATTATGGTGTATTCACTGTTTCCACCATCTCTGGAAAACTTTGGGGTTCTGGAGTCAAAAGTGAATGTTTCGTCTACTATGTGACTCCTTCCGGTATTTGGCCCTTCTTAAGCCAGTCCTTCAAGGCATCCTCACCTTCAGTGCTGGCGGTTTTTGTTGATACTTTTTTTCTGTCCACATTCTGTTCAGGACACAAACAAAAGAGGTTGATATAAACATCTTATTAGCTGCATCAAACTGACTATACAACACTTTTAATAATTTATTTCAAAGGAAGAAGACATTTTTATTATCTTTTTCATTTAACGAGATAGTAAATTGGTATAGAATTATTGGTTTAGCAGCTTTAATTTGCTTTGAATTTTATAATTACAAAGCTATAGGAGTTGTAATAGCTCAGACACTCTCTTAACAATGACAATGGTTTATTTCAAATACATGTTTGCTGACATGTGATACTTTCTTTGAATTGACAATTTCTTAGTATTGGTTTGAAAAAAAAATCAACTTACTGTATCGAACGTTATTCAGCATCAAGTTTCCTCTTCTTTCCCGTGACGGCATATCTCTCTAGCACTTTGCTTGAGATGTTTTCTTTCGGCAGGCGTTTCAATGCAGTTTTGAAGTTATGTCCACACAGCCTGCAAGGTGAAAGGAAAAGTAAACATCAATTCGTGAATATACAAACACTGGCATCCGGCTTATAATCCAATCTGACCTATATCAAGGGCGTGCCTGGGCTTACGCACTAACGCACGTGCGTACAATTGATTTGAAAAATCGAAAGTTTAAAAACGCTATAAAAAACATCGCCTTACCAGGGTAAGGCATATATTTGCCCTCGTAATTAGATACAGAGAAATTTATTTTGAACGGATTTGCCTAGAACGATATTACAAAAATCATATCTATAAGCACAAACAGGCTAATTTAACATTAAGGTATATATTTTACGGTACGATACTTTCTTGATCAGCTCATCTTTCCCCGCCTTTTTCATGTGTTCTAATAGTAATTAAAAATACTTCAATATGCCAACCTGTTAACTCAATGGTTACACATAGCTGAGATCGGACTAGGGCAATGTTCTGTAACATCTGCATGAAGGCTTAGATATTAATTATTTCATTTCTGCCAGATTCATGAAGAAAGTAAACGTAGCTAGGTATGCAACAACATGTATGTAAGCATGAACAGTGTTAAGATATAACTTTATATTATTTACTAAAAAATTTGAAAAAAGCTAAATAAACAATGCTAAAATTTTTCAAATTTGGCTCATCATACCGACATTTTTGTCCATTGTCTTCTCTCATTACACGTTTTTTTTCGACACACGAATAAAGGTAGACTATAGTATAAGAAAAAAATGAAGGTTTTACTAGTAAAGAAATGCAAGAGCTATAAAGAGACTTTGAAAAGAGGAGTAGCTTAAGAGCTGGGTACAGTGAATGTAGCTTTTAGTTGAAGAGATAGAGAAAGCCCGAGATGGGAAAGAGGAGACCATAGAGCAAGGGTATTTAAGATGGAATAGTAAAAAGAAAGAAGAAAGGTAAAATCTGTGCATGAGAGCCCACGACCAGGATCATGCTGTAATTGAGACCTAAACCGTACAACAGTAAAGGCCGATCGAGTTCGCACCCGGCGAACGTTAGGGTATGTCTGCATTGTGCAGAAACTTACTTGGGTCTGACTGCCGTCTCACATAATCCACACTTTATATACCCTACTTGTAATATCTTTCGAACGGGTTTTTAATTGGTTCTATATTTAGATTTATTAGTCTTTTCTGAAAATGACTGTATTTCTTTGAACATTAATTATTTCACTGAAATATGTTACATACTAAGTTATTTTACCTCCCAGAAGCTCAACAAAATACAAATAACTAACTCAGTGTTTTCAAAACAGAGCTTATTTTAGTATTTATATTTTTTCTAAAGAAAGGGAGTCGTTTTATTAACTAGACAAAGGACAGTGTTATAGGTGTTTTAAATCGGTTTACAATAAGGCTCCAAAGTTGGCCCAGTGGTAACGACTCTGTCTACAACTCCTCTCAGTGCTCGGAGGTGAAAAATTTAGTGCTAGATTATAATACCAGACTATTAATTTTATTGACTTTAAAACTTAATACCATAATCATTTCTGCATTTGAATTATTGGCTTCTATTTTTATCGTTTTGAAAAGGACCTACAGTTAATCTATTGAGCTATTATTCAAGATTCATATCTCATTCAAAGTTGTTTTTTTAACTAAATGATTCAGTATTGAAGCAAACGCTAGAAAGGTTCAATTTCAATCCCGGGGCGTATACTATAGTTTATAATCGCAATGTTTCGGACATGTAAACATATTTCGGGTACCCCAAATTTTTTGGATAAGTTATCACAATGTCAGTATAAGAACGCTTAAAGACGATCGCGACAGTTTCATCTTTCTTTTTTTCCCAAACGTTTAGAATTTCATGACACCGTTATTTTGAAACAAAAAGTACAAACAAACAGTATGTGTTTTAAACTTTATTCTTTCTGATGTAAAAACATTGATTTTTTTTCTGATTTTTTCAATGAATACTTTTTTGATTTCAGTCCATATACCGAGGTAGTGTTATCCTAATGCATTAGTCAAAAATACTGCGCGTTTTTATCATATTTCATTATGATTTTACAGTTTTTGTATGTACTTATCACCCTTTAAAATGCTCCTACGGCGTTCCAGGGGCATTTTCCCCCGGGGAAGCATGCCCAAAGATCCACCCTAGCCATGGTGCGTATACCGATATTGGGTCCAGGCACGCCATTGTATATTCATGTACTATGGAGACGAGGTAAACAACTCCCTCAATTGGCCCCTGAATATATGTCAAATTGGATAAGAATGTGTATACAAAATAAAACTCAACAGTGTTTATAAAAAAAAAAACAATACAAGATTGTGTATCAGTATATGAACATGTAGTACGATATCTCATACACAACAAGTTTTCTTTATTTTTTTAAATTAGGATGCAATCAAATTTTACGAAGTGACTGTCGCGAAAACCCATGACATAACAAAAAAAACTGCCTTATGCTAACATACATGCAAGAATAAAATATTAAAATCAAATGGTATTTAAGGCCAGGTTTAAATGGTCATTTGTGTTTATACGTTAAATGGACTTCCCCGGTTTAAGATGACCAAACATCTGAAGAAAATTCAAACTCAAAGAGCATGGTGGCATGGGAATGCAGTCAAAATCAAAACGAGGCTAATATTTGATTTTTTTTTTTAAAAATTTAAATTTAAATGTTTAGTTTCAATTAAACAAATGATATTAAATCAAATAAAAATATTAGAAAGATTTAGCACATTTATCTTCCCTACTTATTAATATAAAATTGTTTCCTATTTACTTTTTGAACCTACACTCCAAGGAGAGTTACATCCTTTGTGAAAGTAATTTTTGATAGTCTGTTATTGATCCGAATCACGGCTTCTCAAACGCTTTTCTTGAAGAGATATAAGCTATTTAAGTTTGCATATCTTCGAAATTTGAGTAACGTCGATAAAAGTCGGTAGCGACTCATGGATAACGACGACAACAGTTGAATAGCTAGTATGGATAATGTCGACAACAGTTGAATAGCTAGTATGGATAATGTCGACAACAGTTGAATAGGTAGTATGGATAATGTCGACAACAGTCGAACCCAATAATTTTCTTTGATTTACAAAGTCGAAATGTTGAATAAATAAACTAAATAAATAAATTAATAGGATTACTATCTAGCCATCACACTGACAGAAACTTTTGTCTAAGTTAAATTCAGGGTCATTTTGAATTTGATCACTGACCGCGGTATATATTTTGATATTTGTTAAGGTTTCTCCTGAGAGAACAGAATAGTAATGAATAGTAATTGTAATATATACCATCAAGAGTTATCTACCTTAATAGCATGATACCCATAAACATATTAAAGATGTTTCAAAGCAATCCCATGTCTGGATACTGAGATATAAAGATGAAAGTCCCTTTCATGCAAAACTGTAACCAAAATTTCTAAGTTAAAAAGGGCTATTAAATTTGTATTAAATTCAGTCAACTGTTATCTTTATTGGTTGTCTGATACCCCTTATGCTAACTCACTTTCTCACTGCTGTGAAACTAGACATACATAGCGTACATACATGCAGATTAGGCACAACGACGTACAAGGTGCACAATAATATTGGTAAAAATCACTTATTGACTGTTACATAAAGGAGAGGTAGCCTAGAGTAAAAGTAACACGTTCTCATAACATACTCAACAATGTCCCCGCATTCTAATTAACAGACTGGGGACCAACGTCTCCGAAGAGGTTGGTAACCTGTCAATTCCCCCAACTAACAGACATAACATGACCAACAAGCTAACATTATGTATGGAGTGCAAAGGATTTCATTCAAATGAATATTTTTACAAACACAATTGTAGCACTTCCAATCCATTAGCCATCAAACAATTGCTGTTAAAAAAAGCAGACAAATTGAGCAAAGACAAAGACTTTCAAGACATTATAAATAGTTTTCAAGAAGGTGAAGTAGGTGACCTGATAAGACAAAACTCAATCTTACAATTGATCGGATGCAAATAGTTTAATATGAGAAGACCCGAAACAGGAAATGAAAATGAAGTAAGAAAAGTTAATTTGAGTGATATGAGGGAACTTAGCAGGTTGTTTTTATATTCAAGGATATACATGGGGGTGAGAAAAAATTTGAAGATATAGTTTCTAGGCAAAATCTTCAACATTTAGCCGCTTCTATTGAAATCTTGGTTGTAAGTGGTGAAGAAGAGAAGGAAACATATGGACTTAAATTGTTGCTGGATGCTGTTATCCAGCGAGCTGTGAAGACACTGCGGGGTCACTCCTCAGAAATTATGCAAAATGAAAACTGTAAAGAACTAAAATTATTCTTGGATGCATACAAATTCAAGACAAGTGAACTTTTTCCAAGAGCTTGGCAGGAGTGCATAAAAAATCACAAGAAAAAGCAAGGCGCCCTGCAAATATTCCCGATGAGCTTCAATTAAACAGTACATAAACGGCACCATAAAGAGAATCACTGCCAATTTTGAAATGAAAGACTATAAAGAACTAAGGACACTTACTGTGTGTGGCAAGGCTGATTTTGTTTAATGCAAGAAGGGAGAAGAGGCTCCTCGCATGCTTCTAAAAGAAATGGGAAGCTGCTGAAGATAATGCTATATGTAAAATGTTGAGAGAGAGGAGGGAATTTTCTTGGGTTTTATCCTGTAGGAAGGCATCATCTTCATTTGTTTGACCAGTGCGTTCCCTGTTTAATAAGTTAATTTAGTTGTTATCACTTTGTTGTCCATGATTGGTGGTTAATTCTTTGTAGATTGTTTTAAACTTTATTTTACATCGGTTATCAAACAATTTCTTACAACTTAAATAAATCATTCTCAATGGCTCGGATGACGGCGTAAGTGGTCATTATTGTGGGAGGAAATCGGAGCAAGCGGTGAAACCCCACGTGTCTAGACGGGCGACTACCATGCCATCTCACTGCCAACCGGGACGCATTGGTAAGAAGGGACGTGAGTTACCACAACGTTTTAAGATTTTAAGTTGATACAAGTCACTGAATACAAGTGAAGAACATTGATATTTCCAAAGTAGCCATCTGATTCATTAGTTGTATATTTGATCTCGTTAAGGCGGCGTTTATGGATGTGTATGAATGTCTGTATAGATACCATACTGATCTTATCAATAATAATATACTTTACCGAACGAAAACGTTCTCTGACAGAATTTTAATTCAAAATGGTATGTATGTTGCAACATTTTTGTGAATATTTAAGGGCAAAAGTCTGTGTATGGTCCATACTTGTATGTTGTATGGGTGCGCTTATGATGATATTTGGTGAATTGGAAATGTTCTGTCGTATGAACCTTAATAGGAATCATTTCCCTGTTCATGCACCTCCAAATGTGAACAGCCTTAAGGACGTTTCAGCGGGATACATATGATTTTCATTTTGGTAAAAACTTTTTTTTTCTAATTTCTCATGTATTTTAATGATAGAAGAAAGCCCAAATTTTAAGTTTTATGTGTTAAGAAAAAATTTCCAAATTTTGAAGTTACAAAAAGTCACATTTTAGTGTTTTTATGCAAATTTGGCTAAACTTTCAATAAAAAAGCAGTTTTAGTTTTAAAAAAAATCTGGAGAGGTATGTATTTTTTAACATTTTCAGAAAGCATTTATATCATGGAAATGACCCTGAAAAAAATAAAGGAAATCTGTCCGTTGAATTTTTTTTTATTAAGAAAAAATATATATATAAATTCACAAGTTTTGGGATAGTTTTTGTATACATTTTGGTCCGGGGACAAATGAGATTTTATGCCCGTTTAGTATTTTCAATGCATATTTGACAGTACTTTTATCTGTGACTTATGGAATACATTATAAGTTAGAAATGGTGATAAAAATATTTAGAAAAATATAATTTTTATATGTTGTTACAGTATTTAGAAACGACATTATTCATATTTTTAATGCCATGTTTTTTCAACAGATTTTAGCAAATAGTAATGCTCTACCATAAGCTTGATCTCTAAACCAATCATGGTGACCCCCTATTTTTAATTTATATATCTTTCAGTTAAAGTCTAAAGTACTTATATGCAAATTTTTAGAAAATCTATCCAATAGAAAAAAAACACACGCTCAAACGGCTTTAAGATCTTTATCTTTTTTTTTCAGATGTATATATGTCAATAATGATTATTACCCCTCCTTGTTCTGGTTACAAACTTTCCATTTACTCCTATTGTTAATTTGTAATTGTGTATTGAGGTAATGTTAAGAAGTTGTGCGGTATAATTACCTGATATATCTTTCGTGTCATGAGGCTCAGTATCAATCTCCTTAAAGGTAAACACTGGTGGTTGCTGTTGATCTGTTTTGTCCAGGTGTACGTAAACAGTAGTTGTAATTTTCAGCTCCTGTTGAAAAAGCTCGTATCTGCTGTATAGAATTTGTTATTTTCGCTTGAAACTTGAAAACATTAATGCTTTCTATGGCTCATAAATGACGTTTGTTCATGAACGCCTCTGTTGGTGTGTTGTGTGGTGCTATAAGATTGCAGAATGTGCGCCATGGTAGGAACACGCAAAACAAAAATGTATTATTAATGTATCTTGGTAATTGGCTATATTTGGTAGATACTTTCGGAAGCAGACAGACCAAAAACACATTATGCCCCGATATATTGTTCAGGGGGCATAAAATGTGCCTAATCTGCCAGTATATATGGTATTTATTGTGCCAAAGTTTCATTTTTTGACCGTTCAGAGATACTTGTTAGAACAATATTTTTTTTCAAAGATTCATTTTTTTTATTTCAGAATTCCAAGAGATTCTGTGTTTACTGCAGACAGATTATTAAGGGAGAAAGCTTAAAAGACACATGCAAAGAAAACATAAACACAACCCGGAAATTCAAAACATCTTGATGAAAACTCCAATGAACAGCAAAAATTGTTTGATGAGAAACGGAAACAGGGTATATGTAAGTATAATTTGGAACTAATATCACAAGAAAAAGCCCCGAAAATGAGCGAAAGAAGATTCGTTTGTGATGACAGGCTAAAATTGTGTGTGGAATGCAAAGGATTTAATTCAAATAAACATTTTCATAAAACATAAATGTAGCACTCCCAATCCATCACCCATCAAACCTTTGTTGTTAAAAAAGGAGACAAACATTCAGCCGATTCTATTGAAATATTGGTTGTAAGTGGTGAAGAAGGAAAGCAAACATATGGATAATGGATGAATACTGTATTTCACATCCAATCTCTCCATCTATGTCTTTGTTACTTATGATAGGTCATATAATACTTCATTTATATACAAATATAATAAAGCGCCAATGCACAAAGCGTAAGATTTAAAAAACTATACATATAGATTATATATACTCTGCCTAGGGGAATACACAATCCAACAGAAACACACAAACAGTATGTGTGCGTGTAGTCTCAATCCTAGGAAAAGGTAAATGAGAATGCAAGGAACCCGGACAGGGGAAGGTGACCTCCGTATACACAGGGTAGAGAGATTAAGTTACATTCCTAGCTGGCCGGGCAGCTTGCATATAAAAAAAAAGAAAATATTCCACTGTCCAGACCACGCGGAGTTCCCATGATACAAAGAAACAAACAAAACGAGCTGGCTATTTTTGGGAAGCGATTCTAAGAACTACAGACTGGGTCGCTGAACCCATTAGCCTAATTCATTGCCACGGTGCGGACGGTAAGTATAAATACTAAGGCGAAAAGACTTCAGTACAGAACAACTGAAGAATATTTTCGTCTTCTAGGTAAGCGTAACTAATTTATTTATTGCCGCACTTTCTAAATTAACTTTTGGTTTTATTGTATTTATGTTAGCTTACATTTAACTTACTGGTTATATTGAGATTACTTATAGGAATATTTAAGATTATTCAAAAGGGGGTAGACTTGTTGTCTCTGATTGCTAATTAAGATTGTGTGTGGGTTTTTTGTGGGGTTTTTTTTGCAGGGAAATATTGTTATTGATTTTATTTTGTATGCTGAATATCTTATTAATAAATGTCACTCAATTTCTATTTAAATAAAAAGGTAATGATCTTAAAATGTTATTTCATATATTTATATCAATTTAGATATTATTCTTATTTTTTTAAAAAGAACAACTGAAAAATTTTCGTCTTCTAGTTTTCGATTAATCCCTGAATCGATAGCTGTCCGAGGAGTCCTCTAATTCCCCAGGACTACCTCGCGACACTTACGTTAGGAAAGTATTCAGTCACAGAAACATCCTTGTAAATCGCATTGTGTTTTGTCAACCACTGTAGTCCTGTGTATACTGATTCTCTATTTACAACTGTTTCTTGCCATTATATGTGTTGATAGTATCATCATGTGAGGGTGTCCGTGGTAGTTGAGAACAATCATCTTGTATATGTTTTAAGAAACAGATTGATTATTGCCCTCTTTGTGCATATTGACCTCCAGATGGTAACTTCAATATATATATATATATATATATATATATATATATATATATATATATATATATAATAGTAAAGTTTTGAGGTGATATTTAACCCCCCCTCCCAATCCCACCAAAAAAAAAATCAAAAAAAATCGAGGTGTTGAGTACATAATTTTTGTCTGAGTTAAAGTTAGGTTCATTTGATATTAATTATCTTCTTTGCCTACGGTATATATTTTGATATTTATTAAGGTCAGACTCAAATCATAAATCATGGCAACTCGAAAACCATACTGAATTAAACAATACTATTTGCATGGATTGAAAGAAAGACTTCCAAGACCAATTAGTTTCATTGAGTTAATTTTGCAATAGTTTATTAATGAAATTATGAAGTCTTAAAACGTGTTAAACGAGTAAAGAGAGAATGTGCAATGGATAAAAAATCTGAATAACTTATAAACAATAAGTACCAGTTCGACTTTTCTGAAGTCCAACTCACAAATAGAGGGCAATTGTTAATTTCAGTTTTTAATTAACCGAGTGAGGAATATATTCTTGAGAAGAAATAAAATGATATTCCACTGCAACCAACATTTTTTTTATATATTTTATATTATTCGGACAGTTTTGGAGCTCCATAAAGGAAAAGGGAATCCTTTTACAAAACAGTGAAAATTATAGAAATGGTAATATACATTTTTCAAACAGTGGACCCTTCCATTTTTAATTCACTGTTAGTTCCCCATAATCCACTGAAAAAATATATAAACGCATATAATTAAAAAAAATCGATATATTTCAAAATGTTCTTTGTATGTTTAACAATTTTATGGGGTGAATTACAAGATTTGTCGCAATGGTTCGGTTGTCGACGTTATCCATAATAGCTTTTCAACTGATTTCGTCGTTATCCATGAATTACTGACTGCTGTCATCGTTACTCAAATTTCGAAAAAATGCAAACTTAAATAGCTTATATCTCCGCAAGAAAAGCGTTTGGGAAGCCGTGGTTTAGATGAATAAGATACAGAATGTAAAAGTTAATGATGAATGAAATTCACTTTGATTCGATTAGAAAACGTATTTTTTGGACTGATTGGCCAAATGGCTCATTCCATCGGAAACTTTTGGTTACTTTTCATTCAAATTCACGATAAGTAAAGCAGTTACAGTGCAAATAGTTTTGTCGGCAGAACACTTTATATGTAGGCTTTGTAAATGTTAACTTGAGTTTACACGAAATTGTTGATAAAAACCAGACCAATATGCACATTGTATAGCCACTGCATCTCGCGCTACATGTATATACATGTATTACGAGTGTTGTCGTCGACTCCAACTGATGTCTCATTTTCCGATTGAACGGTGTGCATATCACATTTTCATCATCTTCAACTGACTGAAAAGATGGTAAGTTTGGATTCTTTTTACTTGTTGACAATGAAATAGCGTTATTTTCAGTAATGGTTTTGATTCATTTCATTGTATGTCTTGTCTGCCAATAGCTTCATACTTCATACCAATGTGGTATAAGTAATGTCTTTCAATATAGATGTTTTAATGATGTACAGTTCAGAAAATCTACCAGGGTCTGATCAGATTTCATCTGTTTGTTTATACAAAAGCTTAGATTCTTAACATGGCAAAACTAATTCTTTCCCATACCACCAGTTTAAAGCTAATCATTAAAGCAACTCGTTTACAGATGATCAGTAGATTTTTTATTTTACATCTACTCTCCCTCATTAATGTTGGTGGTATTTATTTCCTGACAAATAGTCGGAAAGTGTGGGTCACGTTGCACAGGAAAACGCATCGACGAAATAGATTGAATATAGAACACGATATCACCGAAGGATATGTTCCGCAACATGGCATCTTCACCAGTTCGTGGTTTCATACTATGAAGTTAGCGCATTCGCGAAAAAGTGAATGAATTTAAAAATAAGTTTTATCAGTCTAAATATAGTTTCAAAATAATGGATGTGAAATCCATTTCCTCAAAATTCAAGGTTGAAGTCATTATGAGTGATATTTTTTATCTTCACTGCGGTTAAATATATCTTCACATATTTGTAAATGGAGTTCAGATCTGCAAGAAACTTGGCACGAAGTACGTCATACAAACGGGGGCAATATATAGGAACTGGACTGAAAACACCGGGGTCAAAGACATCATAAGTCATATGCAGATGCAATATGGTTAAAATCTTTAGGATTTGCAAATTTACTTTCTTTCTGCGTGCAATTTTACATGACGATAGTACACAGTATGACGAGGTCATATGTGTGAGAAAATCAATTGCTGTCAAGGCCAGCAATTAGACGATAATCTACGAGCCTGATAAAACTGTGCTTTACATAATAAAGCGCACTATATTTCGGACAGATCTTATCATATCGGTATTGTTTTATTCTATAGTTTCTTTTTCCGTTGCTATATGATTGGTAATTTTAAGGAACGCATTTATGTTTGATTGTTTGTTTGTTGGGTTTACGTCCCACCGACAGTATTTCACTCATTTGGATATGTCTGCTTGAGACAGATATACCGTATAATGGATTATATTATTACTGTGAAATTTTACGAATTTTGTAATAAAAAAAAGATTTCATTTTATGTGAGCTTTATTTTTACATATTCAAAGTGTCAGTTAAAAAATGTATTCATTAAAAATGTTTAGACTCTAACCTCTACACTCTTTTAAGGCCTAAACACCGGTAAATGATCATTGGGTTTCCCTAGCACTTGTTAACATTTCTACATTGTGCATTAGTTACAGTTATGGACTGTTTTACTTGTTTTGTCCCATTTTCATACCCCAAAGACACCTGCTGTTAAATCATAACTAGTGATATAAATTCTACTATGTAGTATATATATATACGGCAATTACCCATTATCTGTGTGATCATAATTTTTACAAAACCTGTACATTGAACACCTGTGTACATGTAGTAGTTATAATATGTATAATCGATATCGCATCTTACTCAAGCCGCCTGTTTGTTGTAGTGAACACATTTTTTTTCAATAACCAGGTCCAATACAGACTATTCATATCAATAAATTAAACATTTTGTGATTGAACTGGTGGTTTTTATACGCCGCCGGAGGCGGTCGTATATTGGCGTCATCTTCGTCCGTCCGTCCGTCCGTACGTGTATATCTTTTGAACGCAACTCCTCCTACGTTTCTGAATGAATATTTTCAAAACTTGGTCAATGTCATAACTATAATGGGTAGATGTGCATGAAGTGGCGATTTTCCGGTTCATTGATTTTTACAAGATTTGTGTCCCTTGAAACTTAGTCTCTGTAGCTGAATGATATTGTATCCTTGTGAACGCAACTCCTCCTACATTTCTGAATGAATATTTTCAAAACTTGGTCAATGTCATTACTATAATGAGTAGATGTGCATGAAGTGGCGATTTTCCGGTTCATTGATTTTTAGAAGATTTGTGTCCCTTGAAACTTAGTCTCTGTAGCTGAATGATATTGCAGCCTTGTGAACGCAACTCCTCCTACATTTCTGAATGAATATTTTCAAAACTTGGTCAATGTCATTTCTAATATTGGTAGATGTGCATGAAGTGGCAATTTTCCGGTTCATTGATTTTTACAAGATTTGTGTCCCTTGAAACTTATTGATATTTCAGCCTTGTTAATGCAATTCCTTGTATGTTTCTGACCTAATCTTTTCAAAACTTGGTCAATGTCATTACTATACTGGGTAGATATGCACAAAGCAGGGATCTTGATGTTCATCAATATTTGCAATAGTTATATCTTTCTAAATATGGTCTCTTGATAACACAACTCAGGTTTCAAACCGGCATAAAGAAGGGATTTTCTGGCACAGTGATTTTTGCAAGAGTTATGCGGAGAAAGAAAAAAGGATTCATATTGATACTGCTATTTGACCTACTTCCATATTGGAAGCATTTTTAGGGTTCTATCTCTGTTCAGCTAAATTAATTGGTTTCACAGACTTCATTATGAGCTTATGCTTACAGAAATGTTCAAAGCAACAATTAAAAGGACCCTCTTGGTCTTTATATTTTGTGGCGGCGTATATTGTGGCAGCACTGGCACTCTTGTTATATTTGATAGTACTGGTTTTTAATGATTTAATACAAAAAAACTTGGATGTACCACTTCAGTAGTCACTATGAGATAATTGTTTAAATAATGTCACCCTTTTGTTTAAATAATGCGTTACTTGATACCAGAACAGTACAATGTTCAACCAACATCATAAATGTCCCAAGGCTGCATAGATTGTATTTTTTCCATCAACGGTGATTACCTGTACATAGGGTTTGATATCTAATACTTCAAAGCAGTTCTTCTGCTCACAATATGACAATAAATATGACCCCATAAATTGTGTTGATCGGTTTACATAGTTTTATATCTATTATCTAATCTATTTTCCAAACCATGTTTTAAAATTATACACATCAAATTTCCCTTGTCTTAAACTTAAAAAAGTCACTAAATATGTATTTTTCGGACCATCTATCAATCCATCTTTGCCTGTAGTATTCTGTATTCTGTACTATTTTGGTACATATTTTTTCGTACACATCTTCTATCTTAATTCTTTTCAATTACTCATAACTCTTTCTTCAAGGCAATCTCTGCTGGACTCCATTGTTGGTCTTTCCTGAACTACTTTTTCGAGATTTGAAGGCATTACCATTCCAGCTGTGCGAAGAACTTTTACAATTAAGGCCGCATTTTGATGTTTTGTACCTAGACATATATGGCGGCTGATGAACGATGTCAAAAGTATGTGCTTGGGTCGCGCACGTATAAATGACGTGAAGGAAATGTTTATTTAAGGGTTCTCGGAGCGGAACTTCACATATAGGTTGCTCAAATAATCAATTAGTCTTTGCACCTGCTTGCTATTTCCCTTCCCCTTTCCGTCCTTTTTCACATCACTCTTACCTGGTTAAACGCGGCCAGGGCTCAAAATTAACACTCGCATTTCGGCAAAATGCGAATAGAAAATGAAGTTTGCCAGTTATGTTTTAAATCACTAGCATTTTTTTTTCTTTTTTTTCTTTTTTTTTTCTTTTTTTTTTTTGCGAGTGAAAATTTTAGCTTAAACGTTTCCTTAAACATGTCTAAATAAGATAATTTCAATAAGATAATCAATAGCATCATCAAAACTAAACAATTATATCTTGTTTTTAATATTTTAATATCAAAAGCAAAATTTATACCAGTAAATTGTTGTATGACTAGAATCAATCGCGGGTCCGGTCTGTCGACAACGTTACACAACACACGAACACATATGTGTTAAAACATCTGCTGTATTTCAATTAGTATTTCCCCTAATGAATATTTATACTTGATACTGCTTTATTTTCTAATTATGTTATTAATTATTAAAGTTTAAAATTACAATGTTAATTTAATTTTCAATCAATAAAAGTTATCCACACCGTCGTTATGACCTTGGAAGCCTTTTTACACTAATCCCGGTTTCCAATGGAAACGCGTCTGATACTGATTTCTATCATCAATTGAACAATGTCAAAATGAAAGATATCCAGTTTTTTATTACATCTTGTGATGTCAATGAACTTTGCACAGAATCTGAAATCGTCACACCGAAGAAAGCCCATAGATCTAACGCACTGGCGATAAAGACAGTGAAGAAATAGGAAAAAGAGTTGGTTGTCAAACTTAAAATAGAGACTGGGCTCAAAATTAACACTCGAATTTTCGACAAAATGCGAGTAGAAAAAAAACTTTGCCAGTTATGTTTTAAACCACTCGCATTTTTTCGAGTGGGGAAAAATATTAAATTTGAGCCCTGCGCGGTTATTGTCTTCCTTTCTTTCGATTAATCGAATGACAGCGTCTCTGTGCTTTTTCAGCTTTGACAACCTAGATGGCTGCTCTTCCTGCTCAAAGTCATCTTTAGCACAGGCTACTCTATGTCTACAAAGACCTGTCATTCTTCTTAACATACTTGCACATCTATCTTTTTCATGATCGTACCAGCAACAACTTAGGTACTAGCTTTACCTTTTGAGACTGTGTACTTTCCTTTGAAGCCTTGATATTATTTGCGAGTATATTTCCAAACAAAAGTGATTTTCTCATTTTCAGTTTTTACTCCGGGGTCAAACTAGCTTCTTCCATTAGAGTTTCTGTTTCTTTCTTTGGTGTTCCTTGAGTTCGTTGAGTCTTCTTTGTCTCTAGGCTATGTACTGATGCTTTCATTCGCTGTACTGCACGCTCAGCTGATCTTTATTTTCGCAACATGTTGGCTCTTTCATTTTCAAGGCGTTGAGACGAGTGTTTGCAATAGATACATCTCTTTTCCACCTCTGTTATGCGCTAGCTCTTTTTCTTTGAAAATCTAATCTTACAATAAACTAGTTCGATCGATCTGTTTCCATTGCTCCACTCCCATAACCACTTGTCTCAGTATCAGGTGTTTTTTGGGGGGGGTTTTTTGTCCATTTCTCTCTGATAGTAATGTCGCAACATTTCACCATTTTTACGATTTCTTTCATCTCTTTCCTTTTTTGTCAAGTCGCTTGATGGAATAAAGCTCTTTCTTCTTCTTCTCTCTCTCTCTCTCTCTCTCTCACTCTCTTAAGGTGTTCTTCCTTGTTTCTCTCTCTGTTTTGTATTTCTGCTCTTTTTTTGTCCATTGTTACTTAACCTGGAAATATGGAAATATTCGTTACCACTTGTTAATCACACTGTAGAAATTCTTGTTAATGCTGAAATGAGTTAAAGTTGGCATTTTTACAAGCATATATCTGTTATTTATTAAATATCTGACTTTTCCCACCATGTTTAAACTTTGCAAAGAAAACAGTATCAAAAGGTGACGGAATTGTCGTCTGTATATGCACGTTTGTGTTACGGATCGACAACAGGATACATATCCATTAGAATTGTATACAACATCGGTAACGAACATTTTGTGATTTAGTTTTGCTAGAGTGGTAACTGAACTAGGTCAGGACTTTTTTTACTATTTTCTTTTTAGACCACCCATACCAAAGTCAGTTCATTAAATATTTGTCAAAAACTATTAAATAGACACGATTTTTAATAATACACACTATTGAATTGTATGAAGAGGCAAGGCTTTAAATCTGTCATGACGGACATTTTCTTGAAAAGAATTAAATCGGCATATTAACTATGCGACTATCTTTGAAAGAAGTTTTCCTTAATTTGCCTTATTTTGAAGTTAATAATCGAAGCAGAGGTATGCTTCTATCTATTTACTAAAGAAAACCATGTTATATTTCGTGTTGCTATATATATATATATATATATAAAAAACTGATATTCAGAAAAGCGACAGTACTACATGTAAACAAAAATGATTGTTTACATATACGAGGGGTGTTCATTTAATAATGAAAATACCTTATTATCTCTGGTGTTTATTAAGCGATTTTGATTATCTTTTCACAGTCCCTCAAAGTACTCTCCTCCTCTCTCTATACACAGTTGTAGCCGTCTGCGCCATTTCTCGAAAGCTGTCCGGTACTCTTCTCTTGGTATACCCCGTAACTCTGCATTTACCGCTTTTGACAAGTCTTGGGCACGGGTATATTTGTTTCCTGCTAAAAGTTCCTTTAGTTTAGGAAATAACCAGAAGTCACATGGGGTCAAGTCAGGACTGTAGGCAGGATGGGGAAGAGTAGAAATATGGTTCTCTGATAGGTACTGAGTGACGGCCCCTGTTTTATGGGCACTGGCATTGTCATGCAAAATCATGATTCTGGAGGTTCCTGTAATGGAGCGACTGTCATTTATTTTAGAAACCACTTGCGGGAGCACACTTTCTCGGTAATATCTTCCAGTCATGGTTGATTTTTCTGGTAGCACATATATCTCGTATAAGCAAGAAAAACACTTGTTTTTTTTAGTAAATTCCCTTTTGCATTTCAGTGTATGTACAGGTGACAAATATTCTTTTGAGTTCGTAGCAGGCCATGTAGTATTTAATACGAGTATGTCATTTGATGAAGCTGTGTATAGTACCGCACAGTACAGTTTGGTATTTGCCATCATTTATTCAAAATCCAGTTTGATTTATGCAGACCTCTCGAAATACTAATTCGGAAAAAAACACAGTATAACGCATTTACATATAACCGCTAGACGTAAATCCTCACCTTAGGCAAAAGTTGAACTAAAAACAGAGTAAGAAATTGCGTGTGCTTTCTGTACTCTTATTCAGCAGTTCTTAAGTTTTTAAATGAATCATTAGAAGTAGTAGAAGTTATTGCAGTATCTCATTAAAATACATAAGGGTGACACTATAACAAACAAACCCTTTATGTTTACCTTTTTACATGTTGATATGGCTAGTAATTTCTTACCTGTGTGTTTGGTTAGCATTTTAAAGTGTGAGTAATGCTATCTTACAAATTGAATGTATTTTACAGTCTCATGCACGATACTCATTCAGCTAAAATTAATGTGATGATTTATTTTTCCCCTATTTCTTCAGGCTAGTGAACTTACGGAGGAGCAAATAGCCGGTTTGTATGAAAATAATGCAAAAATAATGTATATCGTTTGTAATATATTGTTTTCCTTCGTGTGTGTGTGTGACACGACATAGAAGTCTCCCTAAGTTTGTAAAGCACATAAATTTGTCAAACATATACACGGTAAAATAGAAAGGTGTTCTGTTAAAATAAATGGTAGATAAATTTGAGTTTTAAATTTTAAAAATCGACTTCTAAACAAAAATATAATACAAACTATATGTTTTATTATCCATTAAAAGAAGTTAAACAGAATTTCCATTTATCTTATTTTTTTTAATTTACTTTACTTACTTAGAGAGCAATGGATCAAATGCACTTTTTCAGTTGTTACCAACAAAGTTTGAGCTCAGCTTTTCCCATTCATGGCTAGCAAAAAAGTTCACAAACAGTATCACCAAAAGCAAAATGTCCTTTTAGGTCACCAGAGACGCTGAGCTTAGGGTTAGCTCTTGTGATCACCCTGCGACCGTTATCTTGCGTTGTCTGTCGTCAACAATTAGCTTAAAAAGACATAGAATATACTGAAACTTGCCCATCCACAAACATTGCTAACATAAGAGCTCTGGTTACCATGGCAATAAACAAAATTATTTTTAAGAACTTTAAAATATTCTCCTAAAACAAATGTTCAGAATTTAGTTTTGCACAAATGGTCACCTTAATTGTCTCCAATCGTAACTGTGGAAATGAAGTTAATCCCATGAAAAATGCTTGATCGATGGGGGGATCGGCTAATTTGCTTATATACTCTTTACAGAAAAAAAATCAAAATTCTTTTCAACTTACGGTCTGGATTTAATTCTAATTGAAACAAATCATCTCTATCCTCCCATGCCTAAATTAAAATTGATCCCTTGAAAAGTGAGAAATATACGGGCATGGCTAAATTCCTTATATACTCTTTATGGAAAATTAAGAAATAATCTATGAAGCTTATGGTCAGAATTTAGTTTCAATTGGCACACATGGTAACTTTATAGTCCTCTGCTATAATTGCTAGGATGAAATTGATCCCTTGAAAAATGAGGATGTCTTTAAACCAATTTAATTACTTTGGGAATAAATGGTCACTTCATGGCTCACTACCAAAATTGCTAAAATGAAGATAATACCTTGAAAAATGAGGCCCCTAGGGGGTCGACCTGTTTTTTAGAAAAGTTCAAAATTCTTATCGCCAGAATTTAATATCAATGGGAATAAATGGTCACTTCATGCTTATGAGGTCAACAAGAGAATTTCTATATTTAAACATTAGAATTCTTTGTGTCTTAAATTTGAATTTGGTTGAAGGTACGGTACTCTGGTGAGCGATCAAGGGCCACCATGGTCCCCGCTTGTTTGTTTAAACAGGTCAGTTATTGACGATCTATTTTACTAATGTCAATTTGAACGCATCTATAAAGGCTGGAAAGGTCCATTTTAAATTTTTGCTCATAAAATCATTTCCAAATGATTAAAAGACGATCGCAACAGTTTTATCTTTCTAATAACATTCAGAATTTCCTGATTCTTTCTAAAAGTATATTGATCGTTTATTATCTGATCTATTAAAATATAAAATAAAAAAGAGGGAGTCACCAGCCTTAGCAAAAAAAAAATTAAAAAATAATAGTGTTTTTATTAGTATACCCTTTATAGCCGAAGGTTGTGATGAAATCAGTCTTATTTTTTTAATTTAGGTACTTATTTATAAGATAAAACTTAAAAACAATATGTCACCAGGCTTAATTTTATAGAAAATACAATCTAAATTGGTTGTTGGGAAATTTACTAAGGGGGAATTTAACATAAGGAGTAGATAAATATTTATCTAAATATTTAAAGGCATGTAGACCTATTACCGAATCCCGTGTACATTTCACACAGGAATAAAGCGTATGTGCTGCAGATTCTTTTCTTCTTAATCGTTGTAAACAGTTTTCTTTTAATTGCGTAACGAAAGTCGTCGTGATAAATTTGTATGTACAGTAGACATTTACGGCATTTTTTCTCCTAACACCGGTTCAAAATTTATGCTGGGTAACAGAACTGAAATCTTTCCAGTTCATTTAAACAAACACGTACATTTGCATTACCGGTGATAGTGTAAAATTTACTTGTGTGTAATAATAGAAGCTGTCGCGATCGTCTTTAAAACGATTCTGAAATGCTGATCGCCCTTATCAAAACACCACATGTTTTACAACTTGCCATATCATTCAACTGCATTCATATCCTATAGCTTTTGTTAATTCAAACTATCGTCGTATAACATCTTTCTTTTTTCTTTTTTTTTTTTTTAGAAGGACAATATTTCCTTCAGCTTTTAACAATGCAATTTGAGCATGAAAATAACCATTGCAAATTTGCCCAGTTATGTATTGTTTATTCATCGGCAGGAAAGTTTTTTTTTTTCATTTTGCATTATGACTATTGTGATAACAGAACTATGTTCTTATTTCAACATGCTCTCTCAAAACGAATTATTTTCTTCAATAACGACTTGACTTTGTAAGTTAATTGAAAACGTTTTGTTTCATTTTTCATCATCTGAATTCAAAAGGCTTTCCATTTACGCATTTATTAGTAATTAGGTTCGTTTCTTTTTAATGTAAAGAATACTTTAAAGTGTGATAGAATACTTTAAAGCTTGATCATTTATCAAGTGTAGTGTCTTTAATGAATATCCTGACTTATTTGTCCGTTAACATAAAATATATTTTGTTTCATTTGTCACCATCTTTTTTCAAAAAGCTTTTCATTTACAGTTTTTTAATGATTTATCTATATCACAGCAATAGAATTCTTTAACATTCATCGCTTTTGTTCTGCAGAATTCAAGGAGGCGTTTAGTCTTTTTGACGAGGATGGGAATGGTACCATCACCACTAAGGAGCTGGGGACCGTCATGAGGTCCCTCGGACAGAACCCAACCGAAGCAGAATTGCAAGATGCGATCAATAAAGTTGATGCTGATGGTATTGGTGATGTTTAAAGTTTTGTTCTGAAAAATACACTTAATGGTCTTAAATATAAATGCTAAAATAGGTGTGTTTTCATTGTCTTCTTCGTGAATTGAATTATGAAAAGTAACAGATACGAAGGTCTGACTCTACTATCCCAATTACAAATAAAAAAGAGGGGTGTGACAGATATATGTTTTTAATTATGAAATTCAATCATATCTTTAACCAGGCAATGGTACGATTGACTTCCCTGAATTTTTGACTATGATGGCTAGAAAGATGAAGGACACCGACTCTGAAGAAGAAATCAGGGAAGCCTTTAGAATGTTTGACAAGGATGGCAATGGATTCATTAGTTCCGCTGAGCTGAAACACGTGATGGATAACCTTGGAGAGAAAGTGACAGATGAAGAGGTGGACGATGTGATACGAGAAGCTGATATCGACGGAGATGGTCAGGTCAGCTATGAAGGTAATGCAACGGTAGCTGATGCCCCTTTATGTGTATTAAAATAAGAATAATTACAATGTTCTTTTATGTTCAGTGATATCATCTAATGTGATGTTATTTTTTCATCACACATTGTGTAACATATAATTTAATTGTGTAATATATATATATTTATACATATGAAGTTAATTTAGAACCATGTATGTAACATTTCGTCATATACAAAGAAGTTACTATAGAACATATACTAATGGGTTAATCTGGAAGCAACTAGATTCTTAAATCAAAGTTTACTGAATGCATGGTTATAATGTAATCTTTACGAGACATTTTCTTTCTTTTTCAGAGTTCGTCAAAATGATGACGTCTAAATCATAATGATTATTCCTCACTTAATTTATTTTTGAGATAACGTAAAGGTCGATTTTTAAAGACATTCAATCATTATATATGATATTTCCCCTTTCGAGAGAATCCTGACGTGTGCAATCGTATTGTTACACACTGTTTCTATTAACCAATGGAAACCTTTTTCCCCAATTTTTTAAAGCCATTTTTCCGACATACCAGCACTAACGTACAGAATTATTATTCGTATTGTTACACACTGTTTCTATTATACCACATGGTCAAATGCCATTTTTCCGACATACCAGCACTAACGTACAGAATTATCATTTTGCCTACGTGGTTTTGATTCCGTATTGTTAAACTTTAGAATTACTTAGCAACTTCCATATATTTCCAGGATTATTGTAATGATTTTTTTCTTTTTTCTCTTTAGGCTCATTATCGAACCAACTAAACTTTTTCCATTTTGTTTATTTAGATTATCGGTTGATAATATTTTATTAAACTAAATCTGATCACTGTGACTTTGTTATTTTGATTATTTATAGTAAATTATATTGTCTGTTCTGTAATATGTCATTTAATTACCAAATCGATTAGTTAAATATATATATATAAATCAAAAGACAAGTGTACTCGTAATTTTATAAGTCCATAGCTATACACTTAACAATATCTGGATATCAATAATAATGTTTCACCTACACACAGAGAGAGTTCATCCACATTTTTTATTCCACCGACAGTAGCTCATTTTATAGAAATAAACTTTAATTATACAGTTTAAGTATGCTGTCACACTGTAGTAAATGCGGCTGTTGAATGTTTGAACTTTTCATTCAATATAAGGAAAAAGGTCGTCAGACCCATGCTGCTGTACGTAATTTTCACATAAAGAGCACAAAAACATGGCGAACGTGAACAAACGAAAGGTGTAATACCACACCCAGTCAAATTATGTCCCGATATTATACCAAACAGTCCTGGAACCATCCCGTATCAGACCAAGACGGGGACTTCCAGGACCATTGATATATTGTGGACAGGAATCAAACTCCCGATGCTCCATCACTACTCCAGTGAACGATTCCCTTTACTCTTTCATACTGAGTTTCATATAACTTTTTCCAACGCGATGGAATTACATTATACAAGAAATATTAATTTAAATGGTAATGTCATCAAGTGGTAACGTATACGGCTGCGGATCCGAGGTTGTGGGTTCAAACCAAGTTTTTTTTCATGACCTTCCAAGCAACACAGGTACCGTCGTGGGAGCAGATTATCGTAAGTTGCAAGTAATTGTTTCCCTATATAAACTTAAAATAAATCAATTTTAACTAAACAAAGGCTATTGCAACATTCTTGCAATCTCTGTAAATGCATGTACAATCATGTTACTTAAATGTTATTTTTAAGAAAATGTATTGTTCAATTAATTAACTTAAAGAATATCCTAAACACAAGTGTTTTGTGACCATATCAAACCTATTTATCTATTATTTTTGATAGTGTCCGTGAATTATTTGACCAGCATGACCGACACCATGAATTTAATATTTCCTCAATTTTTAACTGCATATTATGAACATGATATTAATATATAAACATACTAATTCAGCACACATATCACTGGACTGACAAAATAGAGGTGACAATATACTGTATACCTAATATGTGTTGTATGACGGGAGTGAAGTAGATAAACTTATTTATGAACAGATTTTAAACATAATTTGAGGTTAATTAAAATCAGCAATGTTAGCTGGGTAGTTCTGAAGGCTCAATGATCTGAAAATGTATTAATTTAAAAACAAGTGTGAAATGAAAACTTTTCGGTGATTTTTGTGTTTTTTATAAGGGGATTTATTAAATGTAAAGGAAATTAACCTGTTAAATATTTGACTGCCTCTAGTCAATTTCAAAGTCACACATATATATTAAAGATAGTTGATTGTATTCCTTATCCTCATCATAGCTCAAACTTCCATGAAGGAATTTTCGCTAAACTCAGTATGTACCTTAATTATCTAACATACTAACACGGTATGGGCTAGTGGTAAGCGCGATGGACTTGCGATTGGATGATCATAGGTTTTAACTCCATCCAGACCACGTCTACAATAAAATTTGTTGTGAGCTAAGGAAATGATTAAATACTTCCAATACGTGTATATTGAATACTTATTAATGTTAAAGATCAACTATCGTTGCTTATATTTCACGTTTCTTCCTAAACTTGCTGAAGATGGGGCAATATTTCATCTCATCGATGCGTCTTTAAGAATCCACGTTACAGGTGAATCAGATCAAGTTCAATTATGCGGTTGCCAGTCAAAGATTCGAGCCATGGATCCATTACGTTCTGCATGTTTGTAATGTAGACTTTAAAAATAGCGTACAGATATTCTTTAGATCAAGCCAGATGTGTGTATTGGTTGGATGCTCATCTTGTTCCCAAGTTTCATTAAGATAGTTTCTTGTATCTACATGAAAAGTTATTGTCCTACTTAGTAATAGATTCCATAATTATGAATACATGAAGCTTGTTTTTAGGACAGAACAATCATGGTTCCAATCCCAGAATTCCTTTCTTTTGACGCCATGTTGGTATTATCCACGTTATCCTTAAAAGGGCAAAATGTGATGGAATTTGGCACAAATAGAAACCCATTCCTGACTGTGTCGAGAATATACCCAACAAATCTAGTTTTAATTCAATTAAGGTAACATAGCGCTGGGTTATACTTAAATTCTCTCAAACTAAGTAGAAATGCATTCTCCAATTGCTGCTATATCATAAACAAAAAAATAAATTCGTCCCTAAGTAAATCTCTACAATATAACCAAGGTAACCTAAAAGAAA
>CM037777.1:103909991-103959991 GCA_021229015.1 Solen grandis | reverse complement strand
CGACCATTACACGCATCCAGGGTATCTTTTTAATACTTTTCTTATCGAATGGTTTATTTTTAATTTGTTACGGGGTTTGCCCTTCTTACACCATTCTGCATAAATCTGAATTAAATAGCCACTTCAGAAATGAATGTATTTAAACTTGTGGCTAGTCATCGCTTTTACCTGTGCCATTACGTTTAACTGTAATACGTTGTTCTCTGGTATCAAATCCATTCATTTACCTGCATGGAATGAATGACTTTTGTAATTCAGATTGAACGGAAATGCATACAGATGCGTCAATATTTTGCATTTTTCTTGATACAAGGTTCAAACTCTTTCATTATGCATTTGATTGAGATAGATTAAAACTTTTATATACCTATCAATTGCATAAATAGATTAATATTGTGTAAATAGATATAAGAAATCGCTTGAAATAAGCAAAATGGAATGAGAGTGTTTGCATCGTACGTGCACCGAATTCAAATCAAATGAATTTGCATTTTAAACGAAAATGCAGGGTGATACACAAAGCACTAAAAAATAAGCCCCTTTATACAAGAAATTAACTGAGTTATTAGGTTAATTCGAAGTCTCGTTATTTTTAAATGTAGATGCATAGATCCAAATGAAATATCTATGGCTTTAAGGTAATCCATCCATAATTAAATTACAATTATGATCATTCAAATGCATGAAGATGCAAGCATCTATTAACTTGAAGTTATAGACTTTTTTGCTCAAAGGCTATAAAGGCTTGCATTTACTCTAATATTCCCATGATCACTTGATGGACCATGATCCATGATCGCCAGTTAATGATGGATGGATTACCTTAATATCCACATATATAAATCAGAAAGGTATTGTGATAAAGATAACATAATCTGAACGACAAAAACTGTTCTGGTGTCATTTATTTTGGTTTTGGAGAATCGTCGCTTTGGCAGTTTATCATTCATATAGATACGAAGTAGGAAGACTCCGCGCAAACAGAACAGAACAGAGGTTTTATTCGTTTAACTTGAATCAATTCATCGCTGATTATAAACACTCATCAATTCAATACATTTAAACATACTAGAACTTGTATAAGAGAATCTTAGTAAATACGTATTACGTTATTGTATATAGGCAGGACATATAATGATAAAATAAACAAAGACTGGATGTCCAGTGAGGATAAAAATCCGAGCGTCCTGGACTCGAACACACAGCGGTCCAGGTCCCTTGTTCTCGAAAATACTTAAGTACAATCTCGGACTCAAATATGAGTACCATACTCAAATTCCTATTGAAACTAACGGTCATAGTTTGAGTCTGAGTATGAAAAGCGTATTTAAGTATACCATTTGATTTTCGAGAACACGAAACTAGGTCCGTGTTCTAGAATTTACAAAGATCTCAGACTTGAGCTAAAATGTATGTTTAACCTTGTGTTTGAGCATGAATGTGATAGCCTCTCCGTGGCCGAGAGGGTAAAGTCGCTGACTTAAACACTCACTCAGCCCCTCGCCGCGTGGGTTCGAATCCCGGCAGGGTCATTCGGATTTTCATGTGAGGAAGCCGGCTGGCTGGTGGTTCTACCCGGATGCCTCCGTGCATTCGGGGTCTTCCTCCACCTGTAATTAGCTGGACGTCGCTATAAGACTGAAATACTGTCGAAGCGACGGTAAAATCAAATAGTCAAGGCAAGTCAAATGTAGTATTTTGTCATTACCTTTTATGCAAATCCATACGTTAAAGACCCATTATATATCATAATGATACAACCTACATGAAAATGAAAAGATAAAATAATCTCTTAACACTTTTACTTTTCTGTGCAAGAACATATTTTTTGAGGAAGAATATTGGGCCTTTAAATATACCCTGGTTCCAGACTCGTCTGAGTGTTTGCTACTCAAAAACTCGAACCAAGGACTTTTTTTTTAACCCCATCCCCTTTCCTGTGCATACACTCATATCGAGCAAATGTGGTCGGCTAGTATCACATCAGACATACTATTCCCAGGGAATCATGACATTGAAATAACAGTTAGCCATACGTTACTAGTCTATATATGTTCAATAAGCATAAGAGGAAGGACGCATTAGTAGACACTAAAAGTTAATACAGGCGAAATCAAACTTTTCAGACAGATTTCCATTTGATAAAGTATTGAAATTCGATGACACACATATTGACACTCTAGTGTGAACTTCAGAAATGCACATTAATCCTTGCAGTGTCAAGTTAACGCTAATTTGGTCTATTCACTTTTTATTTAAAAAAAAACTTTATCTTACACCGATATAGTGGATTATCAAAGAAAACATGAAATTTTGAAGAATAAAAGGTAGATCAAAAGACGATCATTTTTACAGTCATCAATTTGAACGGGTATAAAAACAGACCCGTAATAGAATGCAAATGATACAAAATTGATATTACCACGTATCGTATATCAACATGTGATTTATAATGAATATGGTGTAATATATTGAACAAAAGTGAGATTGTTGTAAAACATGTGGGCGTGTCTGTCTGTCTGTCTGTCTAGATTTTCGTGATAATGCAACGATGTTTCAGCGATTTCCTCCTTTAGAAGTTCATACTTAAAGTACGAGAAACGAATAAAGATATATAATAAGAAATGGTAAAACGATATTTTTTTAAATTATCATACTTACAAGGACATTTGAGTGGTATCCATGTGAAGCTGATCTGTCACCCCCGATTTTCCTGATTTGATTGTGAATCGGCGGTAAGGATCTAGTCAAATCCGGTCTCGCCGGCGGCGGAGCCTTAGGAAGCCGCCATTCTAGCGGTGTCTTAGCCTGTCCAGACTCCTTCACCCTCCATTTGGCTCTGTATATTGCCTCCTGAAGGGCGGTGAACGTATCCAGTTCATGTCCCAATGCATCTCGTAGAATAATTCTCGGACAACTTTTGTTTGTCGATGGCGCCGTGGTGCGGGCCAGCCCGCCTGCGCCATCTGAATTCTGGACGTCTCGCATACGGTCCATGGGACCAATGTCAAGGTCAACTCCATTGATCGTGCGGAATATATCCGGAAGAATTGTGTGGGCTCGTGCCCCAACCTCTATCTGAGAGGTGGGCATTATGGAAAACAAGATTTATCCAATATCACAGGGTTATTAAATCCACATGCTATATGTTACAATGCGTTCCGATAGCCTGTAACAGAAAAAAATGATGTCTTTACTATTTTTATCACTGAATGCATGCAAAGCATTGTTGATGATACTGACAACCGATGATGATAACAGTCATGCTTCATAGTGCGAAAATTTACATCATTCAATACCTCTCCCGCCTTTTTGTTATCATAAATAATTACAACTAAAAATATAATATTTTACGCAAATTTAATATTGATAGTATTTCCTTTATTACAATTAAAATATATACTTAACTTTGATATTAATAATATGCCCTTTATCATATTAAAATCATATATCAAAATTAGATTAGTACAACCATTGTATCAGAAGTCATTTTTAAATCACATTTGGATAAATATCAAACTATATATTTTTCTCAACTTTTATATTTACAGTCACTTGTTTTTTCACTCGAATTCTTTTATTCATAATTTTAAATTAAAAGTCTGCAACTAAATCCGTCAATAGATTTTCCCTATATACAAACCTGCTTCACGATAATGCCTTATGTACACTCTCGTACACTGAATCCACAATGCCTTCGGATTAAAAAACAAAATCCCAGCAGTACATCCGTTATCAACATAGGTAAAAGTTACACCGAAAAAAAGGAGAAGAGAAACTTAATCAACGAAACAACAATCGATAGATTTCCTGTCCTACTCCGGAACCAGTGACACAATTATATACAGTGACGATTCCGGAACATAAAACAGTCGTCAAAGAAATCATTAAGTCAGTGCACAGTACAGTAGAGTACCTTACGGTCCATCCCCCGTACCGCGACTGTGTGAGCTACATCGGATTAAAGCCATCAAGTGTTGCATAAAAATCTATATCCACTACAAAGCGATAACCCGACTCCTCGGTGAGATAATCTAATCGTATATTCAAATCCATCGGACCAGACTATCGCACAATTGTAGATGTAGCTATGAATAATTGATAACATTTCTAGAAATCTAGAAATTTTCATTTAAATTACGCTTTTCAAGCATCTCGTGTACACAAAGGATTCGCACTTGAATGGACTCCAAGCTAATATTTATGCGAGATTTGAAGTCCATAAGCTGTCAGTTCATCAATAAAGAGATCATTGATTGACATCGATCAACTCATTGAATGATGATGAAAATTGAAATCCGCTCTTGTAATAGTATTAAAATGATGTAAAAAAGTGACGTACGTGTCATGTACGATATACAATTACTTGTAAACTTCTGTATGACCAAATCGTGGTGGCATTTTCCACGATATTAGTTTCAGTGAATATTTCCTAACCCTGTTAATAAAATGCTTTAATAGTTTGTTCATCAGTTATACACCCTATATATCGAGTGCCGTGGTCTCATATCCACGGGTTCAAACCCCATTGGGAGTAAACATTTTTGTATTATCTTCCCAGGTGTATGTTTGTTGTGTTCAACGTCCAGCCGACAGCACGGTATATAAACGAAATCAATGTACCATGTCTTGAAAGCCTTTACAATTCAATGTATACCCTGTCTTGCGATTACAAGCACACGCTACTTTTCTTCGAAGCCTACATATTTTAACTTGTACCTTTCTTGCAAAAACCGGAAGTAGACTCGTTTATATACTGTAGACATTATTACAGTCATTTGGAGACGATGTTTACTTGAGACAGATATAGTGCTGCCACACTGCAGTATCACGCCGTAGACATGTGGCATGATACCACACCCAGTCACATTATCTTGACACCGGGTCATCCAGTCCTGCAACTACCCCTATATGCTGAGCGCCAAGCAAGGGAGCTATAACAGTACCATTTTTTTACGATTTGGTAAAAAAAAAATCGCGACCGGGGATCGAACCCACGACCTCTAACCACTCGGCCACCGGGGACGGTACCATGTAGGTGTAAAGTATGGAAACTGTCGGGAGGGACTAGCATAAGTTGTAAGAACTTATTTATGTTAAATGAATAAGTTTAAACTACGAAACATAAGATATGCAAATATATAGATTTTAAGTGTTGTTTATTTTATGTATATATTCATGACTAAACATTTCAAACGCAAGCCTATTTGTAAACAGATATGCATGGTCATTTCAGGTGATCCGTGATGTCAGCATTAAAATGCATTTTTTTTTTTTTTTTTTTTTTTTTTTTTTTGGTTATTGAAAAGTCTCCTTAATTTACAACGCCATCAGGAAAATTTATATGGATATGGTTTTAAAATGTACGTATGAGATTAGATGTATTCGTTAAACATACTGGAGTTTATCGAAAAATGTGTCACGAGTGTATAAAATAAATGAATGAATTAAGAAATGAAAATAAATGAATAAATAAAATAATTAAGATAAATATTGTTTTTGTTTGTTTGTTGTTGTTGTTGTTTTTTTTGTTTTGTTTTTTTCAAAAGCGGAACTATCAGGACCCGAAACACTCTACTTACAAATGGATAAGAGAAACCGAAACATTCGAATGTACTATTATCATTTGGAAGAACTTGGGCTTTATCGCCCGTTGTTATGGCCTACAAATACAAATCCACAACAAACATGGTGTTGTTTTATTTCTCCCATACCAATACGCATCAGTCGTAATTTATAAACTCTCGTCTATATTCACCAGTACAGCTCTTCTTCTCACCAAAAAATCATTATCTGTTCGCAAATAAAGTCATTTAATAGCGATCCCGAAGCGTCGGTCTGTATTGAGGTGGGTGAGTGACATCATAATGTGCGGTAGTGGGCGTACATTTCACGCGCCGTTCCTGGGCGGAGTACATATTTTATTCACTTTCAATGACACTCGACTAAATTTAATTGTACACCCTTAAAACATGACTCGACTTAGGACTATGCTAAATACTTGACTGAACCTGAAAGTTTTGTAACCAGTATAAAACCAGACCTGTCCCAACAGACCTGTCCCAACGACTTGATGGGGTAGTTAAATGCATGACCCAGGATCCGAAGAGCTGTGTAAACGATCATTCTTTGCTGCAGTAGGCCTAGGTGTTTTATCCAAGACCTTCCCTAGCGTAAATCTATATCAACCCGGATCTCTTTACCAATTTATATAAAAATCAAATGTATAAACCAAAGAAACGGCGAAAATGATAAGTACCTGTATATACAGATCTTAATAAATCGATTGAACTGAGGAGAACTAAATTAAATATAATTAAAACATTTATAAAATTTAAGGGGTGTAAGCTGAATGCATGCAATGACCGTTTTCCTTCTTGAGAATTGCGGCAAAAAAAGTCAACAATATCAAATCAGTTAGGGTAAGAATCATATCATGTTTATCTTAATGTTACATTCCTCAATGATCGCGACAGTATTTCAATCATGTAGCGAAGTCCAGCTAATCACTTATGAAGGAAGACCCCGAGTACCCAGGGGCATACGCGTAGAACCACCGACTTCAGCGGTAAAGTCCCTGTAATGGCGACATTTCGGACCTTATGGCCTTTCACGGAGATAACCAATGTTTCCTTATGTTTCATTAGGGTACCTTGGTTAACTTGGTAGAGGTTAAGTGGTCCAAGACATAGCGGACCATTACAGGGACTTAAACTTAACGTGAACCACCTGGATGACTTCTTGAAAAAAAAAAGAAAAAAAAAAAAGAGTTACTAAACCGAAACTTGAACCTACAGCGTCACTAGGCTACGGAACCCCCTGACCCAAACATGCTTTTCGACCGTGATCAGTCAACGCCTTCATAAAAAGATAAAGTGCGATCTTTAATTGAAGAAATCATTAACCGGCACGTTCAAAATTATGGTGCACACTGACACGCAGACTGAATAAAACAGAGTTAATCGAATGAATAACAGTTTTGTCATATTCGATAAACCTGCAATTTGCCATTTATATTTTCATTGAAAATATGCATTGATAAATTTCATAAAAATGTTGCTTTATTTGGTTTATCGCAGTTACGAGGCGTTTTGATTTTATTCGTATTGAATTTAAATATGTACGGATGAATTTACTATTAAATGAGGCTTAATTCTGAACTGGGGGTGTATACATATCATTTGTGCATATACTGGTGTCAGTTTGTGCTAAGAGAAATGAAAATAATGTTTCTGAATATTGGAATCTTGATAAGTGAATAAAATGACGTATTCAATTTAGCTTCAATTGGTATCAGTATTGAATGATCAGATAATTATCAAACTTATGCTGACTTTCTGTAAGAAACTAATTTGATAACTTAATAGAACCAGTTTGGTGTCACTTATAACGTGATGATATGTTTGTATTTTGATTTAATAGCGTACATTTATTGGGGAAGATGACAACATTGACAATGAAGAAGAAGATGACGCTCGGTGTGCAAGCTTTATATGCAAGATGAATGTCACATTCACTACTGTAAACTCATTAATTTTCGCTGTCATCAGATTTCGTTGATTATGCGCTTAAGGGAATTTCGAAGGTAGTTTTATCTGTGGATTTATGTTCTAGAAAAAGTGAGGCCTGTATGAGAAATGGTTTCAAGGTGATTAATACTCGTGAGTATTACCCTCCACGGAATCGATCAAAACTTTGATCCCTCGAGAACTAATGGTTTCACAGTAATTTTAGACTCAGTCTGAAGGACAGCCAACTATTTCTTGATTAATGAATGGCCACGTTATTACCTTTACATATAATAAATATAATTATAGTCACTGAAGTATTTCTAGATTTTTATAAAACATAGCTCTGAATATTTGCAAGTCTTGGGTCTCAGTCTAAAACACAGACTCAGGAGATCGATGAATTAAGGCCATTGTTGGTAAGCCCAGTATCAGAACAATGGGTCTCAGCTCTTCACCGCTGTGGGTTCGACTCCTGGCCCTTCCACGTAAGATTTTCAGCAGGATCGCTGTAGGTCAGTAGTTCTACCCGGGTACCCCTGTGCATCTGATAACATGCCAGACGCATGGCATGATAACTTTCAAAGTCGCGAAATACTAGTCCAACGCAGATTCCGTCGAATGGGATCAGTATTAGTTGTAAGAACTTGTTTTCCAGTCGACGTAAAATTAAAAAGTTTAAACCAAAAGCTGGACGTCAATATATATGACTGTCCAATTTTAACCCTTTCCCTCATAGAGGAAACCATGAAAAGACCTATGCGAACAACATAAAACCAGATCAGCCTGCGAGTAACTCGCAGGCTGATCAGGTTTTATGCTGTTCGCTGCTCCTCAGTGGTCTGGAAATGAGAACTTTGTAATTAAATTTGGTAAGGTTTAACTGTGGTTTTCTGCAGATCAGGCTTTATGTGGTATCTGTTGAGTGCGTCGAAATTAATCTATATGAGGGAAAGGGTCAAAATGAGTCTATATGAGGGAAAGGGTCAAAATAAGTCTATATGAGGGAAAGGGTTAAAATGAGTCCATATGAGGGAAAGGGTTAAATGAGTCTATATGAGGGAAAGGGTCAAAATGAGTCTATATGAGGGAAAGGGTTAAAATGAGTCTATATGAGGGAAAGGGTCAAAATGAGTCTATATGAGGGAAAGGGTTAAAATGAGTCTATATGAGGGAAAGGGTCAAAATGAGTCTATATGAGGGAAAGGGTTAAAATGAGTCTATATGACGGAAAGGGTCAAAATGAGTCTCTATTAGGGAAAGGGTCAAAATGAGTCTATATGAGGGAAAGGGTCAAAATGAGTCTCTATGAGGGAAAGGGTCAAAATGAGTCTATATGAGGAAAAGGGTCAAAATGAGTCTATATGAGGGAAAGGGTTAACATGCCAGGTTCGTGGCATAATAGCCTTCTCAGGCACAAAGTACTGGTCCAACCCAGGTACCGTCGTAAGGGATCAGTATTGTAAGTTGTAAGAACCATCTACGATAAAACTAATACAACAACAGCAAAATGTCATCGATTTCACAAAGAGTTTAATAATCAAATAGTTCGCATTTAAAATACCTAAATTTCGATAAGAATACCACTTGCGACTTTAATAAGACTAGTTATTCAACTAGTGTGATCAACTCTCCATTGAGTGAGGACGGATTACGATGTCTCGCCTGACAACCGGCATGTTTTTCTCACATCTTTTGGATTTATTGCTTCTTATTAGGCCACAAAAATATCCCATGACGAATGTAAAAAGAGTAAAAAAAACTACTTCAGTTTTGCTCTTGGCGACTTGAAAGCTATTCTGTTACTTAATCCTGTCGTATATTCCATGTGCGTTATAGATTAAAACGGCCTGTGAACCGCTTCATGTTTATTAATCTTTTTATCAAATAGATACTCTTTCTATAGGGTTTTATTACGTGATAAAAAAGGAAGGGGTGTAGCCACAATGTAACTTAATGAAAATCTTGACTTAAGTTAAAAAAAATAAAAACAACATTTGTTTCTGATAAGAAGAGGAATTTCTGGTTTTATTATTCCTATAGACTCAGAAGATTAATGGATTAAGAGCAATGCTGGGATATGGAAGGGCAGGTATCAGAGAAATGTGACTATGCCCCTCCATGCTGTGGGTTCGACTCGTAAAATTTCAAGCAGGCTTGCGGTAGCCCAATAGTTCTACTCGGGTATCTTTGTACACTCAGTCAATTCCTTAATTTGCCTATAATGTGTTTCATTCATTTGGTAAATTAACTGCATAGTTTGAGAGTTAGGTAAGCTATTACAGACAATATAGGATACATAAAACTTTATCAAAGTTAAGATAAGTCTTAAGATGCCTCATGAATACTGTACCGATCCAGCACAGAAACCGTTGAAAGGGATTAGTTAACCGTAGCTGCGACACTGACTCGGTCATATATAATGATGCTATAATATTAAAGTCTTTTTTTCTTCTCACGTCCATTGGGAAGAACATCTCATGCTTATCCATCCCGCCGATTTCTGTATTGGACCAGTACTTTGCACAAAGGAAGGCCACCAAATGATAATGCCTCAAATGGGATTCGAACCTACGATCTTGGGATCCTCACTCATGTATGCCACATATTGACCACAGCGCCCTCCGAACGTCCAGTTACCCAAAGTCCACAAGGGCATCTGGGAAGAACAACGGACGTACCAAAAGCCAGCAGGAATAAGAAGTCGACCGAGTGACCACTGACCGGGACTCAAACCCACAGCAGTAGAATGCAACAGGTGTTCGACTGGTCTGTCCTAGTTATATAATGTTGGTGTATCTTCAATTAACTATGGGGACCAATGATAACTTTTGATTATTTGGGGCATCCCTCTTTTTTAAACTTTAAAAAAAAACTCATTCGGATCACCTCGTCCATTCCGAATTCACCAGAAATAACCGAGTAATTACGAATAATCAAAACTATGCAAATAGATTTCAACTCAGTTCATAGGAAGGCCTATGTCGAATGGAAAATGTAATGTTTAAGGAAAAAACACTTGCGCCTTCGTAAGACAAACCTGTCTGATAAAGCTCAAACGAAAATATGTATGTGGAAGAAACGAAAACACACCTATATTAGTTAACTGTCTGATTTTTCACCAGTGTTACCTAGGTTCGATTCCAGGTTTGGTAGCCTATTCGAATTAGTGACTTTTCAGCCAAGTATTCTTGTATCAAGGACCACAAGAACGCTTACGAAACTATTTTCATTGTCGCTTTCTGTTCAATCGTTAAAATAATACAATAAAAAAGTTTAAATCATACATACCGAAAATAATAAAATCGCACTTTTCACAATATATTCCTATTTCCGCTCATAAATCTTTAATCGAACACGCTCCATCACTGAACGTCGAATCCTTTCTAATAATTCCTCATAGGAAATCTTACGGCTTTTGACTTTGAACAATTGATTGAATTTCTCGATCGATATCCGAACACCCGCGTTTCTCTCAGTCTGCCGTTATTAAACAACAAATGGTTGTATTTATTACAAATCAAATGAATCAATTACTGTGTATCAAACGAAATAAAACCCCGCATGCCAAACATTTATTTATAAACATTCACAGTTGTTTTCTATTGTGGGAAGTTACAAGTAAGTGTTTATCGTAGAGATAGGGTTTTAAATGATTTTGTCTGCTCAGGAGGCATGAGCAATGCTGTGGTTGTTTGACAGTTGTAGTACGCGGGTATATTACTTTAATGTCGATAAAATTATTGTTTAATATAAAATATATAATACTCATCCGAAAGTATAAAATAAATTCATCACAATCAGTAAACAACCAGTGCACAGCTAAAAACCTCAGAAGTTATAAAAGTTGCATAAGTACATCTGTTTTGGATTTTGTCTCAAACTGCCGACGTAACGTCTGACAACGTCAACGTATTTCAATGCGAGAACCAATGAAACCCTGACGTCACCAGCAAGTACCTCCGATTTCAAATCGTCTCTATGTTTCATCATCTGCCGTTGGATTATCAATCTGGAATTTCCATTGCACCACTCTCTAATTCGAACGCCATGCTTGTAAACTATTTTGTTATTTCTTGTGCTCAAGTGAATTGCCATATTCACCATTTAATGTATTCTTGCGCAATTTGTTCGAAGTTATACGGTGTGACAAGAAGATATTATTGTGAGGTGATTGATAATGACGTATCAAAAATCATTCTTTTATTTTTTTCGGAGATGAAAGAAAAGAAAATTTATTTTTATTCCTTCGTGATGGCAGAAATCTATCAAAGACTGTTATTAGCAATACTAACTAGAATTGTCATATCAAATCATTTTTTTTCCATATAACCTAAACTTATAACAACAAAAACATGATGAACGGACTGTGAAAGACTCTATTAAGGGCCCTGGAAACATAAGCAGAAAAAATGCATATATACAGTATAAATAAAAACAATGTTAACATATAAAAACAAACAAAAAACATGATTAACGGACTGTGAACGACTCAAAGGATTTGCAATCTTACACCAAGAAAATAGTTTCAAACAATAGCTGGAACTAACGATTCAATGTGTGTATTACTCATACATTATCAACATTACAGAAAATGATATATTTTCAATCTCAGTAAGATACATCAAATACCTTTAATATTCATCTGTTTGAGTTCTACACAATATGTAATAAAACGTTATGCGTAACGTGTTAAGTATGAGAAATACGAAACCGAAATCAGCTGTTTAAGCATGATGTCATATGATAAAATATGTTACGTCATGCTTATCCAGTTGATTGCTTAAGCCTTCTTGATAAACAAGAGGCTTTCAAATTCCATGCTTTCAGTGAAAGAAGTTTTATTTAAGAATGATAACTGTCTTCTAAGAGCGCATTATCGGTCACTTGCGGTAATAAAAACAATATATTCGCCACTTCTGAAAATATTTTCTATAACCTCGTGCGAAAGAAAATACGGTCTTACGAAGAAAAAAATCCCAGTTTTTTGTCGTCATTTTATTATATACCTTTATTATATACCTATAAATGTTTTGGCTCAAATACATGCAAATATAACTCCCTCCGCATTATGTACGGTTTCAAATAGGGCTGTGAGGACTACTTTCGACATGGCTCCCGTACGAACTAACTAAAACTATTAATTTATCAAATGTCATTAACCCTTTCCCTCATATAGACTCATTTTGACGCACTCAGTAGGTACCACATAAAGCCTGATCTGCAGAAAACCACAGTTGAACCTTACCAAATTTAATTATAAAATCCTCATTTCCAGCCCACTGAGGAGCAGCGAACAGCATAAAACCTGATCAGCCTGCTTAGTTTATACATTTTTGAGACTTGATTTTACATTTTTGTGGTTGATTGTAATTTTTTTTATGTTTAGATGTATTTGCTGATTTTGTTTCTTAACTCTAGAAGAATGATACATTTTTGTTGCTGTGTTAACCGTCGCTGCTACTGTATTCATATAGCCACGTCCAGCTAATTACAGGTGGCGGAAGACCCCGAGCGCGCACACAAAGGTACCCAGGTAGAACACCTTACCTAGAGGAAGTCAAACTCAGCGCACCTGTTACGTTAAGCAACGCGACAACTGAAAGGGGAGGTAAATACTGCGGCGGAGTTTGAGGGAAATCCATCTAAAATGCTTTCAGTTTAAACTTATTTAATTTCAAATTTATGAAATGGGATCGGAGCTGAAAGGCGCTCTCACATAGAAAAATAAATAGATAAAAAAAAAAAAAAAAAAAAAAAGCAACCGAGTGACACTGTCGGGATTTGAACCTACAGCGATGAGGGACAGCATATTCTTGGCGTAAGATAATCAAAAATGAACCGGCTGTTTTTAAACAAGGCGTGGTGTAGCTGGACAAACATTTTCATTTATTTAATTTATTCAAGCGGTAAATTTTACCTTAGCTTAGGGCATGAAAGCTTTTTATGGGCCGTAAAACCCGTTCAACTGTCCTATTAACAGGATTACCGTGTATGTATATGTACTGTGTTTGTTTTCCGTTTAATAACTAGACAAAAGCTAATTATAGATAAAGTGCAATGTTAATGGACTGTTTTATTTGAGCAAATTTGATCCTGCAACAAAACAAACACTGTCCTTAAGATATAAGAGGTTTCGTCTTATGCAAATGCCTATGAAAGTATGTTTACATACATGTCAGAAATTAAACTCTCTCCTTCTCTCCCACCCCCCTTCTCTCTCTTTGTCATGTAGGTCTCGATTTTCAAATATTTCTTCCTTTATTTAAGCGACGGCTGATAGATCAATTTTAGCAGATTTGGAACTATTCAGTTAGTTATAGCGGTAAATCAATTATAAACACGTTTAATTAACGTTTTCTGTAATGATAATAGTTCGGTACAGTACCATTTAAATATAGAAAATGAGTTAACAAAATTAAGATATAAACTTTAGACTGAATCTGATCGGCATGGAATAACTCTATTCCATGCAGTTTCTTCTATTCATCAATTTAAAAATTCTTTTATTCATTGGAAATTCCCAGAATGTGACCTTCAGTTGTATAATTGCTTTGCTTTTTTATTAATTATTCCTAGATAACTCTATTTTCCAGTTAAATGTCATTTTAATGGCACATTGTTTTTTGGATGTTGTAATGATTTTGATGTAGTAACTGTATGTTGTATATATTTTATTGTTTCCTTTATGTGGATCATTTGGAAGATTTGTTTTTAACCAACTATGTTTTCCACCCTAAATGAAGACTTAATATATATACTTACTGACTAACTTACCTCATAACAAAATACAGTGTATACTGTTTACGTAGTTCTAGAAATTGTGAAGATGTATATCATTTTGTTTGTATCTGATATGTTTCTGAAGTTATTCGAAAAAAATATTTCAACATGTATTACTATGCCAAATCAAGTGATAATAAATTTATAGAACTAAGGATATCTGAAAAATTGTCGAAATTAAATAGATTGTGTACGTATATATACTATGTATCTAAATTTCGCAAAATCCTGTTTAATTAAATATTGGTACTTAAAATGGTGCGTCAAACTACTCGCTTGTTTCATGTTTTTACCTTGTTTGTGAAATTTTGACTCTATGTATAACTTAAAAACGTTCAATGTATCCCCTTCTTCTCATTATATCATACTATTTGAATATCAAATATCAATTTGTGATTTATGTCATCAAATTTAGTATTCTCTCAGTGTTGCGGTCAAAGGGGTTTGACACGAAAGTGGGGGACACGAAAAAAGAGGGGGCGGGGGGGGGGGGGGTCATAAATTACTGAATGCCTGTGTGAATATGTACGAGAGTACATGCGCTCACAATTTATTATAATTTGTAGACAAACAGACAGACAGACAGACAGATAGATAGATAGATAGATAGATATTTTATTTGCAAATCCAAACGGCCTATAGCCCCATGAGATACGATATTTTTCATATATTACGGCAAGATAATCACTATATATTAACGTTACAATACAATTAAATAAATTTTAGATTACTTCTGCTTCATGCATACCGTTTGCTGACAATGGTCGTGACACACACAGCTTCAGAATCTCGAATGAACTGCGCGACCGATGAACAATGGTCCCTTGCGATTTTCGACCTGTATAATGTCGAGGTAAACAAGCCAGGGATGATTTCATGACTGCAATCAAATGATTTTATCTCAAGTTTGTTGTCAATTAAATTTGCGAATTTAAATGGTTTTCAATGATTAGTTATGATTCCAAAATTGCCGAGATATTTGATGTATGACTGGAGTATAGTTCTGTTAATTCCCAGGATTGAGTGGTTTTTGATAAACACTTTACTGTCTGATTATATTAAATGACGGAAAGGACAAATATTGACAATCAGGAAAGAAGATTAAGTTGAAGTATAGACTCATATATGTGTATGTGTGTATGTATACACGTGTGTTTGAGTCTTTGTTCATACATATATGTATTTGATATACATGTATGCCTCTTTGTACGCTCAGAGAGAGAGAGAGAGAGAGATAGAGAGAGAGAGAGGGAGAGAGAGAGAGAGAGAGAGAGAGAGAGAGTAAGGGCAATTACTCCCGGTACGATGAATGTCATTGACTTACCAATATGAAAATATATTAAACTTTTGTAAAACGAGATGTGACAAGACAACGCACGCAATTCCTATATAGATCCATCTTCGCTTTATGTAAGTAAAAACAAAACTCTTGACATTTGACTCAAGTTCTAAAAAAAAAAACCAAAAAAAAAACAGGTTTTCCCTATTGAAGTAACGTCTGAACCCAAAGGCATACTTTGAACAATCTTGATAGTGGATACAATGCTATGCTCAATTCATCTAAACTCTAGGATTTTTGGTTTCAGACAATAAGATTTTCAAAATATTTCTATTTAGTTTTTTGAGAAGATTTTTAAGGTGCCACTTTATACGTGTAAGACAAAAGCGGCCATGTTTTAACGAATCAGAATACTTTGTTAAATTCATATGAAAAATAAACGTCCCCCACATATATACACTTAATCGCAATTCTAACTCAACCGTTTCAGTATATCAATTTGTACATTATGCTGTGTAGCATCAGTTGCGACGAATCATTCATCCACGACGCGCTGTTAGGCAAGTAGCGGGTCGATTTTATCGTGAAAATGAAAGTAAGCAAGGAAACCGAATTTAATAGATTTGTGATATGATGGCTGGGATAAGCAATGAAGAAAGTGGTTGCCCGATGGTTGGTCACATAAATTCAGGTATGAATTGCATTTTATTGAAATATTCGAATAAAAAATCATTAAAACACATAATTATGCTAATTGTCCGTAAATGCAACCTACTAAAATAATAAAACTAAACGCTCACTTACACGAATATATTGTTTCAGGTTGCGAGGAATTGTGAAAAATAATGTATAAGTGTTGCGTTAGATGTGTGATAGTATAATGTTTTAATAGCTGTGAGTTAGGCATGTCCCATTGGAATTCAGCCCTTCATGGTCAAATCATGCGGCTATAGTGCCGGTGGCATATCATGTCTACATTTAATCACGCTTCTAATGTAATACTTCGAGTTTCTCATTTTGTGCTATGCTCTTTAATAAGGCACTATATAGGCTGGACAATTAACAAGACTGTTGGCGTGATTTTTAAAATACCACTGTTTTAAAACAAGTCAGTTTTGTTTGGCACTGTTAGCATCTACAGAGGGCAGGGGTATTTCTAAATAATAAACCCTTTACCCCATGAATATTCATGTAGATCTACAACATAAATCAAATGAACTTTAAATGATATATAAAAATGTGATTGTTTTGCTGTGTAGACTATATAATTAATTGCATGAACATGCAGAGGAGAATCCGACCAGACAGCCCAATATAGGAGATATCTGATTTTATCTGGGTCTGCTCTGTTTGTCAATGCATCAAAACGAGTCTATATGGGGTAAAAGGACCTTTGCATTGCCACGGACCAATTTTGTTGTTTTCATTAAAGTGTGAAATAATTACATTAACATGTGTAGATGCAGCATCTAATCTTAGGACAAAGGGGGTCTAAAGTTCAAATCCTGTTATACATTTTTCCTTCTTTCCCCACCTCCTGCAATATCAGGGCCTGGCAAAAACAGAACCCTAGACCGGTACTTTATAGATCCGTGATGCGTGTCCGTTTCCGCGTCCGTGTCAGCGATTTTTGGCTTACTAAAAAAATCGTTGGGTCTATTCTATACGTCCGCTCCGTGTCCGTGACGTTTCGCTCGGCGAGAGAAAATTCACGCACACGGACAGATCGCGGATGCAACTGCCTCGCTCAAAGTCAGCAAATAAGCTAGTTCATGTCAACTATGTCCTACCCGTGATATGCATTAGCTATTTATTTATATACACGGGTAATATTTTTAGTTCGAACTGTAAAATGAACTCTGTCTTCCATCAAAGGTAAATTATCCGACAACGATAATTTGACAGAGAAATGTGACCAGTATTGAAACAACATTTGAGCAATAACACTATAATAGCAAAAGCACACTGTTAAAGAAACAGTGGTATTTGCATCTGTAGGTGATAATATTAAAGTCCACTGGTGCACCTTTCGCTACCAATTTGTTCGGTTTTGCATGTTTTCACGGCAGTATGGAATAGTACCTCACGGCTAAAAAATGACCTGACACGGGCTCGGACATGGACGCGGACGACGGGCCACGGAACTATGGAATTCCGGCCTTACTCTCGAAATATAACCGAATGAAGGGAAAGGGGTTTCCTTAATTATTTCAGTTAAGGACATGTGAAAACCAAAGTTTGTTACACATCTCTGTTGTTTTATTCTTAAGCGAATATTTTCAATGGCATGGTTCTTGAATTAAAAACTAAAGCAATATGAAATATACATTATTTTATTAACAAAATATAATTATATAGTTAGCCCATATTCCATCTGTAAGGGAGGTAACACAGATAAAACATTGAAATAGTCATACATGTATACAGTAACTTTATGAGAACTTAACACTGCAAAAATTCAAGATGAATGTTGGTAGTGTTACCCAGATTTTGCAATGACTGTTAACGCCCTACATTACAAATTTCTAATAGGTGATTTTCCATTAAAAACTATGAAATACTGTCAAACAGTAGAACAAACAAATCGTACGTGCCAGGCTCAATGATCTTAGCAAGAAACTATTTATCTATATACACCTATAATTTTTCATAAATACATGTATGACGTATGTTATAATGAAATTCAGGTTAATGCAGCTCATTCGCAGATTGGTAGAAATATGAAAAAAAAAATTCTACTCTCCCTCGTTAATGTTGGTGAAGTCTTTGTATCTTGACAAATAAACTCGGTAAGTGTAGGTCAGGTTATACGGGAAAATGTTATTTTCGTAAACGCCCACTTCGGGGAAATCGGTTAAAAATAGATTAAGTTATCCCCCGAAGCAAGTGCTTGTGATTGTGCATAATGTGGAAAAAAACAAACACCGAGAGAACGAATTACAAAGGAATAGGATAGAGGAAATATGAGGAAATCTCTAGGCTGTGTTTCCTTTTTATAATTTATTTGCATGTTCCTGCCTATAATTTAAAATTATAGGGTAGACTTAATCAGTATATGTTCTTAATATTTTCTACTTTCTACAACATTGATATCAACATTGTTTGCCAAACTATGAAAAGCTATAGGAAATACACCAAAAACCTACAATTCTTATATACTTCTTTTTATTTCAGACTTACGTCACCAACCAACTCAACCGTCCTTTTGCCCTCAACGGAATGCTATTAATAAAAGAATTATAAAGAAGAGGAAGTGGGTTTTTTTCAGTATCAAATGTGAATTTATGTCTAAACGTAATGGCAAAAATATAATGAAAAGCAAGTTGTTTATGTGTCAACATTATGACAAAATTATACTTGTCAATGAACCCTTGTCATAATTAACAATAATTGCATTTAGATTTACTTCTTCAGTGTTGGATGATCTTTCGGATTATTTAAAAAAAATATGCGCAAAGAATGCGTAAAAATGGACACTCGGTAAAACAAAGGGCCTGCTGCCTAGATGCTGAAGAGTCGGAGTATAAATTGTAACTACAAGGTCATTATGTGAAGATGATACACAGTTTCAGAGGAAGGTCATATTCAGATAATTCTTACTCTCACTGCGAAACATCGAGTACATGTACAAACAATCGCAGTGATATAATTGATGATCCGCTGAATCAAACCGGAGCAGAAAACACCCCACAACAGCCAAAGTTATCCTTATACTATCCTGCTTCCCTAGAATCAGTTGACCATTAACAGTATTTAAAGATACATTGTCATCTTTCAAAAATCCCATCTTTCGATTCGACAAACTCTTTTCTTAATCTTACAGATCTTTAGTTTATACATGCATAAACTGCAAGTAAAGCCTATGAAAATTCTGATAAGATAGTGCTGTGATATGTTTTATTAATGCCAGTAGTTCAGTGACAGTATTGCATAAATATATGATAAAAGTGTTATATGAATTGATTATTGAACACGTTGAAATTTCTACTTATTTGACATCTAATGAATGCATTTACTGTATAAACTTTCAGTTAAAATTGATCAACGAGGCACTTTCATATCATTATTATTTCATTAGGTCATGTAAAAAAATCTCGACAATGTATACATCTGATAGGCAACTCAAATGTATTAGTCAGTTGAACTGGCCATAACTGTCATATACAATAAATATGTCATCTAGGTTTACTTCCTCACTGTTGGATAAAATTTTGGATTCTAGCTGAGGCTGTCCATTCACGATATGGAGTAGTCAGAAGGACCGACACACAGCGCAGTGTAGAAATTGTGAAGAAATCCAGCAAAGAAAAAAAACAAGAGTTGAAAGAGGAACAAGAGATTACAAGTGGAAAGATAAAGACAAATGTTCACATTTCAGAAACAGCAATAGATGGTTCTGAGGCGGGGAAAATATTTCCAGATTCAGAAACTGCAAAGAAATATGCTTGCAAATAAACAAAGTGCCCCAACATCACCAATCGCTTGCTTGGCTGAGTTTGACAGATCTGTGTAAGCAATGTTGCATTCCTCCAACTTCTCCATAATGGTTGACGAGAGCAACGACCAGGGCGACAACAAGTTTATGGCTATCCTCGTCAGGGTGTTTAATCAGAATATAAAGAAGATATGGACCAAGTTCCTGGCCATGCCTGTCTGCTCATCGCTACGGCTGAGAACTTGTTCAAAACACTAAACCAGATCTTCATTTAAGTTCCAGTGTATTCAGAGTAACGGGGAAAAACATGTTCACCACATTGGAAGATTAAAGAGTTAAGTTTTTATTATTATTATTATTAACAGGGTTTTCAATAAACCTGGTTATTAGAATGGGGTACGGCATACGGGCATCAAATATGGTTTCTGTCGAATATCTCCTGTTAGAATTAAGGTAGAGTAATCATATTTGGTTGGTAGATACCATATATATAGAGAGGAGGAATGTTGGGATTGATCATATTTGGTTGGTAGATACCTTATAGGAAGAGGAAGGTTGGGATTGATCATATTTGGTTGGTAGATACCTTATAGGAGGAGGAAGGCTGGGATTGATCATATTTGGTTGGTAGATACCTTATAGGAAGAGGAAGGTTGAGATTGATTTTCAGGTCAATAGGGCTAAAGTCAAGGTAAATGTTGCTAAAATATTTGGTTTCCGTCAAATAACTTCTTTTAGGGGTGAGGTATGATGATCAATATTTAGCAGATAGGTGCCTTATGGGAAGAGGAAGATTGGGATTGAATTTAATGTCAATAGGGTCAAGGTCAAGATGACTGTTACTTGACCTGACTATTTGAGTTTACCGTCGCTTCGACAGTATTTCAGTCATATAGCGACGTCCAGCTAATTACAGGTGAAGGAAGACCCCGAATGCACGGAGGCATCTGGGTAGAACTACCGACCTACCGCAAACCAGCTGGAAGGCTTCCTCACATGAACATCCGAATGACCCTGACAGGATTTGAACCCACGCGGCGAGGGGCTGAGTGAACACTGTTACTTAAAATAGTTTTGCATTAAACAGGTTTCCGTCGAATACGTCATGTTAGAATTGAGATACAGTTTTTATGCTAGGAAGGTAGATACTTTATGGGAAGAGGAAGGTTAGGAATGATAGGGTCAAGGTCAAGGTCACTTTTAATTAAACAGAATTTTGTTTCCGTCAAATAGCGTCTTTTAGGAGTGAGGTATGATGATCATATTTAGTAGATAGATACCTTATGAGAAGAGGTAGATTGGGATTGAATTTTAGGCCAATAGGATCAAGGTTACTGATACTAAAAATGTTTTGCATCAAACAGGTTGTTGCTGTTAGGATTGATATATAGTTTTTATACTTGGTAGGTAAAAATACCTAATGGGAAGAGGATGTCAAATGTCATTAACAGGTCTAGTAAATTTTAGTTAACCTGACCAAAAACTTTGAAAACGAAAAACATTCAGGTAACCGACATTGCATGCCGTTAAACGAAATTATCCAATTGAGTGTGATGGACGAGCGGACAAATCATCATTGTTACGTTGTTTTATCAATTTGCATACTCCTTCTTCTTCCTGTTTTATATGTGAGATTTTTCAAATGACGTTTTTTAACTTCCTTATTAAGACATATGATATAAAAAATGAATTTCAACTTTCATAACAAATAATAGGGCTCAGCCAGGTAATTGAAAAGGAAATTCAACATCAAAATACTGCAGTACGATTTATTGAATAAAATACAATACAATACACACAATAAACAAATAAACGGTCATGTGACAAAGCAGATCTTTGTAAATTCAGATTTATTTTGTAACATTATCAGGCCTTTAACACTTTCCCTCATATAGACTCATTTTGACGCACTCAATAGGAACCACATAAAGCCTGATCTGCAGAAAACCACAGTTAAACCTTACCAAATTTAATTATAAAGTCCTCATTTCCAGACCACTGAGGAGCAGCGAACAGCATAAAACCTGATCAGCCTGCGAGTTACTCGCAGGCTGATCTGGTTTTATGTTGTTCGCATAGGTCTTTTCATGGTTTCCTCTATGAGGGAAAGGGTTAATAAATTGATATAACAATATTCTCAAACAAATAAGATAATATTTTCTGTATGTTTTTAGAGTCTCAGCGCCTGGGTGTATAGAACAACAGCCCTGTGTACACATTTCCGGTCATTCTTACTACACATAATGCATACAGTGTTGAGTTTCTATAAACTTCTGATTGCTATGATGTATCCTATATTGTTTCTGCGTATACGTTTTGTTCTTTTACAATATTTCCGAATGTAAATAGTGGCCTTATCATAAACACTGCTCCTTCGATCAAATTATAAATGTTGAACGTAAATTCAGAATATTGTCTATTTACACTACAATCACTCCATAATTCCAAAGTAATAAATTAAAATTATCACGACTTTTTAGATCTTATTGATTACAATTAAATTTATTATTTAAAGCAAAAGAGACTTCATATCAAATATGTACATGTATTGCTTATACTGGGTGGGCATTAGAATGGCAATCGTTTTGTTTCAATTTGATCTACTCTTGGGCGGTATTCAATATATATACTGCTTTTGACTCCTAACCATTATATTTTTTACGGTATTCATTAAATTTTTTACCTAAAATTCAATCTAAGTGAATTATGATTAATTTATTGTCATTAACGTTTTGTATACATAACTATAATTGTAGAAATCAATCATATTGTATGCAGATATGCTATACCCTCTGCTATTAGTGTGTTCCCTTCTCTAAATGTTCCAGAGCTTCTATTGTATACACTGCTGCTAATTAACATTCTTGACCTATTGATAATTTAATTCTTATACTATTTTTTAAATTTTTTTGTAAGCGTAACTTCTAGTTGTTAAACTAATTATATTCTATACACTTCTCTTACGCTGCTATTTCTATTTATTTCTTACCATAAATACTACTCTTTTTTAACTTCTATAACATAATTACGTAAAAATGTTTTATATTAACGTTACTACTAGTGTATACACTTCTCCTTTCATACACACTGCTGATAATGTAAGCACTGTCTCCACAGCATACAGGGATCCAAATGTATACACTTTTTCTATTGCTAAACTGTTCATATTGTATAAACTGCTATGTAAACAATTGTCTCTGTGTATACACTACACTTATGTAATACACTGATACTGCAAGTATGTAATACACTGATACTGCACATATGTGAAACACTGGTACTGCACGTAATTACTACACTGATACTGCACGTAATTACTACACTGATACTGTAAGTATGTAATACACTGATACTGCATGTATGTAATACACTAATGCTGCACGTATGTAATACACTGATACTGCATGTATGTAATACACTGATACTGCATGTATGTAATACACTGATACTGCATGTATGTAATACACTAATGCTGCACGTATGTAATACACTGATACTGCATGTATGTAATACACTGATACTGTAAGTATGTAATACACTGGTAATACACTGATACTGCATGTATGTAATACACTGATACTGCATGTATGTAATACACTGATACTGCATGTATGTAATACACTAATGCTGCACGTATGTAATACACTGATACTGCATGTATGTAATACACTGATACTGCATGTATGTAATACACTGATACTGCATGTATGTAATACACTAATGCTGCACGTATGTAATACACTGATACTGCATGTATGTAATACACTGATGCTGCACGTATGTAATACACTGATACTGCATGTATGTAATATACTAATGTTGCACATATGTAATACACTGATACTGCATCTATGTAATACACTGATACTGCATGTATGTAATACACTGATACTGCATGTATATAATACACTGATACTGCACGTATGTAATACACTGATACTGCAAGTATGTAATACACTGATACTGCATGTATGTAATACACTGATACTGCATGTATGTAATACACTGATACTGCAAGTATGTAATACACTGATACTGCACGTATGTAATACACTGATACTGCATGTATGTAATACACTGATACTGCATGTATGTAATACACTGATACTGCATGTATGTAATACACTGATACTGCAAGTATGTAATACACTGATACTGCAAGTATGTAATACACTGATACTGCATGTATGTAATACACTGATACTGCATGTATGTAATACACTGATGCTGCAAGTATGTAATACACTGATACTGCATGTATGTAATACACTGATGCTGCAAGTATGTAATACACTGATGCTGCAAGTATGTAATACACTGATACTGCATGTATGTAATACACTGATACTGCATGTATGTAATACACTGATGCTGCAAGTATATAATACACTGATACTGCATGTATGTAATACACTAATACTGCATGTATATAATACACTGATACTGCAAGTATATAATACACTGATACTGCATGTATGTAATACACTGATACTGCACGTATGTAATACACTGATGCTGCAAGTATGTAATACACTGATACTGCACGTATGTAATACACTGATACTGCATGTATGTAATACACTGATACTGCATGTATGTAATACACTGATACTGCAAGTATATAATACACTGATACTGCATGTTGTAATACACTGATGCTGCAAGTATGTAATACACTGATACTGCATGTATGTAATACACTGATACTGCATGTATATAATACACTGATGCTGCATGTATGTAATACACTGATACTGCATGTATGTAATACACTGATACTGCATGTATGTGATACACTGGTAATACACTGATACTGCACGTATATAATACACTGAAAATGCACGTATGTAATTCACTTATACTTCACACAAGTTTAAGGCAGAGGAACCATAATGAGCTCGGCAAATTACGAAAAGCAAAGATCGCCGAGCATTCGAGAGTCTTCGTCTTAACACGCCATGGTTCGATTTTTTTCATTAAGAAGTATTATTTATGGTATATTTTATGATCGTTAATCAAGTGTAACAATTTTGATTGGTATTCGTTTGTTTAAATGCAAAACAAACATTGTTCCTTTTCTAAAAAGAAAAAAAATCCCCAAATTATTTCTAGTGACGTCATTTTTCGAATTTCCTAGATATGTCAAAATTCATCATCGCGATAATCAAGGATTATTTTGAAAAAATATTCACTAAAAAGCAAATATAAGGAAGCAAATGGTTTATATTCGGGGACATTTCATAAATATTTCTTTGGAATTGTTTTCTTGGAAAAATGCTATTTATTTATCAATGGTTTCACATTAAGCGATGAAATGACTTGATAATTTACCTAATATTCCGTTTTTTTCCGAGCTTAAAAATTAGGGGGTCAGATAATACACACTAAAATTGCTTGATATTTTATGGTTAATCTATATAAAATTGTACATTTTATGTTTGATAAGGTATTTGAATAATTGTTACACAGTTTGTTCTAAGAAATTTGTTTTAAAAAAATCTGCACTTTATTATGATATGTACTTTTGCTGCTATTTCAATTGGAAACAAAATATCAAACCATTTCTACATACATGTTTAAACATACATTTTATCAAGTTTTCTCTTATTTTTAACATGTTTTTCTATTCGATTTATTTCATAAATCAATTCATAAAAAGGGAAATTTAATGATTTTATAGCAGTTTTATACGTATACCCTACACATTTTGGATAAGCATTTCAATACATAGTTAGCTAGATTTAACATTATTCAATTTTTTAATCTGTGGTTAAATTTTTTTATATTACACAAAAAGCTTTCTTTTAATGTAACGAATAAAAACCAACAAAGAAATCATTATTTTAAAATTCAAGCATTAGGGTTCCCATACCTTAAAACAAAATCTTACTACAGAATAAAAATACACAATACATCTAGTAGAAATACGTACATGGTGAAGAACAATATACAATATTAAATCATTTAAAGTAAATCAGTGAGATATATGACAGTCATACACTGTCTATAATGAAAACAATAGCAATTTAAATTTACACATGACGTTATGTAACAGTGGTAAATTTCGATAAAACTGCAACTAAGCCCGAGGAAGTATACATTCTTTAAATAAACGATCTAAATAAAATGTATAAATATTATTGTATATAAATGAACGAATGCATACCTAGCTATTTTGTATATACGAATAAAATGACTTAATAAATCAATGTTATTGCGTAAACTTGTTAAATTATTAATTATTTATTGCTAACTTTTCAATAAAGATTTTTATAAGGTACTGTTGGTATCAGTCATTTACTTAAAACTATTTAGAATGATATTGAACATTTTATTGTTTGCTACATAAAATAATCAATACTAAAATATGAAGACAATGCAAATTTAGTACTCCATCGAAACAGCAACACATAATATATAACATAAAACAATAATAGTGTGTATGTCATACACATTCAAAAGAAATCTTCGACATTACATATGTTACTCTCAATATATAAACACAGTAATCACTCTAAAACCTTTTATGTAGAACTATGGATTCTTAAAACGATATATGAAAACAACAACATGCCCTTTTTAGCAATGTATAAGGCCACACACGCGGAGTTGATTCAGCGATGAAAACATAATGGTCGGTATTATCACGGTACTTAGTTGTCACATTCACCCGGAATAGTAATTTCAATGTCATTTCAGTCAGTATATTATAACGTATCTTTTTCCCTTTTCAACTTAATTTAACAAGCTCTAAACAAGAAGGGGCCTCCGTGGCCAAGAGGGTAAAGTCGCTGACTTTAAAACTCACTCAGCCCCTCACCGCGTGGGTTCGAATCCCGGCAGGGTCATTCGCATATTAATGTGAGGAAACCTTCCAGCTGGCTTGCGGTAGGTCGGTGGTTCTACCCGGATGCCTCCGTGTATTCGGGGTCTTCCTCCACCTGTAATTAGCTGGACGTCGCTATATGACTGAAATACTGTCGAAGCGACGGTAAACTCAAATAGTCAAGTCAAGTCTAAACAAGAACAGTGTCTTCCTAGTAAATAGAAACAGAAATAGAAAGGTGTTTTTATTATCATTACCAATTGATTTATCATATTGTAATTAAAAATTGATTATTGTTATATCCATGTAATAAACATGTACCACGATAATAACGAGTCTTATATATTATCGAATTCTTGTGTAGCACCAACTTGTTTTTTATCTTATTACTTTTTTCACTATTGTTACAGATATAGAAGACAATTACGTTTCTCTTAGATCATTGTAGATAGTTTCTATTGCACATTTGAAACCATGATAATGATGTAGTCTTAAGTTAAATACATATCCAAACTTTATATAACGAACGTTTTGTTGATTTAAACAAAGTCAGAATTGTTATTGTTAACATTGGGCAAGAACTACCAAGTTGGGCTAATATTTACACAGTACAATACAACTGTTAAAACAACGTCTATATACAATACCCATTGTAATAATAAAAAAACAGAGGTAAAACACTTAGAAAATGTTATATTTGAAATTTTCACTTTCGTATAAATAAACACCTTATGAGTATCTATAATTCAGACCGGTGGTCTGTGGTCTATTTGCAAACTATAGCTATGTAACTATATATATTGTTTAATTTTCCTTTTTACTTTGCTGGAAGCCATACACTGATCAATACAAATGCCAGGCAAAACACATTTTCGTAATAGTTCAAACAACATTTGTTCCAATTCGAAATACGTTGGTTGATTAATAAATTCGTGGACATAAGCTGTTACCAAATCAAAATGTATCGATCATTCTAATTTGTATACTATAAAATCATTTATAGTATTCCCATGTTCATGTCTCATTACAGCCAAATAGGCCTCGTGCTGTCTAAATATCGGCTGTCATGCAACCCCATTCTTTTCCACCGCAGTAGGTAGAGTCTCTTTGATATTGCGCTGCTTATTCTTGCAAATTCGGTATATCAATCCGCGAGAAAAGAAACAATAAAAAATAAATCACACCATCTTTTGATATTATTACATGCATATAAATTCACACAGTCATTAAAATTGCCTCCTATGTGCGCTTAATATTGCGAATGATTTTCTTCAGTAGAAATCCAAATTCGCGCATGTCGTCCTTGAAATACCCCTTCACACTGCTTCTCATTTGGGTACACTCCAACTGGATACCGCTGAACGGCTGTATTAATAAATTTACGTATACATAAAATAAAGTTGATATCGATATACAATTAAACTTTCTAACTACAAATGACCACATGCAATCTGAATGTTCAAGTATGTATGGGGCCTCCGTGGCCGAGAGGGTAAAGTCGCTGACTTTAACACTCACTCAGCAGCCCCTCACTGCGTGGGTTCGAATCCCGGCAGGGTCATTCGAATTTTCATGTGAGGAAGCCTTCCAGGTGGCTTGCGGTAGGTCGGTGGTTCTACCCTGATATCTCCGCGCATTCAGGGTCTTCCTCCACCTGTAATTAGCTGGACGTCGCTATATGACTGAAATACTGTCGAAGCGACGGTTAACTCAAATAGTAAAGTCAAGTATATATATTGAATTCGTTGTATCTACTTTCATTTCGTCAAAACAAAACTGAATCTGTCGAAATACTAATTGAAGAAGATATTTTTGACTAACCTGTTTTAAATGAACTTGTTTACAATTACTTCCTTCCCTTCACTAAAATGGTTAGTTAAAAGTAGCTCGTTTACAGGTGATAGGCATGAATGAAAGAAAGATATTTTGTTATTCTCTCCCTGGATTATGTTTGTAAAGTTTTTATTTCCTGATAAATGAACTCGACAAGAGTTGGTAACATTTAGCGGAAAAACGCTATTCTTGCAATAGAAAAACTGGGAAATCTATAATACGATATAAAATACGATATTTCAAAGCAGGTGCTTGCGATACCACGAGGCATGTTCCCCAACGTCGTCTTCACTGTACTCGTAAGTTCAGCCTTTGAAATTAGCGCATGCGCGAAAAGTGATAAAGTGAATGTGATTAATCAAGGGACGGTTAATGAAGTAGAAATCTAAATATAAGCTTTACCATTCTAAATAAAGTTAGTTTCAATACCGTCCGTGACGTTTCTACCTGGGCTGCGGAAACCAACCATTGTTTTACAATCACGGAAGTTGCATTCAATTTTGGTGACCAATGCTGTAGATCAGTAATAAACACATACAGACAAAATCAAATTCTTAGTCAATGACTTTTTGTGAACGAGCTGCTTTAAAATCAAAATACCATATACACATTTCAAAAATAGTTTTGATGTGTATTTTATGTAATTACTTCATATGCTTATGTGTAGGCATAGTGAAATTGAATATTTTTCATAATTTACTTTTAAACCAAATTCCTTACCTCTTCTCTTGCTGGTACGCTGACGTTTTCCATAGTAATAGAATTGCACAAAACGAACCCGTTTTCGTGATTTTGCTCAATCATTTCTGCCATGTGCCATGCCACAACCAGGGCCTCCTAGACATAATTCAGACGGATTAAAGGCAATTTGTATATCAACATATGCGTTTGAGCAATGTCATTGGAATATATTTTAAAGAAATCTCACCCGACCGAGTACTGTTTAACTTAAATGGTCTCAATGATAAGGTAAAGTAGCCAGATTTTTCTTTATAAAAGACTTCGGATATTATTATGTTTTGGTATATATCCCTCAGCGCATTATGGATACAGCTTTCTTACCCCCCGCCAAAGGCGGCGAGGGATATGGTAATAATCTCCGTCCGTCCGTCTGTCCTTCCGTCCCACGTTTTAGTCCGGAGCATAACTCGAAAAGTATTTAAGCTATCAACTTGATGCTTCATAGGTGGATAGATCTCATTGAGGAGGAGTGCATTGCACAAGAATGATAACTCTACCTTTCATTATTTTTTAGTTATTGCCCTTTGTTATTTTTCAGACTTAATTTTTGTCCGGAGCATAACTAAAAAAATATTTGAGGTATCAACTTGATACTTCATAGGTGAATAGATCTCATTAAGGAGGAGTGCAGTGCACAAGAATGTAATCTCTACTGAGATCCGTTCCGGTTATTTTTATCGTATTGGCCTCCGCTGGATCTCTACCCAGGCCTTATATAAAAGCTTCGGTCAATTTACACCGATACCCCTACCTCGTTTCGGCCCTTCAAATCGATTGTTCTAGGATGCACACCTAAAAATCCACGCATGTCTAGTAAGACGACATATTTTTCTTTCCATTTAATTCAACATCATTGTCTGAGCTTGCCGAGTTCATGAAATACGGCGACGGAAAACACCAAACCGCTCACTTCATAGTTTTAAACAGACATTTTGTAAATATTGATCACGTGACTAGTGGCGAAGCAGTTTAAACTATAGCTCGGTTCAGTTACGACAGGAAAAGGTTAATGCTCTTTGCCAATAAGTCGTCCCTGGCAAAATCAAAGAAATTTTGCTGTATAAAACGATTTTTCAAAATAAAGTTTATGTGAAATACGTTCTATTTACTTATAGATCGAGAAAACCACACACCGCTCTGTACCGCATAACCCGCGAGTTGAACCTAACTGTAGTCATCTAATCACGGATTAGTCGCGTGATAACCATCAAATGTAAACAATTTGGCGGTTTAAACGGCGAGTTGGGAGGTTTCGTGAGTCCGTAGCTGTAAAACTGGTGAAATTGCTAAGCTAAGACAATGATTTTGAATGAAATGAAAAGAAAAATATGTCTTCTTACTAGACATACGTGGATTTTTAGGTGTACGAAAGAAATAACCGAAGCTGATCTCAGTACAGATTACACAAGAATGATAACTTTACCTTTCATAATATTTTAGTTATTGCCCTTTGTTATTTTTCAGACTTAATTTTTGTCCAGAGCATAACTCAAAAAGTATTTGAGGTATCAACTTGATACTACATAGGTGGATAAATCTTATTGGGGAGAAGTGTAGTGCACAAGAATGATAACTCTACCTTTCATAACTTTTGAGAAATTGCCCTTTTTTTCAGACTTTAGATTTGTCCGGACATAACTTGAAAAGTATTTGAGGTATCTACTTGGAACTTCATAGGTGGATAGATCTTATTTAGGAGGAGTTCAGTGCACAAGAATGATAACTCTGCCTTTCATAATTTTTGAGTTATTGCCCTTTGTTATTTTTCAGGCTTACCTTTTGTCCGGAGCAAAACTCAAAAAGTATTTGAGATATCAACTTGATACTTCATAGGTGAATAGATCTCATTAAGGACGAGTGCAGTGCAAAACTTAATAGATGGATATATTCTACTGAGGAGGAGTGCAGTGCACAAGAATTATAACTCTACCTTTCATAAATTTTGAGTTATTGCTCTTTGTTATTTTTCAGGCTTAATTTTTGTCCGGAGCTTAAGTCAAAAAGTATTCGAGGTATCAACTTGATACTTCATAGGTGAATAGATCTCACTAAGGAGGAGTGCAGTGCATAAGATCTCTACCCTTTATAATTTTTGATTTATTGCCCTTTCTTATTTTTCAGGCTTAATTTTTTGTCACAGTGACCTTGACATTTTACATTTAGACCTCAAAATAGGGGAATTAGTAGGTCTTCACATGGGTTTCATTTCTATAATTACTTCAAACATCAGTCTTCATTACCAGAAAATTTCTTTTAAAAATGAAATATTCTACTCTCCAACACATCTTCTAAAAAGCAAGCATTCGGCGGGGGATGGCCATGTCAACATGGCTCTTGTTATTTTTGGTGAGACAGATATCCGTCTGACCCCTATTGAGAGTAGACACATGATACTTTTAAAGAGAATGGAATATGATAATAAAGTCACGTTAGTTGAAAATATAAACTAATGTACCTTATAATGATAACAAACATAAAAACATTCCATTATCTGATTCTGAGAAAAATTCATACTTTCTTTTGCGTTTGAGTTTATATATTTATGTTTACTCGTAAAAAGTATATGCATGCATACATGGTCATATGCTTGAGAAAAAAATGATATTATTGAATGTATTCAATAAGTATACTTTGCATTGAAAAACTGCAGTACTTTGAACTGCTAATTTCCCCTTTAACCCATTAAGCAAATTAAGATAAAAAACTTTAAGGTTCAATGTTCAATTTAATCTAGAACAAATCTAATTTATACGAGTATGCTGATTTATCGGTACTTGAAATTCACATCACGGTATATATTCACTTGAATAAAGGTATCGTAATATAATATCGTTATAGTTGGTTAATACTATCGCATACACTGACAATATTATGTTTTATTACTCAAACCCTATTCTATTTGAATGTATGTCTCTACCTTTACGCAAAACTTCCTTTCCATACCAAGAACCTTTAGTGACATTAAATCTTCAAGACAGGTACAAGATGTTTCGGACATCAGCATTTGGACTTTCTGCTTTTTGGGTATCGGATCTGAAAAGGGAAAACAAAATATTTAGAGCCTATATAAAGGACTGAGTGAAAACCTTCGTGATTCAAAAACTTGTGCTGCAGAAGCAAAAAAGTGTATTTGTAACTCATACATTTTTACAAAACCTTTTTTTTTTTTAATATCAAAGAGTTATTAAATGTGGTCTCTTGAAAATCCATTCATTTATTCACATTATTTCATATATGGGAGGAAGATAGACATTTATGAAAAAATAACACTGGACGCTTACTTATTTCAGAGATTCATCTTGATTGCAGCTGCATATTTGTTTCTTTGTTTGCTTTGATTAATTACCAACTTATATTTATACTCTGCTACATTTTTTGCGACATGAGAGATAAGTGAAAAGACATATTTGCCACAAAACTGATGTTACTTAATTGTTATTTAAAACACATCAAAAACAAAAACAATTGTTGATGGATAAGCTTATTCGAATCTAAAAGAAAATATTATGTTAGTATTATATACTCAACAAAAAAGAAACTTGACAGTGTACTGATCTTTCAGGAAACAGATGATTGAAATGTATAAACAAATGCTGGGCATGACAGAGGAATACATTTCCAACACAGGTAAGCGTTTTTGTTTTTATTCGTTATCTTTAAAGTTGTTTTATAACGTAATTTAAAGGTAGGGGGCCAATTTGAACATATCAGTTTTGGAGTGATGGTTGTGTGTTTATCTAAGACTGATTTTATTCATTTTTCTTACATTTATTGTGCTTATTTCATTTGAAATTAATATCGCTTAAGACCACTTCTGGCTCTAAGGAAAATATTCACGCGCCGTCGCATCTAATCGACGCAACGCTGTACAATATTGTTGGGAGAATTGCTTCGATGGCTTTTGTCAGCACATTGATTATTCGCGACTTTATGACAATTGTGACCTTTGCTACGAAGCTCGTCTCAGATATGCTTCAGCGAATTCATGCCTGGAGCATTGCTGACGTTAACGTTTGAAGCTGTTAAGCGAGCGCATTTGCTCCCTCGACGTATGTGGGCAGACATTATACTTGTGCATTTCTTGTCATAAACGGAAAAGCTTCGGCGTTTTAAGTGTCATTGATTGACAGTATAAATTTCCTCGCAAAACGAAAAGTCGCAACCATCCCCGAACCGAAAATGTCTAACATAGACAGTTGCAAATCGTCACATTTCCGACGGTTAACATGTTGGTGACGGAGATTGTATCGGTATTTGCCTCCAAAAACAATACCGTATTCAGTTCACGTCAAAGCCAGTAAACGATTCCCAAGTACCCACCCTATACGTGCCTGACGATAACCCAAGTCAGTATGCCTACAATATATTAACACCGAGCTCTCATTGGGCGCCCTTGTGTTCGACAACCTACTGCGAACAGTTTTGGCGGTTGCCGTTTACGACGCGGTGAACCTCTAGGTTCACAATTTCACGATTGTCCCTTTGGATAGTTGCCTCTAGTCTGCCCACCCCACCCATCCATACCATAAGTCGAATATCCCCGAATCGAAGGTTAGTTGCCCTTAGTCTACTTTACATTGGACGATGGGTGCACATCACCAGTAAATCTAAAACGTCTAAAAAGCTCATGAACTGTGTTTGCGACTTCAATTAAACGTTTTACTGACGTCAACGACAGATGCGCCACGCTGGAACACCCCCCAATAGCGCAATGTTTCTCGGCCTCTGACAATCGCGGCATTATAAAATTGTCAATAGTAGGTGTGGTCACTATGGACATGCATTGTGATTTGTTTTAAAACTTAAATGGACTCTGTTAACTATGCACAAGGTCCACGTGCAAAAAAGACAAAAGACATGCTCAGCTTCATTTCACTAATACCCTGCCAGCAAAAAGATAGACATGTATTGTGTATCGATAATACATGTACATTGATATTCGACATGTTTTAATCGAAATCGCACAAATAGAAATAACACAAAATGAAAATGTCATGTGTGTGTTTTATGTCTCTATTTACTATTGTCTAATCTACCCGTTTCCTTCTTCCTCTTGATGCTACCTTTTGCTATAATTTAAGTCAATGGAAAGTTTACTTAATTTGGCACTTCATTTAAAGTAATTTCTTTCAGAAGCAACTGCATGTACTTTTGGTTTTATTATGAAAACACAACTTGGAATATAACATTTAAAAGTGATCAAACTGAAATGGTATTTTTTATGAAAATTCATACTTCTAAATCAACTCGGCACATTCTTGGCAAATAACATCTCAATTTCCATTCTTAAAACCTATGTTATTTTAAAATAAGTGGGTCGATTAATATATTAAGTGAAGCCAAACTAGTTACATAGCAACAGTTAAACAAATGTATTCTATTAGGTGTTGCCTACTTAGCAAATTTAACATTTGAACATTTAGGCACTGCATTTACAATAGCTTTGATTAATTATTATACCAGCAAAATACTTTAATTATAGTAAAGAACAAACCACTTAGATTTTACATTATTTTTGAAAGCACTATTGTAACCAAGAATTATCTAAATCACCAAATTTCTGAAGTATTAGTCTGATGATCAGTCTGAAAATGTGTTAATTTTACCTTTTGAAATTAATGAATTATGTGGCCTTAGCTTCACAGTACGCATGCAATAACAATAAGCTAAGCCCATAACATTTCAGTTATGCACTTGATGCCAAAGCGTTTTTAGCTCACCGGAGCACTTGTGCTCAGGGTGAGCTTTTGTGACCACCTTTTGTCCGTCGTCCGTCGTCAACAATTGCTTGTGAACACTCTAGAGGCCACAGTTTTGGCCAAATTAAAGGGGGTTTAAAGGGAACAGGTACCAGGTCAAAAAAAAACAGTTTAAGCCAACCTTAAAAGGTCAGTTTTTTTCAGATGAATTCAAAACTGGGCTACATGGGGTCAACAAGTAGGTCACCAGGGCAAATTTTAGAAAAATCTTGTGAACACTCTAGAGGCCTACATTTTTGTCCCAGTGTTCATTAAATTTGATATGAATGATGACTGCATGAATTCCCAGTTGAGTGCAAATTCAGGTAGGATCAAAATGTAGGTCACATAGTCAAATGTTAGAAAAACACTTTAGGTGTATTGTATTTTGTCATCATGACTAACACAGCAATCTTACTCAGGTGAGCGACACAGGGCAATCTTGGCCCTCATGTTTATGTTACCTCCTAAATGAATTCATGCACTTATTGATGATATGTGCTACAGTGTTTGAAGTTAATTCTTATTTTATTTTGTGTATAATCTCAAAACATAGCACTAAGAGACTTGTTAGATGCAAAGGCTCCATAAAAACAAACATAAAATAGAAATATTGCAGATGTGTCCTTGATTTCAAATTTGTTTCCCTAATCATTACCATGTTGGTTCGACACATCCATTCCTATTTTTTCAATTAAATTGTTTTAGCCCTAAACTTGGTTTTATGATGTTAATATATCAAGACATTCTATCTTTCTTTTAAATAGAAACTTGATACATCTTTGGGGTGACAATGTAGTTTCGATGAGGAACATTTCTTCATTCAACCATCATTCAACCATCGTTGAATACTAACGGAATATATATGTTGTACCGTCCCCGATGGCCGAGTCGCTAGAGCGCCCGCCTTGGGAATGAGAGGTCATGGGTTCGATCCCCGGCCGCGACATACCGATGTCGTAAAAATGATAATAGTATAGGCCCCCTTTTTGGCGCTCAGCATGATAGAGTAATTCCAGGACTGGTTTGCCTGGTGTCAGGAAAATGTGAGTGGGTTTGGTATTATCCCCACATGTCTACGGCGTGATACTGCAGTGTTGCAGCACTAAACCTGTCTCAACACAGTCTCCATATGACCGAAATACTGTCGGTTGGACGTTAACCCAACAAACATATTTACTATAAGCACACACTAAACATAAAATCGTAGAACAGCGAAATAGCTATTATTGTTTGTCGTTCAAGCAAAGCAGACTTTGGGGATGTTTGCTTGTTAATTTCAGCCGCGAAACTTAAAAGTATTCAGTTTACAAATATAAAAAGCGTCATGGCATATATTGATAAGCCCTCGATTGATAAGCCATCAGCCCTCGATGTAGCCAATCCTTGATCGTTAATTTTAAGTAAATAAGTTAAAGTAGATATCATTTCAAAAAGTATATTTTCTGAAATCACTTCCTTTAAGCACTTTTAAATGTATTGACTTTATATATTTGCAAAACAGGAATCTATTATTAAATATACATATATGCTACTTTGTACATAACATACAACCCAGCAATAAATAAAAAGTTGTAGTTATATTCGATATATCACAAATTATATATAGATCGAATCGCTGAAATCATCCACCGGATTTGATTATTGTTATTTATACAATTCTGTATATAGAATTTGTGGTACTTAATTGTAGAGTCGGATAGAAATGTCCTACTTCTGTGAAACAACGCTCTTGATGTAAACCATCATCGAGTTTCATGACTTTCAAATATAGAAAATATAACCTCACATAATACAACATAGTGTCCTTAAGAGAGGAAAACACGTAAAATGCACCATTGGTACGTGCTATTTCTATAAACATCAACTAAGCGTACTGATTTTTGATATCATGGATTCAGTCATAATAACTAAACATACTTATATGTGCCATATCCTACTTACGATAATTCAAATAAATCACTTCCTGTTACGGGGAAGTGTATTCATATAAATACCGTCAAGAACTTTGTAAAGAAAAACATACACAATAATGAAAATATAAAGAGAGCTCAAACATTGAGTAATGTGATAAATATAATCCAGCATTCATGGTCATCGTAAAATGAAAATATTTAACTCTTTGGCTCGTTTCGTATCGTTCAATGTATATGAAAACGGCTCGAGTTAACTTGTTTGATGAGTAGGACATAAATCATGCACCATTATTTTGCTGAAATATACCCCTTTACTTGTCTAAATTATCTATAAATATTCGACAATATAGGTTCTTTTTTCAATAAACGATAGACTTTCATGTTAGAACATCTGTAGTGTACATGTATATTACAAAAATTAAGAAGGGTTTTCGTTAAAAAAATAAACAGATATGTATTATTTCAATAATTAGCCATACTCACTTTCCTCGAGATGTGTATCAGTTCTAAGTGTACACTGAAAATCAGTAGAAAACCAACAAAATCACTTTATATTCGTCCGAAAATTTATTATGAAATATAAAATTTCTACACAATGTACTAATTGCATAAAATTAAAAGGGGATATGCTTGTTGTTGTTTTTTTCTTCGAAATTCATTATTTAATCAAAAAATGTGTTTTTGTGAACATACTTGTATATTATGTTATATGTTAACCCATTAAGAATAACCTTTAAATCAACAATACTTTGGTTAACTACATTAATTTATTTTAATAAGTTCTGATATGATCAGTTGTATGGTCAGTCCAAATACCAAGTAAAACAAAATCAAGTTCAAGAAAAAAGGCAAACTTACAGAAAATCTAAAATGTCTTCCGATTGTGTAGATAAAAGGGTTCACTGCCGAGTTAATAGGCAGAACAAATACAGCTATCCACGCATACACCTTGTCTGTAATGTAGTGTCCACCCAATGCTATAAATCCTAGAACAATGATAGAAAAAATAACAACTTAACCTCGGATCATGACGTTAAATGGTCATTTCCTAATATGAAATAGCTTGGTCATTTCGTTATAAGAATGAATATAGAACGTATAACATACCCATTATAGCGATCGGAAGCCAACATAATATATCAGTAGCAGCCACAATCAGGAGGTACCGGGCAGTAGCAAGGTCGTTTCTGTTTTGTGTTCCAGCCTTTACTCTACTGACGCTGATATCATAGTAGATTATCACCTGTGCAATTGCTATGTACATAAAAGCCAGGAAATTAAACACAATAAAGATGCCGACACTGTATTCCCATCCAGGAGTTTTATCTCTAGTAAGGGGTAATGCCAAACACACTGCGGATCGGGAGTAGAACTCGTTTTTGAAGTAACCCTCGACGGCTAACGGTATAAGAGCCATACTGGAGGCAACCAACCATGCGGCAAGACACATGCGTACTGCGTTGTATGAGTTGATACGAATTTGACCAAATGGGTATTTTACAACGAATAGTCTGTCGAGTGTTATGAAACACAAGAAAATAACGGAAGCTTCGCTGCCTATAGTAGACAAAACTCCAGTTACATGGCAAAGCACTCCATGTCTCCATTGTTGATCATTATAGCCATAACGCCCGAGCAAAATAGCATCTTCAAAGGCTATCAATAAAAGATATACTCCCATTAGGAAATCAGCAATACTAAGGTTTGTAATGAATATTTCATTTGAGTTTTTCTTAGAGGTCTTGAAAATACGGTAAAATATTACACACGCATTGCTCAATAAAGCCACAATTCCAATTATCCAAAGAAATGCTTTAAGATATTTGTCCTTCATCAAATCAGCACAAGATGAAAATGCATCTTCTAGGGCCAAACAATCTTTCGTTTCTACGGTACAAGGCCGTACGCAACAAATCATGAACGTGTCAGTGTGCAATCTTTTCAGGACACTATATTTACCAAATATGTTTGCACCAGATTCAATTCTGCCATTTCTCGTATATCCAATTCTTCAAGTGTGTTCAAATTTGAAAATACAAAGTTTTCTATTCGACTTAACTGTCCATGACTGATATTCAATATTTTCAATTTGTCAAGCCCATCGAATATGCCATATTTTAATTCGGCCACGGTCGTCTTTGACATGTCAAGCATTCGGAGAGATCTGAGACCATTAAATGCCTTAATATCGATGTTCACTAGTGGGTTTCCATGCAACAGAAGAGTGTGCAGACTAACTAGTTCATCAAATGCATTTGACTTCAAATCACTGATTGTATTAAAACGTAAATCAAGAAAAAGTAAGTTTTTTAAACTCGAAAACTGTTTTGGGAATATAAACGTTAAATTGCTGAAAGTCACAATTAAGTGAGTCAGGTGAGAAAAATATTCAAAAAAATTATTTGTGAAATCTATACGTTGATTACTCAACTCTAGAAATTTTAATCTGAATTTGAGACGTGGACTTGCATTATGTATGTTCTGTACACTTGACCCACTGGGTTTAGAACAAGTCATTTTAAATGTTGATTGACAGTCACAACCTGCTACACACTTTGTAATATTCCGAAATTCGTCGTCTCCGTTTGGGCACTGGGATTTTCCATCATTTAACTGATCAGAAGGTAGACATATCTGCGAGTTTCGACACTTGATTTCACCTGGACAACTCCGAGTATCTGAAAAATGATAATTTTATATAATAAATTCCCCCCTTTACTCACATATTTAAATCGTAACGCTCGCACTTTTTTTATCATTTACAGTATACATGACAGCATCTTTGTTAGTAAGAATCTAAGTCGTATTTGTCTTTATATATCTGCTTCATAATGTTGTGTCGGATATATGGCTACTCGAGATTAAAAAGGTGCAATACACTGGTAACAACATTATATGCAGCACCTTTAACAACATATAAAGAACATAATTTCATTACATCAAGTGTTTTGCATCCTATGTGCTGCTCATGTAGTTATGTGCTATGTATGTTTAAAGAAATATTAGTTCAGTTGTTCCTTTTCGGGATCAACATTAATGTATCTCATAAAAATGTTTCAATTGGTGTCTTAGTAATTTGTTTTTAAAACAACTCTTGTTAAGAACAATTCCTCCAAAATGTCACTTCGTATTCTTTCCCGCTTAAATGACACTTTCAGTAATCACTATTAATGCAAAAACAGTGCCAAGTAATCTATTTATTATGTTTTAGCTAAATCTCTAAGTATGGAATACTTTTATGATACACATATATTCAATTATTATTGCATTATACATTTCAAGAAAATATCAAGTTCTCTTTTTTCTAGTGAGTGCAAATCTAGGCAAAGTCACAAAAAATAAGTTTTCGTTTTGTATGTGAGTTAAACATTTTTTAATAAATGGATGAATCTTTAAATAGAAATATGGTCCTTATTTTTTTACAGATAATGTATTTTCAAATCTACTTACAACTGTGTACTTTATTTCATATTTATCATTTACTACGTTTAAGGAATATTTAGAGAACAATTTCATATTATTTGTGTACATAAATTTATTAAATATAATTTGGAACATGATAAATCTGCGTATCAAATGTACCGAAGTACTTGATCTATTATTATAATAAATCATTAGTGTCATGATTATTGAAGAGTCAGGAAATATTTGTTGTCACCGTGTTTGTTGAATTAAAATGTGACATCAATATTTGTATAGATCTACCATCAAATTAAATACTATGCTTTTAACATATCGTATTTGTTTTATATAATTGGTCAAATACTTGGGTAAGAGCATACAAAATATGTTATATTTGCCCATATTTGCTCTGAAATTTCACAACCATCCTATAAAATACAAACCCTTTATTTAATGCAAAACATATCAAAATATAAGATCTTAATTTATCGATTTCAAATAAAAAAACAACAGGCAACACGTTTTCTTTCTAAAAAAAAACACCATTCACATAAGTTCCAATTAACATCCATTTAATGAAATTTATTTAATAAAATAAAAACCTCATTCAAATACTGCTGTGATAAATTTTCTAAAGATTCATTACCTTTAATTACAAATACTGTCCTTTAGTACAAATATAATAATTCCTACTAATGGATTGAAAAGATTTTATTGCTGAGTATACTATTGTTGCATAGCAAACTTGGGGTAATATAGTTACAGTAAGTTTATTTTATTGTGAAGTATTTTTGTCAATAATTCATGAAGGTAAGGAGCTACATCCGTACCATTTTTACGATTCTTTACGACTTTAAACATGACGCGGCCGGGGTTTGAGGTGGCCGCTACTCGGTCACTATTTCAATCATGCTGCACTTAGCACAAAAGAACAACTTTGAAACAAAGTCATTATGTTCTCAATGTTCTCATACTGAGCTCTAATGTTATTAGCAGATGCAGACCCTGGCGGAGTTCACAATTATGCAAAAAGAAGTGATTTTGTAAAAAAAAAAAACACTTAGCCTACTTTTGCTCTCACCACTCAATATTGGTGTTGATGTGAATATGAGTTTCATAAAAATGTGGTATCTTTTAATTAATTTTGACAAGGTAAATATTTACTTACATTGTATAAATGAATTATTATATGTAGTAGATTTGGCAAAACATGTTGGGTTTCATGTTGTAGAAATATTAAAAAGGTGTTCGGCCCATGCGGGTTCGTGATACATTCCACTGTATATGTATATGCGTTTCTTGCAATTTCATAAACAGTCCTTATTTTTTTTAATGATAAATATAATATAAATGTAAGATTTAGAATTTATAATTAAAGAAATTACCCAGCATGACATGATAAAAACAGTTGTAATATTATCACCCAAGCTCAGATCCTTTTTAATGTAATTGTTCGGAGTTTAAAAACCAAGACCTTACTCTTTCACTTTCATTTAATATAGCGTGAACCTTAAGGATTAAGCCGTTGGCTGTAGGGCTACAGCTCTCATTTGTAACAGCGAAAAAGGGGTATAGTAATGTCGGTGTTTCTGTCCGGTTGTCTCCGTTCACCCAGGGTAGTCCTATAAGTATTTATAGATTGATGTAGCTATACGACTAAGATATTGTCGCAGTAAACTGCAACACAACATGGGGAGGCTGGTAATATAACTAAGAGAGTAGATTAAGATAGAGTCGGTTTAAACCTTGTTTATCCTAATATATTTTTATTTGCTACTTTTATAAAATCCAACCTATTGTTTGCAATTCATAAAGTACTTAGAGTATATTTTTGATTGATGCATTACATTCTTATATTGTCAAAACTTTGCACTTGACTACCATACTGTCTACAATACTGCAATCTATCGATGTACAAATAATCGCGCGATGTTTTTCAAGCTAATTAGATAGGTGAATGGGATGATGGCTAATGGATTTTAATTTTGATATTTTAATGAAATATTTTAATAATATATATACGAAGTTGATCACATAGTTGTATCCACTAAATGTTTTTCCACATACATACTATCCAAAAATAGTGATATATAATCGGCAAATAAAAGGTTATTATAAACCCACTACATACATACATATCAATCCTGAATATATTTGTCTAACAATTGATAAATTAACATTCCATAGCTATATTTGCACCGCATGCAAAAGCATAAAAGCATCATAATTCTATATGTATTTTCCACTGAAGATATTGATGTGTATACCCAATTTAATCATATACCCCCCCCCCCCCGAAACTGCAACACTCGTGTCGTAACAAAACCACCAAATACTTCACGTATAGTACTGTAAACTTCCTATTATTTTTCTATGTTTCCGTTATCAAAACACTCAGTCTTATATAACCAAGATCTATTTAAGTCGTATATGTGTAAACTATGTTTATTGGAGTTATTTTTAATTCCTCATATTTCAAAATTTCAAATTATCAAAGCATGACGGTATAGTTTCATAGAGATATTCTAGTTAAATCTTATCTCACGAAAATTAAAAAAAAAACTATGCCAAGTTGGCATATATCGTTCTTTGATTAACACTTCCCATAAAATCTATTCGTTATTTTAGATAAATGCATATTGCATTTTTAAATCCATATCTAAAACACGATTCGACACAGACACATAAATCATACCATGTTCCCTGTCGAAAATACAAAAAGTGCGATTTTAAATATATCCAGCCATTTCACATATTGTGACCAAGTTTCATGATATTGGCAAATAGTGTTGATGCACCAAGGTTGCCTCACACGGCTCTCTTTCAAGTCGTCCTAAGGTTGATGTAAAACTCGTTCTGATCCTATTTCATGATTTGACTAAAAATGCAGCCTTTGATGTTAACAAGGGTAACATTTTTTTCCCAGAATAACCTTTGTGATTATACTTTTATACTAACTTACATCAAACTCTTCCAAAATAACAGGCATGAAAACATATATTAACAATTTTGTCAAATATTAGTGAAGTTTGAGCAAAAAAAGAAAAGAAAAACAACCTCTAAAGGGTTCATTAAGTTGGGTTTGTTGTTTTTTTAAATTGACCCACGAATTCGTCTGGAATTTCATGTAGGCAGTTATATAAATATAGGACCGAAACTATGATATATATGTTGTTCACGATGTTTTTCTAAGATTATACCCATTGAAATAACGTTTTACTATCATTAAACATCCAATATTGATTGGGGCAAACGTATGGCGACAAACTCAGTAAACTAAATTTTGATCATATCATGGCTATCTCGAAGAATCTTCCGTACAGCCAAACCACCTTGACGATTCTAAATTATAACGCAAACTGGAGGATACATGATAAAAATCAAAACTATAACAAGTCAAAGTTTCCTCTAAATTTTACACTAATAATAAATCATGTTAAACATAAATTACAGAGAGTGTGCAGATCAGTAAGCAATTATGTGTTTTATTACCGCAAGAATATTCATCTTCTCCGTTAGGACAGTGCTTCGTCCCATCACAAATTAATCGTTGAGGTATGCAGAATTTGCGGTTGCTGGTGCACTTTTTTGTACTGGCCGGACACGAAAAATATCTGGAATTATAATCGAAACAAAACTTATTCATGTGTTGTCTTTATATACTGATTTTTTGTGTGTTTTATTTTGTTTCAATTAACTTCTATGAATAATGAAATAATAAATGTTTTATACACGGTGCCACTCAATTTTACCATTGTAATGAATAATGTTATTCATACTCAAGGGAATATAACAGCTTTGATAGGATGTTTAGGGTCATCAACGTGGTCCGTTATACTCTAAAAGCATTTTTAAATTGAAATATTCTCTACAAGCACTTTGCATCATTGACGTCACGATTGATAGTACGATCTTAATCTGGCTAGAACCTCACATCCAAATCCAAGGAATATTATATCTACTCCGTCAGTAATGTGACAAGCGTAACAGCTAAAACAAAGATGATCCGTAAGAATGAGGACAAAGCTATGAGATTATTGTCTTTCATATTCGATATGAAAAATCTACGTTTCTTCCCAGAAATCCTTTATAAAAATTCATTGAGCGTTCGTTCCATAAAATTTGGCTTGTCATATCATGAAAGTGGGATAAGCAACTTTAAAACCTGAATTACAGGTTCAACGTCCTACGTGATATGCATATCGCTGGTAATTAATCTGATGGTACTCCATTGATCTATGTCAGCAATTATTTTGTTTTCAATTATCATCTTTTCCCCGTATATATTAAAATAACTATCATGTAAATAATTAGGAATATTTTATTTACATAATGTTAAATACTAAAGATATTCTATGTTATTGTTCGTTGATCATATCAATGGAAGTATTGAAAATTTAATCATTAAACTGATCTGATTAATGTTATGGGGATCACGCCAACACGTAACATATTGCACCAGCTTTCACGCAATGGCAACAGCAATACGACGTTAGTAGCCATTTAATTAAAATATTAAATAAAGGACAGCCCTTTTGATTAGCAGTCATTTGAAAATGAAAAACCAACCGAAAACTCGTCTCCTCTTTACTTATATTTCTATCAATGATTTGAATAGTGATATGAAGTTATTTATTCGTATATAATGTTATATTCCATTTTCAGTATACCAGCTGGTCATAAATGTTTCCGGTCTGATAATATATGCGCGCAATAGGCTTTGTAAATGATAATGGCATAGACATATTTTATAATAGATATGCGGTTTTCTAGCATTTATTACATGAATTGTTCTTAGCTTCAGTTTCGTGGCAATTTACATTACATTCCGCTGTCAATCGTTCTAACAAAATTATCTGTTCACTCTCTTCACCATTGTTGAAAGGTTCAAAAGGAGTACGAACATCGAAACCCCAATTGAAATTTAAATCTCTTCGAATTCCATTGGTAAAATTAGGGACGTTTTCAAGGGAACATATTATGCATTTTCGTCGAATATTTTACATCCTCACGAATGTGATTCTATAGAGGAGAAGCAGTCAAAATACATTTTTTACAGATGTGCCCTTTGCTATAACTCAAATTTACCACAATTGTCTAAATGAGACATGTCACGGCAACCGATGATTTCTCCATATACATCAAAATCCAGTACACAGCGAGAACTGCTTGGTGCGATCTTGCCGTTAGCACACATAATTCTATCTTCTACCGATGAATGTACTGCAATTTAAAGTACAAAGATTATATAGAGGATAATTGTTTGTTTTGGTGTAAGATTGATTGATAATTTCACTGAATAACATAAAAAGTGATGTTTTCAAGAGTTTCACGAAATGGAATCATACATCGGACTTTCACCAAAACAAACAATTTTTCTTTTTATACATTTTATATTTACTGTTGGCTAATAAAAAGTTGCCATAATTAATTCCGTTTCAAATTCTTATTGTACCAACATTTTATGGATTGTACAATTTTGCTTAAATGGTTTGATGTTTAATTCAAGTAGTAATTTTATTGACTACAATTTATGTTTATTAAGATCAAATTAAAGCATACGACAAAAATATCATATAAAGATATCGCAATGTATTTCTAATGCCGAATATTTTAATATGGTGTACACTATGCAATATTTAAAGCAGCAGCTTTTACGCATGCCTTAAATAAATTGATGTGTAAAAATATATGAAATAAAAAACGGTACCTTCTTCACAAATTAATGGTCCTATTGTCACGCGAATATACATCCTATAACTTAGTCCAGTACCAGTGATACTGTATATTGGCAGGAAAGAGCTATCAGTAATGTAACCATTATCGCTTTCAACTTTCTCCTTTGTCATTTTCCGGTTGAGGTCTTCGTTGAAGTCTTCATCAATACGACATATGCACCTGTGTGATATATTGGTAAACATCAATGTGAGATGCGTAATAGTTTAAAATATAAGCTGTAATGTATTGTATATCTAATTATATGCAAAAACACAATTCCACACATTTTGAACGTTCATGATTTCAAAATGTGTTGCTAAAATGTTCATATGATACATTTAATTATACGACGATAAATGTTAATGCACAATGCTAAGCATCTCCATTTAAATTTTAAAATTTTTCACAAAGTGGAATATATAAAGAAAAGAAAGCATTACTTCTTGCTCGGCCAGTGCTTAATCAAGGAGCAGCCATGGTCATCGCTCTCATTGAAGTTGCTATACAATGTCATTCTTGATTTGTTTCTGCCCTCAATAATTATGCTGTAGTTGATGTTGTTACAAGCATAGCACTTGAAGTTCAAGAGTTGTTTACATTTTTTGGTGTCTACCATTTCGGCTATCGATGATTTCAGAGAATATGTCAGGGCAGTTCTGTTTGGAAGAACTGGCCCAATAACGCTATGGTGGACTAATGTCTGTACAATAACACTTCCGTTTGGAAAGGTATCAAACATGCATTCAGTCATTCTACCTGGAACATCGATAAACTTACTTTATCGTTAAAGTGCAAAAACAACGAACAAATGTCAAAAATGTACATATTGATTAAGAATACTATTTAAATAAAAATGGTTTTCTCACAATACGTTTGTATTTAATAGATATAAATGACAAGCACATAAGAACTTGTTTAAGTGTGAGTGTTTGTTACAGAGACACGGGATCAATTGTTTCTAACATGTTCAAACGTATGCATTTTACACGTGAAGGAGTACTTGAGTGCTTGCATGCACAAATATTTTGCTTACTTTCAGGCTGGAAAGTGAACCTATGTTTCATTATGAGTAACATTTTCTCATAAAAATTAGAACATACTAAAATAAAGCGACCAAGAACTTTGCGACATATTTGCACCCTCACCTCCTTTTTCTCTGTAGGTCGGTTGCTCTACCTGGACGCGTCCGATAATTCTTCGTCTTCCTGTACCAGTAATTATCTGGACCTCGCTATATGGCTGAAATACTGTATATAACACGTACAAAAACACGTGTTTCTCAAAATTTCCTGAACACTCCCATAAGGAATACCTACTGTGTCTGCTAACTCAGGAACGATTTTTCATGAATTGCTTAATTACAAATTTCTTTCAGTCTTAGAAGTGCTAGTTCTACAAGATATTGGGTTATTTTTACTCTCTCTCTCTCTCTCTCTCTCTCTCTACCAAAAACCTCTTGTACCAGGTATTAATTTTCTATAAACTGTTGTAAAATCTACTTTATCGTTAGTAATAGATTTACGTTTTGCATAACATGTAAGCATATCATGCTGATCGTTGATAATATCCTATGACATTTTGAATGGCTATGCTTGTATATGACGTCATTAAAAATGATGCCATCATGAAAACTACGTCATTACTACGATTTAATTGAATATATACTGAATCCCGGTAGGGACTTCGGATTTTTCATGTGAGGAAGCCTTCCAGCTGGCTTGCGGTTGGTCGGTGGTTCTACCCGGGTACCTCTGTATACTCGGGGTCTTCCTCCATCTGTAATTAGCTGGACGTCGCTATATGATTGAAATACTATCGCAGCGACGGTAAACCCCAATACAACAATCTTTGATATTGTTTGAATAATTGGATCGAAACTTGTTTATGAGTCACCGACGTTTGTCATAACAGTAACGTTATAAGAACAAATACAAGAAACTTCAAAACGTTCCTTTCTGCATTATAAAATAAATCAAATGAAATAACGTACGTGCACATAAATTGTTACAACATAATTCATCCAGCTTTACATTTTACACATCTGCAACATTGTTATGAACTGACAACTTTTCAACAACAACAGACCAAAACTTACCTCCTATAGTAGATTCGACAATGTATTCTCTATTGGATAGATTTTCTCCGACATACAAGTCTATACAGGACCTCCTGCAGTAAAACAAAAAAGACAAACTTTCAATTATTATTTTAAAAATGGTTTTAAGGGCGAATGTTACAGTTTACCATCGCAATGTTTCGGAAATGTAAAGTGTAACATATTTCGGATACTCCAAATGTTTGGATATAAACTGTCAAACTGTTGGCACTACCAAGCTAAATGAGTTATTTCGCCTGTAAAGGACGTCTGTTTGAATTTATATTATTTCCTTTTCAAATAGTTTATTGGTTTTAAATCAAATGTGTTTTATAGAATTCAAACTTAGTTTCCTTTTTAGCATTAGACAGTTACCATAGAAACAGCTCAGTAGCTAGAAAATGAACTCGGTGACCTCAGTGACCTATACTTTTTCATTGATTTGATCAAGCAACCAGTAAAGACTATTTACAAGAAATATGAACAATCTACTGAACGATTTTCAGTAAAAGTAACTGTTTGAAAATGGAGCTATTTCTTTTTTTCCCTTTTCCATTATCATAATCTGTAAAAATTAAATACCTGAGTATATTTAAACCATTAATCCAGATAATTTGAATTATAATTAATTAACTGTAAGTATGTCTGTCTTCCATCTGTATAATTCTTTTTAACGAAATATGTATATCCTTGCTATTCATTAAAAACAGTAACAATGATTACACAAACGTGGCATAAGACTATAATTTCTTTACATTTTCGTAATCAGCACATTTTTTCACAATATGTGAAAGTCAGAAATTCCTATTGAAAAAAATAATACGCCCTTAATGACATTCATAGTATGTCAAAAATACTTAAATATTTTGCATGCTGATATTTAAAATTAAGTCTCTGACTTAGATACATCATTTTTATAAAAAATAAAAACTAGTTTGCAATCATTTCTTGTTTGACTTTTTCAAATGATTTTAAGGCGTACATGTTCACAAATTATTCTAAATTCCGTATAAATAATGGAATAAACTTACGATTAGGATTAGGAAATACGTAACTGCGTAACTTTTTATCATGCTATAGCATACATGTAACAAAATAATATCGCAGCAAATTAAATCTTTAATTCAATCAGTATGCGAAATATCTACGGAATGCGTGCACTCAGCCCAGTGCAGTAGGCAATAGAAGTGTGTCTCCATGATGTTACCCGCCCAGACAGTAAACTACTTCTTGATGTAGCTTCATAAAATATGTAATCTTTTTGCAAAGAGAGATCTAGCACATTCAATACAATGTTCGTAGCTTTAAAGCCACTGATCTATAATTTTGCTACCGTAATAAACGTAGTAATATACTGGTTAATAATTGTGTATTGAGTAGATATGTAAACCTGTGTTCTCCGCATATTTTTGTAGACTCGTCTGCTGGTGGATACATTCTACAGTCATAGATTCTGTCACAAACACGGGATTTACTATGCATCTCATGTCATTGCAATGAAACATCCCGCCATTACAAAAATCTGAAACCAAGATATTAAATACGTAAACAGTATATAGCGTTCATAAATGACTACATATATATAATGAACCTACCAACATAAATGTTTTAACAGAATGGTGAGAACAAGATACATAAACGGAATAAGTATACTTTTTATTCTAATAAGCTACAGAGAAAATATATGGATACTTGTTAGCATGTACTAGGTTTTGAAAAAGATGAG
>CM037777.1:103859891-103909891 GCA_021229015.1 Solen grandis | reverse complement strand
AAGGGTCACTTGATTTAACATAGGCTTATATAGGAAAAACTAAAAAAATCTTCTTGTCAGAAACCACAAGGCGTACAAGTCTAGTAGACCTCTACCAAGTTTGTTAAAATCATGGCCCTGGGGTCAAAATTGGTCCTGCCCAAGGGGTCATATGATTTTATATAGGCCTATATAGGAAAAAACTAGAAAATCTTCTTGTCAGATACCACAAGGCCTTGAGTTTAGACATTTAGTGTGTAACATTGCTTCAAGGACATCTACCAAGTTGGTTCAAATCATGGCCCTGGGGCAAATTTGGCCCCGCCCCAGGGGTCACTTGATTTAACATAGGCTAATGTAGGAAAAAATTGAAAAATCTTCTCCTCAGAAACCACAAGGCCTGGAGTTAAGATATTTGGTATTTGTTCAAATCATGGCCCTGGGATAAAATTGGCCCCGCTCCAGTGGTCACTTGATTTTACATAGCTTAACGATAACAGGTGAGCGATCCAGGGCCATTATTGCCCTCTTGTTTTTGTATAATGATGACTTGTGGGTAAAACCAATTTTGATTTTGATCATTTGATGCTCTCACCTGTTAAGAACGCCCATCTAGTCTACCGGTATATATGTATGTAGAAAAAATGATGGAACCAATGGCGAGAATTTAATTGCATTTTGCATAATTTCATAATATAACTTTCCATACTTGCTATGACAACTTATATTGAAAAATGAGGCTCTAAAGGTATGATGAAAACTACATTTTTTTCCCACTCTGAAACCAGTTGTTTGGTGCAAATACCGGAATGGTTTTATTTAGGCTGTAAGTTTGCAGGTGAGCGATCAAGGACTAGTGTGTCTCACTGGTTCTTAGGTAGTTTAAGGAAGGTCTTCCTCTGCATTCTCATCTAAGCAGACTGTAAATTAATCTTTGATCTGTTGATATTGATGGTCTCTGTAAAGAAATGCTAAGATTTAGGCCTAGACAGGTTTGTTTTTGAAAATAGGACACATTCTTTTGTCTGCATTATCAAGCCATGTTTTTTTTTTACATTTTTTGTTTGACAATTTGTGTTTCAAAACCTTTTTACAAGTTACTTCATCAGTTTTGCTATTTATTAATCGATTTCAAAGAAGGTTTCACTTCATAGTGTAAGGTACAATCATTGACAGCTTTTATTGTATTAACATCTTCCTTCTAGTTCAGACTGCAAGTATGTTTTCATCCCAATTAACGTGTCCCATAATTATCCAGGCCCATTCGTCAGCCTGAATGCAGAGGAGATTGAGAATGAGGTTGGAGACATGTGGAGGACCATGTACAAGCTTACCAAGACATTCAGTGACCAGGCTGGCCCAAGGCGTATTGCAGATAGTGTGAAGGGTAAAATAGACAAGTTCAAGCAACACTTGCCTATACTTCACACCATCTGCAACCCAGGTATCCGAGACCGACATTGGGAAGCGGTAAGTCTCTTGTAACCTTGTGTTCTATGTAAAAACTGACTAGCTAATGCGTAACTAACTTATATATATAGTGGCTTGACAAATACTCTTTGTAAAGCTAGGTTCCCACTGTTGATCAGATCAACTTGATTTTAATGATCACTCAAATCCTTTGAGCAACTGCTTGATGAAGGTGTGTACACACTTTTTCTGGACTGCTACTCGATCATACATAACCCCCATACAGCCATTCATGACTTCAACCCGACAAACATCCCAGTCCATACTGACAATTCCGACCCATGCACTATCTCTAAACAACTTTTATTTGATCTTGACAATTTCATTATGAAAACTTTGAACACTTTTGGCCAGGATTCAGTTATTTAAGAGGATAGGTATTAGCTGCAGAAAGACAACCAGGTCTAAATTATAATCCCCTATTGTACATTTTTTAATTTTAAATGATTGTTGTTGTTGATTTTCTTTGTGTAAATGCCTTTTTAATGTGAATGAGACCTGTACAAACTTTTAATTGTGTTGTGGTCATGTGAGCTGGTGTATTGTCGGTTATCAGTCAAGTAGTGATTGGCACATGATTGCTTGCAGAAATGTTGTGGTAGAGTTCATCTGGACAACATATTGAACAAGGATCAAATTAATCTGGGAGTGATTGGTTATGTCTTGAGTAGAGGTCAAAATGATTGATTACTGATTGATAACTTATTTTCATCCTTACAAATACTTGATCACTTCTCTAGAACTTTACCTCTTTATTCCTTCTCAAATGTTTTTACCTTTCAAAAAAAATGAAATGTTTACCAAGCAGGGTAGATCACCTGGAGACTCCTGTCGAGCGAACCAAACATGCTTCCTATTTCTTGATTGGGGTTGATTGATTTGATCTGAATGGCAGTTGGAACCTAGCTTAATGCAGATGTCATTAGTGTAGATATAGTCTAAGATGGAATATTCCTAGATTAAGATAAACATAGACAACATGGTTATATGTTCAGTGCAGATATAAATAGATACCTACATACTCAAAATCATGATGAAAAAAATCACCTTGCACTCTAGCATCTTCATTTCTTAAGCAATATTTTTCAAACTTTATGACAATGTTTATAGCTGTAATGTCTTGGGAAAGTTCGGCCTCTCTTGAGAATACAAATTCTTAAAATTACTTGATGAAATAAAGACATATTAATCAGAGATAGAAAACTGCTGTAAAAGCCAATGGAAAATATTGTTTACGCACAAAGCTGGTCATTGATTATTGCAAATTTTCGAAAAAGTATGAAAAAATCACAGAGGACTACTACAAGAAATTATTTTAAGTTTGATTTATTTTAATTTTTTTTTTAAACTAGATTTAAATTCAAACAGTGTAGCAGAAAAACAACTCATTTTACATAGTTACCATCATGCAGGTACTTTCGTGTATTTGTACACAAAACATTTCTTGACTTATTTTACTACATTTAATACATAAGGTATCATTTTGATGGTTTTGTTATGTTCTAGTGTAAGATACAATTTACTTTTCCATGCCTTCAATACAAAAGGAGATATTTCAAAATTTGATTTTGCAAGAATTGGACAATTTGTTAAATGCTTTTGTGAGATTTAGACTTGTTGCCAATCTTTGTTTAATAAGTCTTTGGATGAAATAAAATAGCATCTTTCACAAAAGCAAATATACTCTATGCCATGATCAGTGATGAATTTTATTTAAGTTTTATTAGTGACATATGACTATTGTGGTATATGCATCGGACATCTTTCAGTCTTACAGTGTCCAGGTGGTAGTTTTGTGTCTTGGTATTATAGCTCATACTGATTGCAGGACAAATGCAAGATTGCATTATTTTTCTTTACATTATCTTTATAATATGATAGTTATACATTATGAAGCAATATCAGTAGCTATAGAATGATTTAAATGTGGACCCAAGTGAAGGTATGTATCTACCTCTTTTTCAATTTTGCTGAAGCATGAGAATCTGATTGTGATTTATTTAAAATCTTGACCAAGATAACTGGAAGAAGTAATATGTTTAATACATTTCTGTTATATGTTGATAAATCTACTATTATAAACAGTGATTGTTGTTCTGTTTTAGATGAGTAATATTGTTCAGTTTGACCTTCGACCTCAACCAGACACCTCCCTGCACAACATGCTGGAGTACGGCCTGAATAAGCACTTGCAAAAGTAAGTAGTTGCCATGGTTCCCATCCAGCCCTGCCCACCTGCCTAGTTACCTCAGTACTAGAGCAAGTGTTGCAGGTGGTCACCTGTTGAAAAAAAAAGTTCAGAGTGGTTAAGATATGATGTAACTACCTCATCAAAATAACAGGACAGATTAAATGGAATGTGATCACCTGTTTTTACATCACTATTGGTTATTTAATGTCAATGTGTACAATCTTTAAAGCAAACTCTAAAATTGAATGTAGTATATTGTGTTTAAATTTAAAAAGATTTCAGATTTCTCATCAATATTGCTCAGAGAATTTCATGTACAAAAGATGATGATACTGAAAGTGTTTTTCTTCATATTCAGGAAGGCTTAAGTGATAATTATCTAACTTTTTTTTTGGGGGGGGGGGGGGGGGGGGGGAATAATAAATAAGGGCTGCCATGCAAGTTGATTGGTTAGTCTGTCAATTGCGCAGTCTGTTGCAAAAAGTGAACTGCTTGCCCATATCTTTTGTTAGTATACTGGTGTAATGACACTATCATTGTAGGTAAGCATGGTATGATTTTCACATTGCGTCATCACAACATCACCTATGGAAGGTTACTGGCTATACGATACTTTGTTTTGCAACATATTTCCACTTTTTCTGAAGATAGTTATGAAACAAGCATGCCTTATTGTGTGTAGCATGTTAAGAATTTGGCAACAAGTCATTTTTCTTATGCCAAGATAATTTTTAACCATATTACTTTACCTAAATGTATATATTGCATACTAGCATCTGCATCCTCATTTTGTAAGTAATCTTAATAAAGACGGTTTGTCCTAATGTGGTAAGACCATTTTGTCAATGACGAGTTTAAAAAATGTTTGATTGGAATTATTGATTATAAGACTAGTTTTGCATGACATGTCCAAGGCCTTCTATGATCAGATGGCCATTTTATAGATAGAGCGTGGCCTTTAAATATAAAGTTAAACTTTGTGAACTCTGTATGTGTGCTTCATCCCAATATTAAAATGCATAATTCATACCCTGAAGTTTGGTTAACACTTTACAGGTGTGTTATATTGTGTATATCTTGGCATAATCATCAGATGCTTTTTTTTTCCTTCAGAATTATGAATTTTTTCTTTTATAAATTCACTTTGTCAGTATTTCAGATTATTTTTTTCTTTTCTTTAATATGATGTTGACCTGTGCATATACCCTTTTCCCTTTTATGGCCTACTTCATTTATTTAGGAAGATATATTCTTACAATATGGATGGACATCATATTTTTTTGTATGATTTCTTATTTCAGTAAGCAAAGTATGGAACATTTTATGAAGAGGTAGTCAACAGTAACACTCCCTATATGGTTGTTTGTTGTTAAGCCCAAAACATGAAGACAGTCACAGACTTGTTTGTTTTAGTTTGGGAAACAGTTAGACTTGTTGTTTGTTGTTAGCTCAGATAGGGAGACAGACTTGTTGTTTGTTGTTAGCTCAGAAAGGGAGACAGTCAGACTTGATGTTAGCTCAGGACAAGGAGACAGACATGTTGTTTGTTGTTAGCTCAGACAGGGAGACAGACTTGTTGTTTGTTGTTAGCTCAGATAGGGAGACGGTAAGACTTGTTGTTTGTTGTTAGCTCAGATAGGGAGACAGTAAGACTTGTTGTTTGTCGTTAGCTCAGACAGGGAGACAGACTTGTTGTTTGTTGTTAGCTCAGATAGGGAGACAGACTTGTTGTTTGTTGTTAGCTCAGATAGGGAGACGGTAAGACTTGTTGTTTGTTGTTAGCTCAGATAGGGAGACAGTAAGACTTGTTGTTTGTTATTAGCTCAGATAGGGAGACAGACTTGTTGTTTGTTGTTAGCTCAGAAAGGGAGTCAGGAAAGGAGACAGAATGTTTTTGTTGTCAGAAAGGGGTTGTTAGCTCAGGACAAGGAGACAGTAAGACTTGTTGTTTGTTGTTAGCTCAGGACTTTTTTGACAGTAAAGCTTTCTGTTATTTTGCATGCGTGATGATTACTCTGTGGAAAATATAGCTGAGAACTTAATTTCGAGATCCTTCATATATGTACAGTGTATACTGGAAGATTTTAACTCAGATCTGCCATTTCTCTGGTTTTAATAAATTTTTACTGACGTCTACAAATTACCATTATTCACAATCATGGAAATTACTGGCCTTTGAGACCATTGTCAAAAGTGTGTCTGTGGCACAAAATTAAATGGTTAACTGATTTAGACCCATGCCACTCTATTGTGATGTGTATGACCTTGAATAATTAGATCTTTACACAACACAACAGAACCCAACTTTTTTTTAACCCATGTACAATAATGTACAATATGGAGAAATGTTATAGTTCTTGCCAAACAAGTATAATATAAACATTTTTTCTAGTTGGGGATAACATGGACATTGTGTTAACACATTGAGATAGGGAAAAACAACAATAAATCATTTAAGATAGACAGGCAGATATTTATAAGTGAAAGAGGAGAGAACTGAAATGAGTAGAGAGAAAGTGTAAGCAGAGTTCATGGTGGGCATTTAGAAAAACATAGGAATATAATTACAGAGTAGTCTTTGACGTGTTCGAAAGTGAAATGTGCCAAGGAATATTTCAAAGTGCACGTAACTAGTTGCAAGTAATATTATACAAAAGATAAATGAATAAATAAAATAAAATGTATAACTTCAAATGAAATCAATAAAGTATCAGGTGGTTTACAACATTGACACATATTTAACATCAGTCCTGTGCATGTTATTCATGCCTCTGGAATGAAAGGTTGAGAGTTAGGTCCCTGTTGGAAGTGACAGGATTTCAAGACTTTCCCTGGCACAAAGCCATGAGCCATCAAAGGAGAAAAGACTGTAGTTTAAGTTGTAAAATCTTATTTCCTGATAAATACAAAGAAAGTTATGGCAGAGAATAATGCCCTGAATAAGAAATCAGAGTCAAAATCCACATAATCCTGATCTGCTGAGGTAGAAAATCATAGGTATTTCCCTCAGGTTTCCTCTCTACATTTTTTAGTGCTGGCAGATGGAAGATGACAAGTATTCTTATGAGCACTGTCAATTTTCTGTTTCTTTAATCAGTATCCATTTTCCACAGATATAATCACATATCTCTGTATTTTGTTGTTGTAATGATCCACCCATAACCTAGATGTTTACAGGTGTTGCTTTGGAAAATCAAGGCAATAATTGCATGATCAGTCAGTTAACCTTACACTAGACCATCATAAATTAAGTATTGGTAAATCTTAACCAATGAAAAAAAAAATGCCTTTGACAAACAAATGCACATGAGTCTTGCTTTCAACTGTTTCCTTTATTCATCAACCATTGACAAATATTTTGGGCAGGGGTATACTGAGTTTGGCGCTATGGTACACACGGGCTTGAAATTCAATATTATTTTAAATTTTTAAATTCGTCCATATTGGAAAAAAACAGGCATTCATAATTTTATCAAGAAATGTATGTTGCAGTTATCGTGCAAGTTTTATGTTGTCATTGTATATACATGTATCCAAATTTTGAAATTGTTGGTGTTGTATTTCTTTTTAAATAATTTTTTTTAATTTTTTTACCTGCCATGTTTTATGACATACAAGCATATTTTTATGGATTATATCTTGAAACAACTTTTTTGTCATATTTTACTTGTTACATAAGATTGTGTGAGCATATATTCGTAGCTTTGTCCATCTGTCTGTTACACTTTTTGTCACCCAAGTATTTCACCAATTTCTACCAATTGGTTCTTTAGAATAGATTGTTGATGACAAATAACTTACATTGCAGACAATTGCATGGTCGTCAGAATAGGGGCTACTTTTCATGTATTTATAATCTATGTAGAATATTTTAATTTTCTTCCTCTCAGATTAACTTTATTTTTCTTTAAAGGCTGAACATAAAGTTCAATAAACAGCAAGGCTGGACTATTTTTTAGGTTTTCGCATCGCTGGGTGAAAACCTATTGTTCTTCTTCTGTTGTTTTTTTTGTTGTTTTTGTTTTTTTTATTATTTTTCTGACCCTTTTTGTGAACGGCATATCACCATGATAGGAAAAAGCCACAATTATGAAATTTCTACCAGTCTTTCCTACTTATTTGAACTTAATCCTAACGTTGAGAAAATTTTCATTTTTGTCTTTATTTTTCCGCTAGGGGGCGCTTTGTAAAAATCATAAAAGTGGAATAACTCTGTTATTTGAGGTCCGACTCAAATGCGTTTTTTTGCATTATGTTCCTTGATGATAGCCTAATAAAATATGATAGATTTCAATAATTTGCGTGTATAAAACTTTTGAGCTACGGAAGGTTGAAAGTTTAAACCTCACAAAAAATGGTGAAAATGAGGGTAGGTCTACGAAAAACCTATCCAGTTTTTTCAGAGATGAAATAGAAGAGTTCTGTTTGTTGCATATGATTTGCAAGACATACACACACAAAATATATGGATTGGCGATTTTGAAAAATGCATGGTTTGTCTTCTAGAAACGGTCAAACTTCACTAAATTTTGGGACAAATTAACATTTCTTAAACATATTTTTGTTGCTTCCGACTTTATTTTTTTGTTCCTGCTTCATGAAATTTTCACACTTTATGTAGTTTTATGTCCTAAAGGTTCCTGAAAAAAAAAACTTTAAAAAATATTGCAAAGGTCAAGGTCATATCATGATTATTGTATTTTTAAAGGCCCCAAATAGCTCTAAAACTAAAAATATTTCATTGTTAACATGTGCAGAAAAGATTTAGGTCTTGAAGAGACCTTTCAATTGATGTTTAGTTTTTGACTTGATTTGGTCATTTTATGGCAGTTCAAAGTTTATCGTCTTTGGAATAATTGTAACTTTGTTTTCAAAGTTTGAATTTAGTTAAAGTTTTTTGTGATTATCTTGAAGTTTAAAATCTTATATTTCAAGTAAAAAAATCTTGATCAAAATCGGTTGTGAAATGTAGTATCTATGACATGTCAAAGTTAATGGTGTTGAAAAAAGCTTCACTATATCCTGACAAGGATTACCTGTGTATGCAAGCGAGAGAGGCAGATTGTCTTATCTCAAGTAGAATAGGTACAGCTGATCAATTATGTAGGTCAGCCGCTGGAGATTGTTAGCTATGTTTAAAAGTAGACTGACTTGTCTTGGCCACCAATGCAGTACACATGTTATTGAAGAGAATAAATAAATTGTTGGATAGACAAATTACAAAGCTTATCACTTATATCATTTTTAAAACTTGATAAATCGCTATAAGTTTCTGCTCTCTCCTCCTTACCTCTTTCTCTCTCTCTCTTTCTCTCTCTCATAGATATAATTGGATATAATGAAAAATATAGCTATGAAAATTTACTTTTAATTTTTTTATGCTAGAGTCAGTTTTGCAAACAATAAGTAATTTGTACCTTTGCATATACCTTTCTACACATGTTTTTAAAAGGGTATATATGAATGTAAGGTAACTTGATTTCTGAGTACATCTCAGCGTTAGAAAATATCTGCATCATAACGATCATTTACGAATTGTATGTATTTCATATATAATAACTTTAATATGTGTATATAATTAAAATACTTTTCATATATGTAGACACATATATTCAGTAACACAAATATAGAAAAAGTTTAACTCTTCCAAACTGAAACTCCTATCTACTTGATTTATTAGCTCACCTGAGCACAAAGTGCTCAAGGTGAGCTTTTGTGATCGCCCGTTGTCCGTCGTCCATCGTCCGTCCGTGCGTCCGTGCGTGCGTCCGTCGTCAACTTTTCGTTCAAATGACTTCTCCTCCTAAACACTGGATGGATTTTGACCAAACTTCACAGGAATCATCCTTATCATGACCTCTATCAAAGTTGTTCAAATTATTTTGATTGGGTGAATAAGTAGGTCACAGGAGCTAAAAATAGATTTTTAAAATGCAATCTTAGAAAATCTTCTCCTGCAAAACTGTAAGGCCTAGAGCTTTAATAATTGGTATGTAGAATTGTCTTATGAACATCTACAAAAGTTGTTCAGATCATGACCTGGGGTTAAAATTGGCCCTGCCCCGGGGGTCACTTGTTTTAAGATATTGGTTATAGACACTCAGGGGTTACTTGTTTTACATAGAGTTATATAGGAAAATCTTAAAAATCTTCTTTTATGAATCCATAAGGCCTAGAGCTTAGATAATTAGCTCACCTGAGCACAACGTGCTCATGGTGAGATTTTATGATTGCCTTTTGTCCGGCGTCCGTCCATCTGTCCGTGCGTGCGTGCGTCTTGCATCAACTTTTTCCATTAAACAACATCTCCTCCTAATCCGCTGAAGGGATTTTGACAAAATTTCACAGGAATCATCCTTATGATGTCCTCTAACAAAATTGTACAAATTATTATGATTGGTTGAAAAAGTAGGTCACAGGAGCTAAAAATAGATTTTAAAATGCAATCTTAGAAAATCTTCTCCTGCAAAACTGTAAGGCTTCTACAGCATGTAGAATTGTCTTATAAACCTTTACAAAAATTGTTCACATCATGGCCCTAGGGTCAAAATTTGCCCTGCCCCAGGGGTCACTTTATTTTACATAGGCTTATATAGGGAAAAACTAGAAAAATCTCTTATCAGACACCACATGGCCTAGAGCTTAGATATAAGGCTTGTACCATTGTCTAGTGGATCTCTACCAAAGTTGTTCAAATCATGGCCCTTGGGTCCAAATTGGGTCCGCCCCAGGTGTCACTTGATTTTACATAGGCTTATATAGAGGAAGAAAGGAAAATCTTCTTCTCAGAAACCACAAGGTCAAGAGTTAAGATATTTAGTGTGTAGCATTGTTTAGTACATCTCTATCAAGTTTTTTTTTCTTCAAATCATGGCCCTGTGTCAAAATTGGTCCCACTTTAAGTATGTTCATATTATAAACCATTGAAAGCAATATTTCTCAGGTGAGCGATTAAGGGCCATCATGGCCCTCTTGTTTTTAAATGTCCATTTGTTTAATTCTGAATGTTACTCTTCTTTATTTCATATACTTAAAACTTTTTTCTATCTGAACCCCTGTAATTTGGAATCTTAACATATTTTGGAGCACACTTTTATTCATAGCAACGGAAATAAAGTCTTGGATAGCCTGTAATCGCGCCTAATAAAAAAACGGGCAATCCTTTTAGTAAAGTTAGACAAAACTGAGACAACAATGGGAACTGATAAAAAGAAACATAGCATGATTTCTTTTTCTTTTTTTGTTCACTATTATATTTGTTTGATGAGGCTTTGGTGCTGAAATCGAAGCAGAAATGATTCAGATATAGATTTTATGTAAAAAGGTTTAATTTGTAAAAGAAGAGGTATGTACGCACATTGCAGTAGTTTTATTTCAGGAACACATCTTGATTGAATCTGCTATGATAAACAGGAAAATAAATACATTAATAATTGTTACGGTACTGGTTGCGTTGTGGCTAGAGCGTCAGCTTTGGGTGGGTGAGTCATGGGTTCGATGCGCGGCAACGACATACTAAAGTAAAAAAAATGGTAAGGTCTTTTGTTTGGCGCTCAGCATATAAGGAAAGTTGCAAGATTGGTTGGCCTGGTGTCAGGAAAATGTGGCTTGGTGTTTTCATACTACTTGTTTATGGCGTGATACTGCAGTGTTGCAGCACTATAATTGTGTAAAGTAAACATCGTCTCCAAATGATTGAAATTCTGTCGAAGGAACGTTGTGGACCTATGTACAGGTTTGAGTTATGTAGCATAGGTCAAAGTAGCGGTTTCAATAAGCGGACGAAGACGTTGACAATAAAAAAAAAATACGTTTTCGATTGACCCGCTGTTTTGAAATCTTAGATAGCCATGTACGCCTCTGTGTATGAGGCTGGGTATATAAAATCTGGCAAAAATCGAGACACCCTGCGGTGATACTTAGTAGTGCATGTGTACATGATTGTGAAATAAATGCGCGTTATCTGTTTTAGAGTCAGGCTGTTTGTTCGACATGGTGTGCTTGTCAGAACTATGTATGCAAATTAAATTATGATTGCTCCGCCCACTTTTACTGACTGAGAGTTGCCGTTTTTTTGATACCTAAATATAGGGTTGGGTACCTGAAAATTTGTTCTGATTTATTGTATTATAAACAACATACTTACTAATAAATTAAACAAAATAGGCATCTATCACAATAATGCGTTAGACTGCAAAAAATGAAATTATTCAGTACTGTGTTGAAGAAAAAAGGCACAATAAGTAATCACAAAAGAACAAAGTCGAATGTCATCGCGACACGTTTACTCGAGAACAAAGGGATAGAAAAGACATTGCTTTGATATCCTAATCATTTATTATTCCAGTTTTTCAGTAACTTTTTTATCAATTTGCAGTTAATGTTATCTAATTACTTGAAACTGTAATGCTTTTAATCTTGATTTTCGCAAGTCATTATTGACGCACTCAGTAGGTACCACATAAAGCCTGATCTGTAGAAAGCCAAACTCAAACCTTACCAAATTTAATTGTAAAATCCTCATTTCCAGACCACTGAGGAGCAGCGAACAGCATAAAACCTGATCAGCCTGCGAGTTACTGATCGCAGGCTGATCTGGTTTTATGCTGTTCGCATAGGTCTTTTCATGGTTTCCTCTATGAGGGTTCTTGTTGAAAGCCTGATAAATCTAAGGAGCAAAAACCAGATTTTTTTACTGGCTATAGAAGGTTAAATGTTTGAACCTTGCATAAACTTTGCAGACTTATGTGGGACATTATGCCCCCTTTTACATAAAACAGCAATTTTGTACTCTTAAGTATCAACACACGCATAGAAATTCCTTTGCTTTTGTAATAATACAATTCGTGAATTGCAATGTTTGAAAAGAATGAGATTGAATTGCGATAACCGATGATATCGCAATTCTGATTGCGATTCTATTTTTTTAAAATTATTTTTCTAACCTTTTTTTGTGAACGGCATATCACCATGATAGAAAAAAGTCACATTTCTGATTTTTTACCAGTTTTGTCCTATGATCTGAATTTGATTCTAACGTTGAGAAAATTTTCATTTTTGTCTTAGTTTTGCCGCTAGGTGGCGTTTTGTAAAAATGACTAAGGGCTAATAACTCTGTTATTTGATGTCCGATTCAAATGTGTTTTTTTGCATTGTGTTCCTTGTCAGAAACTTAATAAAATATGATACGTTTCAATTATTTCGTGCTATAGGAGGTTGAAAGTTCGAATCTCGAAAAAACGATGAAATAAAGGTAGGTCTACGAAAAAAGTCCCCATTTTTTTTCAGAGATGAGATAGGAGAATTTTGTTTGTTGCATATGATTCGCAAGACATATACGCACAAAATATAGGGTGTGGCGATTTTGAGAAATGCATGGTTTGTCCACAGTATGCGGTCAAACTTTACCAATATTTTAGAAAAATCAACATTTTCAAAGCATGACTTTTAAGGTTATTTGCAGCTCCTGACTTTATTTTTTATTCAATCTTCATCATTTTTTCATTGTTTATGCATTTTTATAAAATAAATAAAATCATAGAAAAAAAATCAAGCATAATATGCAAAGTTCAAGGTCATGTACCAATTATTATTATTTTTATCGGCATAAAATAGCTCCAAATCTAAAAATATTTTATAGAAAGTATATGAACAAAAGTTTTAGTTTGTGAAGAGATCTTTCCATTGGTGTTTAGTTTTTGAAGATTAGACTTCATTTGATCAAATTACTTCAGTCTAAAGTATGATCCTTTTATCAAACAATTGAAAATTCATATGTTTCTTCTTTTTTGCAGCTCCTGACTTTATTTTTGTTCAGTCTTCATAATTTTTTCACTGTTTATGCATTTAAATAATACAAATAAACTCATAGTAAATAACAATGAAAATATGCAAAGGTCAAGGTCATAATACTGATTATTGTTATTTTTATCGGCACAAACTAGCTTAAATCTAAAAATATTGTTTAGAAAGTATATGAACAAAAGTTTTAGTTTGTGATGAGATCGTTCTAATCGTGTTTAGTTTTTGAAGATCGGACTTCATTTGATCAATTTACAACAAAATTCGAATAAAGTTAATATCAATCAATTATGTCTGCAGTTGAAACCAGTACTCTTACTAGTCAAGTTAAAAGCGAAAACCAAGATGCCACTTTGCGGTTCTAGTCTTGTATTATTATTATTGAAAATTTCAAAATACCTTTTCTAGTGGTCAGAAATGACTTTTATTATATTGAAGTGATCACATTTACCCTTTACCTAATGAAGATGCATTTCAACACCTTGGAAAACAGAGTTAACCCAGACCAGAGAAGCTGACTGACCAGGATTGTACATACAACATTGCAGCTCAGGTTCTACAGTCTGCATGGGGAAAAACAACATTGTTTCATAGTCCCCAGCTATATTGATCCTGTAAAATTTAAGGCTCCCTCTAAAGAGAGATGGTTTCCTTTTATCATCAGTATAGAACATTTCTGAAGCCAGTGGTCAGAAATTAATATTTATTTACATGACTGAATTTCTTTTTTTTTTTGTCTTATGATTTGCCAAAACAAAATTGATTCCTTGAAAAAAGAATTGTAACATATCTGATTTTCTTTTATTAGTGTTGTAAAATGTTGGAAAGAAACAAAATGTAATGGATTCACCTTTTCATAAGCCATTATGTTGACATGAAAGATGAGTGTTTGGTGGTTGTGTTGACAGACTGGAGGAGATAGGAGCTGCTGCAGCCAAGGAATACTCATTGGAAAAGGCCCTAGAGAAGATGAAACTGGACTGGAAGGACATGTGCTTTGAGCTGATCCCATACCGAGACACTGTGAGTTCTCAACCTCACCTTCTCAATCGAGTTCAGACCATATACATGTACATGCACCTGGATCTGTATCTTAAACAATATGGTCAAATATGAAGTGGCAAACTATTCATATGAACCTTTAAGTTTTTGTTAATTATTTAACATTTACAATGCTCAATTTCATAATTGTTCTGTTTTTGGGTGTGCAGCTGAAATTTTCTTGACTGAATAGCGAACAATGCAGACCATGATCGGACTGCATGGATCCCAAAGGCAGTCACAATTGCCCACAGAATTGTTAGGGTTAAAATACTTTCTGATCATCAATCTTGAAATTTGTAGAATTAAAACGGGAATTATTGGATCATTTCATTCTAAGTTTATGTTAATTTTGATATTAGTATCAAAATGATATGTACTGATATGTACTTAATATTTTTTAAATTGAAAATTGTGTGCCTAAAAAGTACAGTTATAACATTCGATATGAGTACTTTCACTTTGTATTTGTACTGTAGCACCACTGACTCAATTGGGAAGTCTGGGTTCTTTACTTCAGCTTACCTCTGCATGAAGTGCAAGTGGTGAGCTCTTGTCCAGTCAGTGTTCATTGTCAGCAATTTATTTAAATGCCAGCTCCTCCTTATTCATTTTGCCAATGTAAACAAAACTTGGCAAGCTTTTCATGGCAATGAGGGAAAAAAGAAAGCGAAAACTTCTAAACCTAAACTATGGTGAATGACATACCGGCAGATTTGGCACACTGTTTTTCCAGATTATTCAGGTTTATAGCGTCAATCACCGAGAAGTGAAATTTTCTGATATACGATCTCAGAAAATGGATATACATACTGAAAGCCAATGAATATGATAATATGCTATAAAGTCTATACAAAACCATTATAAACAATACCAGGTTATTGCTTTTGTTCCTATTAGTTATCCTACTGGTATATTTCATGATAAAATGATTGTGGGAAACTGAGACAACTTGGTGGAAGCCATTTTCAATATAAACAAATAAGTTTATTTTAAGGGACCTCATGATGTACAGGAGAAACTTGACAGGTGGCAATTGTTACGTAATGTTTGTTAGTTGGGAGAATTTTGACAGCTGACAATGGTCCCCAGTGTTATTTAGAATGTGGGGACACGGTTGAGTAATCTCATGTTACGAAAATGTGTCACCTTTATCCTACCTCCTTAATATCATCTTATGCCATGTGTAAGTAAAACAGTTCACCATATTATTAGCCATGGTGACATACGGATAGCTTTCAGTCTGTCAAAATGCTGGATTTGCAAACATTGTGACACATAGGTTTCTTAGTTTATCATTACTAATATTGTTCATACTATTTGGCTTGTTATAACAATGCAGCTTTAAGCAAATTGCATTCATGTGAGAGATCTTGAGCCAACTTTTCCCTCTTGTTTCACTTTTCTTAATGGTGTTCAGAATTTTTTTTATTATAAAATTAATATGCATTTTGTGTAAAAAATGTATTGTACCTTACATTTTATATGCAGGGCCATAACTCATGATGTCTCATCATTTTCAGCTCAAATGTCACAAATATTCTTATGTTACATCACTTGAAATGTGATGTTGTACCAGTCATAGTTCAAGGAGTTATATTAACTTTGACTGTTGCTAAGGAGGATATAGTTATGAAATGCAGTTGAAATATATATATATATTTGTATGTGTGTTTTGATATCGATATTAACTCAGTATTCACGATCTTACAGTGATCAATTGCTAATGTTTACTCCATGCTGTGATTGTTGAGAGGCAGAACACAATCTTAACACAACAAAAATATCTCTGATTGCTTATTGTAGAAAGATAAATTTTACATATGCTTTTTCAGATGTCCAGGTCAAGGATTTAAGATTTTATTGTTACCTCAATCAAGACACAGACAAACAGCTTGTTTGAATAAAGTGTGTGTGTGTGTGTTTTTTTCAGGATGCTGCTGCACACTGATCTTTTGCTTGCCAATCTCATTTTCTGTAAATATTTCAGGCTGATTCCATACAGATTTTGGCTCGATCACAGGGGTTGAATAGTGTAATTTGTACAGTGTTTTCACAGATGTCAAACTACCTCACTTAGCATTGTTACCAGATGTGTTTTTAGCTCACCTGTGCACAATATGTATGGGTGAGGTATTGTGATCATCCTTTGTCCATTGTGTGTGTCATCTGTTTTAAATGACATCTCCTAACTGCTAGGCAGATTTCAATGAAACCTGACAGGAATGATCCTTGGCTGGTACGGTACTAAAATAGCTAAAATAGTTCCTGTCTGCTGAACAATATGGCAGATAGAGCTAAAAATAGACAAGACTTTCAACAGTTTGGAATTTGATGGATGAAACTCAATAAGAATGGTCATTGGTTGGTATTGTACAAAAGTAGCTAAAATGGTTCCTGTAATAAAGAGAGCTAAAAATAGAAATATATTGTCCACAATTAGTTTGTTTACACTCTAGCATCTTCATTATTAATGAAGTCTTCTTCAAACTTTGTTATAGAGTTTATGGTCATAATCTCTTGGACAAGTTTGATTTTGGAATTATCAAAAAATGCCAGATTTCACTTTGTTGGTTAACTGTTGTTTTAAATAACATCTCTTAAACCACTGAGCAGATTTCAATAAAACTGAATGGGAATTATCTTTGGGTGGTATTGTATAAACATAGCTAAAATGGTTCTGGGCAGCTGAACAAAATGAACTCAGGTCTAGATATAGAGATACGTTGCCCACAGTTTGTTTACAATCAAGCATCTTAAAACTTGCTGTGATAGTCTTTTAATAATGGCCATAATCTCTGGACAAGTTCAATTATGGCTGATATCTCACCATTAGGTTGGAGTTCAGGCTTTGAATTATCATAAAATGGCAGATTTTGTTTTTCATCTTTTGCTGTAAATGACATCTAAATAGCTGAACAGATTGTATTGAAATTATCCTTGTGTAGTAATGTACAAATATGATGAAACTCAAACTAAATATTTTTTTCTGTAGAAGTTGAACTCAGGCGAGCGATTAAGGGTATTCATGACCCTCTTGTTTATTATTGTTGATATTTCTAATTATGTCCAGAATTTATAAACTATCTATTTGTTTGAATGTAGTTTGAAACTAGAGATTTCTTTGCTACCAAAGTTTCAATTAAAAGATTTTCATATTGTAGATAACTTGTTTTTCCCTAATTCCTGTGGTGGGGAACATATTTCAAACTTTTTTCTTACATATGATTAGTTCTACGTATGGAAGACAAGACTTATCAACATATATGTCCAAAACATGGCTGTAGTGTTAATGTTGTGGTACATGTATAGTTATGAATGCCCAAGATTTCATAGACAACTTTTGTATCAATTTAAAACTTAATAATTCTTCAATAAATTGTACCTTGTATAAAAACCATTTTAGCTATGTTGGTTATATGGATAAATGCATCAGGGTAATATCCATTGGTCTCTTCTATCCATTAATTCAAAGATACATATACAGGATTTGAGTAATTATTATGAATATTATTATTATGCATCTGCCATTTATGTTAAGGGGACATTAAGTGTAACCCTTGTCCATCTGCATACTTATGAAGTCTTTTTATTGCATACCACTCTATGACTTTGACCAATAACCATTTATTTTTTACAAAACAAGAAATTTTGGCTACATGTATTTAGATATGCCAGTTTTGGTGTGTGAGTGCATCTTCCCAATAAGTATTTCCACACACTTTTTTTTTTTTTTTTTTTTTTTTGCAACTGTGGCTAATTATTACTGGCAATTTGGAAGTTTACTAGTGAAAATGGAAGCATTAATTGTATATTTGGAATTCCTTCGAGGAAAGGAAATTCCAGGGCACAGACAGGTAAATATTTTCATACATGTGACAACAATACTTGGTAGGTTGATTATGCTGCATGATCGTAGATCATCCAGCGTGCATGAAGGAGAGACATTGTATAGGCTGGGGCATCCATGTTACATTTCTAGTGTTTACTAGTAGCTCATCAGAACACAATGTGCTCATTGTGATTGTTCTGATCACCCTATGTAATATCAGTAGTGTGTCATGCATTGTCAACAATTTTCTTTAAAAGACATCTCCTCTCAAACCACTCGGAAGAAGTTGAAATCAGACATAAAAATTAGAGTTGGGGCTCTTGAAATATCATAAATTTATATAATTTTGCTTTGTTTACACTCTAGTATTTTCATTTCTCCAGCAATCTTACTAAACATTTGTTACAATATTATTAATGGCAATAATTATGAGGCCAAGTTAGATTTTGGCTGATATCAACCAAGTAGGTCAGGAGTTATGACCCATGAAAATTGTCAAACAAAGACAAGATTTCACTTTGTTTATACTCTAGACATTAATATTACTGCATCTTTATGAAACTCAGTGAGCAATATATGGCCATCATTGTGTCATTTTGAATGAAAATTTTATACCACAGTGAGGCAGTGTTTATTTGACATTCTTTGTGTATACAGGATTTGGACCACAGGTCTCGACCCAACCTTTCCCATGCAACAACTGCTCCAGTAAATACTTGATATATTGTCCTACTTATTGTTTGAGTCTGTGCTCTGTTGTTGTAGGGTCAATGAGAACGTTCGCCTTTCCAGTTTTCTCACTCATGGCTAAGTCAGTGAGTTGCTCACAAACAGTATCACAAACAAGACCATGTCTTCATATGTTTAAACCAGATCAACCATAAACTAATTTTTATCTCAGTGTAGCTGTTAGATAGTCGGTGAAGTCAATTTAGATACATCTGTTAACACTTGAAAGGTCAGTTATCATACCCAACCAAACTAAGTTTGAGGGCAGGATTGGAATCAACTATTTGATTATCTGTTTGTATGTTTGTCTCTGTTTGTCCAGCTTTTTCCCTTTTATTTATGGACAATAACTGTGCATCCTCCTAACAGTAGAAGCTTATGCATTCTTTATATAAAAGTTGAATTTGACAGACCAGAGAGTGTTTTATGACCTTGACCAAAGGTCATGTTCCAAAGGTCAAGTTCACATACTGTTCTAAATTCATGTCTATCCGATGATTTCTTAAACCCTTTGACCATAGATGCTCATATCACAAAACAATCTTATAACCAGAAGGTTTGTCATGACATTGACCAAAGGTCATTTGCTCAAGGTCACTTATTAATTTGTGTCTGTCCCATAACTTTATAACCCATTGGCTTCTATTATACTTGGCATAAAAGTTGCTTATCATCAGAAGATGTATCATAACCTCAACTTAAGATCATTTGCAAAAGGTCAAGATAACAGACATTAATAACTACCTAATTTTGATTAGCTTGAAAACTTAATGTATAACTAATTTGAATATTTTCTAATAGCTTAAGGGTCTCAAGGTCAAGCCACAGACTCTGTAACTTTATATATTATGTGTCCAAGCACAATGCTTGGTGTATTCATCACCCTCAGTTTAGTGTATTACCCCAGTAAGTGTTGTTTGCCAGCTGCTCAATCTAAACTACTATCCTTGCTACAGATCCAGCCCTGTGAGAGGCAAACCTAAACATATTATTAAACTGTATACAACAGTGTATCATCTGGATACATTTCCTGTTATGTTTCCAGATTATTAGTTTTTTATATACAGTAAGCCGAAATGAATGGTAATTTTTATATAAAATCTTATCTATTATCATCAGGGATAAAGATTTATAGGTTTATATTAGACCTTGCATTTTTGTGTAATTGTTATGGCTTTCCGCAAACTTGCGGAAAACGTATTGGGTTTTTAGCTCACCTGAGCACAAAATGCTCAAGGTGAGTTTTTGTGATCGCCCTTCGTCTGGCATCCGTCATGCGACGTGAGTCGTGCGTCGTCAACAAATTGGCTTGTTAACACCCTAGAGGCCATATTTATAGGCCAATCTTCATGAAACTTGGTCAGAATGTTTGTCTCCATAAAATCTTGGACATGTTCAAAATTGGGTCATGTGGGGTCAAAAAGTAGGTCACAAGGTCAAATCTTATAAAATTCTTGTTAACACTCTAGAGGCCACAGTTTTGGCCTAATCTTCATGAAACTTTGTAAGAATGTTTTTCTCCATAAAATCTTGGACAAGTTCGAATTTGGGTCATGTGGGTTCAAAATGTAGGTCACAAGGTCAAATCTTAGTAAAACCTTGTTAACACTCTAGAGGCCACATTTTATGGCCCAATCTTCATGAAACTTGGTCAGAATGTTTTTCTCCATAAAATCTCTGACAAGTTCACCATTGGGTCATGTAGGGTCAAAAAGTAGGTCATGAGGTCAAATCTTAGAAAAACCTTGTTAACACTCTAGAGGCCACATTTTTGGGTCAATCTTCATGAAACTTGATCAAAGTGTTTGTTTCCATAAAATCTTGGACAAGTTCGAATTTGGGGGGCATGTGGGGTCAAAAAGTAGGTCACAAGGTCAAATCTTAGAAAAAACTTGTTAACACTCAAGAGGCCAAATTTTTGGCCCAATCTTCATGAACTTTTGTCCGAATGTTATTCTCTATAAAATCTTGTACAAGTTCATATTTAGGTCATGTGGGGTCAAAAAGTAGGTCATGAGGCCAAATCATAGAAAAACCTTGTTAACACTCTAGAGGCCACATTTTTGGCCATATCTTCATGAAACTTGGTCAGAATGTCTGTTTCCATAAAATCTTGGACAAGTTCGAAGTTAAGTCATGTTGGGTCAAAAAGTAGGTCATTATGAAAAACCAACATATGTTGCTCATTTATAATCAGGTGAGCGATTTAATGCCATCATGGCCCTCTTGTTCGTTTATTCTTCTTATTGTTATTCCTGTTGTTTTTTTTCCAACCTGTTCAATGTCCAAGCAACATGAAATTTAAATTGCCTTGACAAAAAAGTTTTAATTTTTAAATTAATTTATTTTCAATCTTCAATGACGTCAGATCTGACATCAGCTTTAAAAGTTTGTTCGCGCTCTAGAGTCTTCAATTCTGGTTGGATTGTCTTGATATTTTTGCAGAAGATATATGTTAGGATGTAGATGTGCACCTAAGCATTCAAATTTAGAAATTCGAAAAAAAATTGGATTTCATGGCAAATCCGAGTTTTGAACTTAATTCCTAAAATTATATTTCAATCTTACAAAGCCCCCTGATAAGTTAGAAGCATGAAATATGGACAATATAATGGCCCTGAAGTATACATTATATTTTCTCAAGGACTTTCTCTTAAGTCACATACTAGTGACATCATAATAAGGTCAAAAAGCAAAAATTTCAAAAAGTTTCTCTGAATTTTGTATTATTTAAAATCAAGACTATAAAGTTCAATAAAATTCTTTATGTTAATTACTTATACTTATGATAGCGATGATTAAAATATTAAATCTTCAATGATTAAGCATCATTTTTCCATATTTTATTTAATTATATATTCAATCCGTTTGAAATAAGCAAACAGAAAGCCGTTAGTTTGTTTTTCAACAAACAACTTTCTAGTTTATGTAGCAGTCATGACCCAACTCAGTCCTAGAGAAGGGGTTGGGGGAGCAATAAAAAAAAAATACATCCTAACATTTTAGCATCAATTCTGTTGTTTACTGAATTGATTGAAATCTGACTAAGCCATATTAATCCAGATTATGTGATGAACAGTTTTAAATGAACAGGCATGTTTAAGAATGGCATGTGATTGTGTTTATTTGTACTATTTCTTTTAGCAATATGCCACTCATATTGGTGACTGGGCTGGATAAACTATATCAATGTTGTATTTCAGCTTTACATAAGGATGTGGAACCTGCCTGTTACTTCACCTTTTTATACTGACAAAGTTGCCAACCAATTCGTAATACTTTTTATCTTGGAGTGTCTCGACATGGGTGAATTATTTTTATTTACAACACACTGAGTGTATCTTGCATGCCACAGGTTTGGGAGTGCATGGCACAAGTCAAAGTTTTAAAGTTTTTCAACATTATATTGCTTTGTCTTTTTTTTTTTAACCATCCTATACACATTTTTTTATAATTGTAATTGTTTGTTTGTGTTGATTATAGTTAGGGGTGGGGGCAAGTAAATAAGTGTTATTAATATGAAACAAAATACCAGCAAATATAGTTGAGATTTGATTCAATATAGGGACTAGAGGTAAGGGTATATAGTGATCTCGTATTTATTAATAACATAATTTTGTTAGTACAGACACAATGTTTGTTCATTCTATAAAATTAGTTTAGCAAGGCAACATCTCGTTTTACAGTTTATGTCTATGTATATTCCCATCCAACATGCTGTGCGAATTGCAAAGATAAGTTTATCTTGATGTGTGTGAAACGCATGATCACAGCATGTCTGTATTTTTCACTGTAAATATAGTGTTAAGTGTTTGTAGTTTATTTTCCTGTACCTCTTAAAACACCATTTAAAATAATGGTAACCTAGAGACAAAAAAGTAACAATGAGAAAAAAGTGTCTAAAGAGGTGTTATTTTATTGTCTCAGAGGTATTTACCCTTTACATCATATAGGCTCTATATGAAACAATGTCATTGGCAAACAGCAGACCCAGATCAGAGAGCTCCTGAAGGAAGTGTCTGATCAGGGTCTCCTATTTGCTAATACAAACTTTAAACTCAGATTCTACATTATAGTCTGCACCATACACCATTTAAAGTTCAGTTCATTAATATTCATCATATCATATTTATGCATGAATATTCATGAAGTGATGGGTTAATGAGAAGCAGGCTGTATAAAGTCAAATTAACCTGCTAGTTACTGAAACACTGATCTGGCTTGATGCTTGTTACATAGGTCATCTTTGGTAGCTTCCATGTGATGAATATTATTATATATAGCTCCTTGTTTTATTGCTATTTTGATGACATTTTTAAACTTCAAAATATTGTCATTATTGCTTGTTTTAAGGTATTAGCACCCTAATAGCCATATTCCATATCTTGCCACTGGATTGTAATATTTCTATGAAACTTTGACACTTTGAAAACATTCAAAAAATGAAAATATTTCACTAAAGAGTTTTTTTTTTCTTCAACTTTTATCTAATTTGGGGGAGATAGTCTGTTTTTAAGTTAACATTGAAGCCTATGGGAAATAAACATTTTCTGTATATATGAAAAACTGGAAAAAAAACCTGAGAAAAACTCACGGTAGAAAGATGCATTATATGATTCTGTTTAAAAATTCATAAAAATATCTTAACTTTACCATAGATAAATGGAGAAGTCACTTTTTTATTTTTTTATTTTATTTTTATAGTTTTCAGGGGAGATAACTCATGACAGCAAAATTATCAAGGGGAGGTAATAATGAACTTTTGTCACATGTCAAAACATTTCAATTTGCCCCTATGATTGCCATTTTTTGACATTTTAAAAGCGTATATTGTGAAGTAATATGCATGGCTTTGATGGAATTAATGGCTATTAGGGTTCTAAGACCTTAATTACTTTTTGAAAATGTACTGATATAAAACATTGAATTTTATCATTAAAAAAACGTTATGTTCATATTTAAGATCTCATAAAGTAAACAATAGTTAAAAAAAAGATGTTCTTATCATATGGCTTCTCTTCCCCCATAAAAGAGAGGCATATTGTTTTAGCAAGGGTTTGTTTGTCTGTTACTCCACTGTCATTCAGTAACAGCAGAGTTATGGGCCATTTACTCAGAATGTGTGCAAATCTTTGTGTCAGGCATATCTTCCAATGTATTTCAATTGATGTCTTAAAATTTTTACTAAAAGGTATGATAGGGGTTGTCACTCCCCCGTCATCCATTTACAGCAGTGTTATTGGCCCATTACTGTGTTGCCTATCTCTAACATAGTAGTTCAGTTAGGGTCTTGAAAATTTACAGGAAGGTATATATATCAGTATGTGAAATCATATGCCTAAGGGGAAAAACTATGTTTATGTAAAAAACACAAGCAAAAAATCACTCTTCTAATATTTTATTGATATTCCTTTCTTATTGTTAAGTATTTTAGACTTTAAAACCTTTTGAATCATAATGTATAAGACTTGTAATCACACACTGCTCACAAAGTCATACTTTAGGGTTTGTTACATTGCAAGTCTATCCTTGAATTTATTATACATATGATCACCTCATGTTTCTCAATCAGATCTGCTATGAGAACGAGAAACCTTACTATTATATGGTCAGTAAATGGTTTCTAATAAAATGATGATAACTGGTTGACGTGTGAAGTTGTGTTACAGGGGGTGAGTATACTGTCCAGTATAGATGATATACAGCTTCTCCTTGACGACCATATTGTAAAAGCCCAGACTATGAGAGGCTCACCTTTCATCAAGCCTTTTGAGCAAGAGATGCGTGAATGGGAGGAGAAACTTGTCTTGATGCAGGATATCCTGGATGAATGGCTCAAGGTAAGAACTTATAGAATTTCTGAGGCAATAGTTGTTTTAATGATATATTTTAGCTTGTATGATTTTCAAAGAAAAAAGGTTGAGGTATTGTCATCACTCTGGTGTCGTCATTGATTTGAAATACTTTAACCTTTGGCCACCTTTAATAAATTGTTTGTTTCCCTTGCCCGATTGACCCTCAAAAAAAACAACAGCGAACCCAAAATTTTTTATTGGGTAATCTGCTATTTAGCTTGATTATTTGAAGAATATGAGAGCTATTGTAGTCACCCTGGCGTCGGCGTCGGCGTTGCAGCTTCTAGATAAAGTTTTGCATGCAAGTAACTATCAACCTTATATCTCAATAACCATTTATGGTATTGACTTTAAAGTTTATAAATATGTTCAGGGGCATCAGCAACCAAGGTAGATAACTTTTGACTGAATTTAATATGAATTATGGCCCCTTTTTAACTTAGAAATTTTGGTTAAAGTTTTGCATGCAATAGAAAATTTGGTTAAAGTTTTGCGTGCAAGCTACTATCTAGTTTGTATCTCAGTAACCATTCATGGTATTGACTTGAAAGTTTATGAATATGTTTAGGGGCATCAGACAACCAAGGTAGATAACTCTTGATAGAATATATTACAAATTATGGCCCCTTTTTAACTTAGAAATTTTGGTTAAAGTTTTGCATGCAAGAAACTATAATGCTTATATCTCAGTATCCAGGCATGCGATTGATTTGAAACATCTTTAATATGTTTAGGGGTATCATACTTTCATGGTAGATAACTCTTGATGGAATATGTTACACATTATTGCCCCTTTTTAACTTAGGAATTTTGGTTAAAGTTTTGCATGCAAGGTACTTTCATGCTAATATCTCAGTATCCAAGCATGGGATTGATTTGAAACATCTTTAATATGTTTAGGAATATCATACTTTCATGGTAGATAACTCTTGAAAGAATATGTTACAAATTATGGCCCCTTTTCAACTTAGAAATTTTGGTTAAAGTTTTGCATGCAAGTTACTTTCATGCTAATATCTCAGTATCCAGGCATGCGATTGATTTGAAACATCTTCAATATGTTTAGGAGTATCATACTATCAAGGTAGATAACTTTTGATGGAATAAATTACAAGTAATGGCCCCTTTTTTAACTTAGAAATTTTGGTTAATGTTTTGCATGCATGTACGTTCATGCTTATACATTTGTATCTCAGAGTCCAGGCATGGGTTTGAAATGAAACATCTTCAATATGTTTAGGGGTATCATACTATAAAGGAAGATAACACTTGATGGAATATATTAAAATTTATGACCCCCTTAGAATTTTGGTTAATTTTTTGCATTCAAGCTACTATCCAGCTTATATCTCAGAAATTGCTTGTGGAATTGACTAGAAAGTTAAGGAGTGTCTTCAGGGGCATCAGAAAACCAAGGAGGATAACTTTTGGACTGAATTTTATGCAAATTATGGCCCTTTTCTAACTTGGATTTTTGGTTAAAGTTTTGCATGCACAGTGTTATCGTGCTTATGTCTCAGTAACTAGGCATGGGATTGATTTTAGACATCATAAAACTATTAAGGGGTATCAGACTATCAAGGTATATCATTTTTGACTATTATTATGTACAGGGTATGTGAAGGGCAAGAATTGAAATAGATTTCATTTGATTTACCAACAAGCATTTTGAATAGTCGAGCGTGCTGTCCTCTGACAGCTCTTGTTTTACTGACTTTTAACTGGTCTGAATCTGGCAAGAAAAAAAGAATTTTGCCTACCTACCTACCCATTCCTCCAGACTAGAGTCGGGAGAGGGGAAACAAAGATTTTTTTAAAGGTGGCCTTGGCCATAAATTCTAAATTTTTAAACCTTCTGCCATTAAACTTCACATACTTGTTGACTATCCCAAGGGCTACATTGTCATTAAGGGCCATAAGTCTTAGGTCTATTTTGACCGAATTTAGCTTCCTCTTTCCAAAAAGACCCAAAACTGATGAGCATTTGCAACAACATGCCATGCTCTTGTTTGAATTTTTTGGAGAATTACAACATAATAATTCTAAATATGAAAGATTTTTCATGTCTGTATGTCTGTTCTCTCTTCCAGTGCCAAGCCACATGGTTGTATTTGGAGCCTATCTTCAGCTCTGAAGATATCATGGCCCAAATGCCAGAAGAGGGCCGCAAGTTTGGAATAGTGGACAGCATCTGGCGTGACATCATGATAGAGGCATCGAAAGACAACCACTGTCTGGTGGCCACAGACCAGAACAATATGTTGGGCAGGTTGAAGGAGGCCAATGTACTGCTTGAGGAGATCCAGAAGGGTCTCAATGCTTACCTTGAGAAGAAAAGACTTTACTTTCCCAGGTAAGGCAGCAATTCTGTCTTAAATTTCAAGAAGCATACTTAGTGTTAAGTAACTTAAATGCTTAGGGGCAGATTTCACCAGTCTTGTTTCTTGAATAGAAAAACCCCAAATATTTCATTTTTTAACAAATAGTGTTGTTATTAAGGTATTTAGTATGCTAACTGAGTCATGTACTTGAATATTTCATAAAACGGGAATGGTGAAATGTGTTTTTATCTAATTTACTTAGGGTTGAGTATTGTTGGCTGAGTTAAAGCCTGCTTCACATGCAAACAGTTTTATTATCTAAGTATATATTGTCTGGCAATATTGACCTAATACTTCCAAATATTCTGTGACCTTTCTTCAGCAATAATGGGTTACAATCTTATAAACCTTAAAGTATGGTACAACAGATATTTACGCATTGCATGCCCAACAATGATAATGAGCTAGACTTTGAAGCTGAAGGTCGTGGGATAGAATCTAGCTTAGACCATAGATATTTCTTAGTTAAATTTTTAATGAAACTCGACCGCTATGTTTGATTATGAAGGTACACATTGCATATTAAACTATTCATCAGAATTATAGTTGAATACTTTAGATGGTGTACAGGTTACTGGACTGAGTATAGGATTAAATATTTTGTGTAGGAAATCTTCAAAACAACTAAAATCAAAGGGAAAATTTAATATTGATGTGTAAAAAGAATTACAAGTTAAAAAAATAATATTTGCATTCAGGATTCATACCTGCAACTTTTGTGATCTTAAGACCACTGAACCTACCACTAATCCATCTGGTCTTACTTATTACAGTAGAAACCTTGCAAACCATACTAGCATTAAAAATAAATGTTTGGGTTGTAATAAACAATGTGACATGGGAGATATCAAGAGGATTCTTTTTTCATACTTATTATACCCCCGCAAATGAAGTTTGAGAGGGGGTATATAGGAGTCTGTCTGTCGGACTTTTGGTTTGTTGGTCTGTCTGTCCATCCCAAAAACTTACGACACGAATTACTTCTACATTTCTTTACCAATTTGGTTCAAATTTTGTGTGTGCATTGATAATCAGGTAGAGAAGTGCGTGACATAAATTTCACTTGTGTTGTCTCAGGGATTACAGAGTTATTGCCCCTAACGACTCTTATATATTTTGTGACACAAACAACTTCTACATTTTTTAACCAATTTGGTTCAAATTTTGTGTGTGCATTGATAATCAGGTGGAGAGGTGCTTGTCATAAATTTCACTTGAGTTGTCTCAAGGATTACAGAGTTATTGCACCTGATTCAACTCTAAATATCTTGTAATGCAAACTTCTACATTTCTTAAATGATTTGGTTCAAATTTTGTGTGTGCATTGATAATCAGGTGGAGAGGTGCATATCATAAATTTCACTTGCGTTGTCTCAAGGATGGCAGAGTTATGGTCCCATTTTCGAATTATCTTTCTTAGGTTAATTCTGTTTTTCTTGTCCAGAACATTTCTCAAATATTAGAGAAGGTATTTGCTTGAAACTTAAAATGTAAACAAATGGTGACTAGTTGAAATGCAGTGTCCAAGAACTGTAACTCTACACTTTAAACTGCTGTGCCAAACAACCATAACTGACTCTCTATCCACTTTAAATAAAGACTTTACTTACTTATTACTTACTATCATAACCAATATACTATGTATACAGGTTCTTATCTATGCTCCTCTGGAGTCTGGCTTCTCCTGTATGAAAGCATTTTGTGGGGGTATTAATCACCTTCAGTGATAGCTCTAGTTAGTTTTGGTTGTGATATGCTCTTTCTGATTGGTTTTAGATCTGAAATTGAATTATTATAGTGTATAAATTTGAGCTGCATAATGTAGTTTCAGACATTTAACCTTTATAAATTGTATAGTATATAATGATATTGTGAAATATTTATGTATTTAGATTCTTCTTCTTGTCCAATGATGAACTGCTGGAGATCTTGTCTGAGACCAAGGATCCATTACGTGTACAGCCGCACTTGAAGAAATGCTTTGAGGGTATCAGCAAGTTGGAGTTTTCAGACCAACAGGAGATTATGGGCATGGTGTCAGCTGAGAAAGAAACTGTCCCATTCAATGTCAAAATCTTTCCAGCAAAGGCTAAGGTATGGAGAAAGTGAAGAATATTTCAAACAGAATCATTGATATTTATTTTTTTATTTTTTTTTTTGTTTCTTTTAATGATGGTCACAATTTCAGCATTGTTCACAAATATATTGCACAGAACAATAAGTTAACTTGATAATAGAAGGATATTGAGTAAAAAAATTATGCTCTACTTTTCTTAAATAGAAACTGCCTTATTGTTCATAATGAAAAATCTGCATTAGGATAGGTTGCACAACATTGGAACCAACTGACTCAGTCCATCAACAGTTTTGGCATAGCTGTGTAACCCCACTTTAGACCTATTTAGGGATGATGATGCAGGATCAGACCAAATTAATATTTGAACAAATTTAATTGGTTGAAAATTCTTATATGTAGTATATAGGTGTTTATTTAAAATACTTCTCTAAGATGTAAATTGAGGCCTGTTGCAGGCTGAATGTCTTAAACATCTGCAATATATTAGGCTGTTTCATTGTCTCCATATGACTGGAAGACGGTTACAGTGTGCATTATCACAATAATATTTACTCTGTCGATTGCAGTGAAGGTTTTGCTTTACATTATAATTATTATCATTCTACAATTTACATTTCTTAATTCCCAACAACTCCTATTTCTTTCTATAGATAAGGTAACCCATCCATCATTAAATCATAATCATGGTCCTTCAAGTGCTTAAAAAGACTTCAATGCAGATGCAAGCATCCATTGACTTAGAGTTATAGGCTATTTTGCTCTAATAAAGGCTTGCATTTACTATAAAATTCTGACAATGACTTAATTTACCATGATCATGGATGGATTACCTTAATCACAAAAAAGGTATATAAATTCCATACTAATGTTCTATGTTACTGGTAGTAGAGAGCCCTATGACCTTACACCATGAATCATTATCCAGGGGATGGTGGAGAAATGGCTGCTGCAGGTGGAGGATGTCATGATCAGCAGTCTACGGAAGGTTATCATTGACTCAAAACACAGCTACCCGATCCAGGCCCGTAACCAGTGGGTGTTATCATGGCCAGGGCAGGTGGTGCTGTGTGTTAGCTCCATGTTCTGGACCTCAGAGGTGGTGGAAGCCATGGAGGAGCCTGGCGGTGGGGGACTGGCGGTAAATATTGCTGTCTTTGTTTGACATACCATGACCTAAAGATCAGGGTTCATCAACAATACTTGACACTATGTAATATGTAGATTTGTAGAAACACATTCTACCATTCCTGTTCTATGAAGAATTCAAGTACATGATGAAGTTGACAAGCTATTACCTTAATAACTGACAGTGTATATTTAGAAATAAAGTATTTGTGTTACTTTTATAGAGAAACAAGAATGATACAATTGCCTTTGTAAGAATTAAGTATTACCGGTACTCAGTGCTATTATGGTTGGTGGATTTTGACCCAGTTTGACAATTATTATATTATTATTATTATATATTATGGTGGGTTACAGTCAACATTGTATTAAGAGACCGCTCAAGGGACTGCCAAAAAGTGGTCGCTTAATGAAATGGTCTCTTAATAGATATATTTGGAAATCTAGGCAAACAAGTCATATATATATACAAATTGTAAGCTAAATTGTAACATAGCGTTATATTATATTACAACATGAATACGATATAAACTAAACAATGTTTTGTTGTTTTATACAAATAAACATTAACATGTTTATTTTTGTCATATCTTTCGATTTTTTGGCTGTTATGTCAGAATAATACCTTGGATCATTGGCTGAGGTTTGCATTTGGTGTTCGGTGGAAAAACACAACATTTGACATCGAATTCATGGATGGATTCGGACAATTTCAAGAAAAAATAATTTAGCAATGAGCTTTCTTTGTCTCTAACATAAATCCAGAAACCCCTGATAAATTTATTTCAACCGTGCACCCTGGTCGCGTTTCATAAGACGCAATGTACATACTTATAGGTACGAATTGTTAATGGTACGCATTGCATCCGGAAGTATTAATTTACCTTATTCCCAAATATTCTTTTACCAAAATCCGAAGCATTTGGCATTTGGAGGGATGGTTTCACCTATGTTATGCTTAGTAACTGTTGAAACAAGGAACCAGGAACTATATTTAGAATTTAGTTGCTCATGGTGCAGTCATGCATGGTCAAAACAAATTGGTTTCAGGTGAGCACTTATGATCGGGATAATTGTTTGTTTGTTCGGATGTGTTAAAGATGAATATACACATGCTCCAGCGTACATGATAATTAGCAACGGAAGCAAACACGGTCGCTCAAAAAAAGTGATTTTGTGGATAATCTTATGTGCTGGGACTTGGTTTATGTGGTCGCTGGTCGGATAATAAAAAAGTTGCTTAATGGGATAAATTGATATAGTAAAAACGTTCGGGCGGGATTTATAACGGTCGTTTAATAATAAAGTCGTTTAATACAGGTGGTCGCATGTACAATGTTGACTGTATTATGATATTGTTTGTTCATGGACATTGCTAGGTCCCTTAACTACAGATTGGCAATTTGAAGTTTTTTTTAATTTTCAAAGAGGTTACAGAAAATGTATGTATAACAAGAACATTAAAAGGAATGTGAATTAAAAACAAGAGAAAAAGAAAGAGGCATGCATTACAGTTGCAGTCACTAAGCAGTGATCACATGACAGTTCTTTGTTGTTCTACAGAGATTGCTAACTGGTTGCAGATTTGTTTATACCCCCTCACAGGGGAGGGGGCTATATATAAAATCACACACATATATAAATCACACATCCAATCCAGTAACATCATGTCAGGTCCTACACATGCAGTACTGAAGATGAGGTGGGATGTGGGGGGATGAGGTGGGATGTGGGGGGTGAGGTTGGAATGTGGGGGGGGGTTGAGGTGGGATGTGAGGAGTTGAGGTGGGATGTGGGGGGATGAGATGGGATGTGGGGGCTAGAGGTGGGATGTGGGAAAAAGAGGTGGAGGTGGAATGTGGGGGGTTGAGGTGGGATGTGGGGGTTGAGGTGGGATGTGGGGGGATGAGGTGGGATGTGGGGGCTGAGGTGGGATGTGGGAAAATGAGGTGGGATGTGGGGGGTTGAGGTGGGAATTGGGGGTTGAGATGTGTTGAGGTGGGATGTGGGGGGATGAGGTGGGAATGTGGGGGGATGAGGTGGGATGTGGGGGGATGAGATGTGCTAAGGTGGAATGTTGGGGGGTTGAGGTGGGATGTGGGGGGATGAGGTGGGATGTGGGGGGATGAGGGGGGAAGAGATGTGTTGAGGTGGGATGTGGGGGGTTGAGGTGGGATGTGGGGGGGATGTGGGTAGGATGTGGGGGGTTGAGGTGGGATGTGGGGGGTTGAGGTGGGATGTTGGGGGTTGAGGTGGGATGTGGGGGGATGTGCTTGCGCTCAAAAGCCTTTCATTGACTGGAATCAGTTACAAGACATGCAGTTGAGAGGTTTTTTTTACAGACTTGTTATACATGTACAACATGCTGAAGGTTACAAGTCTCAGGTGTATTTTAATTACTGTAGGCCCTAGTGTGACAAAACTTGATCTCATGTATGTACTATGATATCCATTATTAAATCTAGTTCAACAGTTTTCTGATATAATCTGTGATTAATTGCTAAACAATGAAATATTGATTATTCTGGAACTGTTGTTGTTGTAGAATTACTTAAAGAAGCTGAACCACCAGATAGATGGCATAGTGGAGCTGGTGCGTGGCAAGCTGGACAGCGGCCACAGGGTCACACTCGGGGCGCTCACTGTCCTTGATGTGCATGGTTTGTATAGCTTTGTCTGTCTCAACACTGTCTTGTAGTAGGGGGCCAAGATTGGGTTGTTTGGTTGTAATGTAGACACCTAGGCACAATGTTAACATAAACAAACAAAAACTCTGTGATATTCAGAGAAATCAAAGGTTATGAATTAAGTAAAACTTCCTGTGTATTTAAGGATTTCTTCCAGTACCCATGAGGTTCAAAATATTTGGTAATGATTGGGTCTATTTTGTTTTTATGGCTGATGATTACCAACATAAGTTGATTAGGGTGGGACCTTTGAAATTCAATTTGTGTTCCATAAGGATGCACTCTGTTGGTTATTATACTTCCCAATACCACTGGGAGGGGATCACATTGTCTGTCAGTTGATCTGTTCATCCCTTCCTCCTGATTAGTGGATTTTCAAATCATTTAGGAAATGACATTATGAAGACATGGAGTGCTGGATGCAAAAAACCAGATTGCTAGCTAAACGGTCAAGGTCATACTCCAAGGTCAAAGGTAAAAAATGAATGCCATACATTTGTCCGGACACAGGTTCACAATGATTTGGAGTATTTTAGAATTATTTGGCACAAATGTTTTCTTATAAAGACAGAGTTTTGTGGGCATATACCAGATCGTTAGCTCAAATCCTTGGGGTATAAAATTGCCAAGTTAGACCCTCATATTGTGTAAATGTTACAAACAGTGTGCGTTAAAAAAATCAGTAAGTTTACAAACATTTAAAATTCAAAATAAATTAATTTAAAATAAACACATTTTTAAATATCATATGTCAAAAATAAATTTGAAAAAATCTAAGGATAAAATAAATATGTTTCTCTAAACACAACAGTTCAAATTAAAAAAAAAAAATCCTAACTTCAGTTACAGCTGGTTAAACTCATTAAAACTTTACTATTGAGTGTCATATATAGTACTTTGGTATATGATATTGTTTTCACAATTCTTAATAACATGCATTAGAATCCCAAAATAAGACGTGTTGCAGTGATGAACAGTGTCTCCAGGTCAAAAGGCACCTTTCCAGTGCTAGGGTCAGTATCTATAGTGATGTAGGGTGTTGTTTCCAAACAAGGTGGATGGATGGTGCTACTTCCTGTGTTTACAATCAGTATTGATATTACAACTGATATTGTTGCAAATGTTACACACATAAATTGTCCTTTAACTATTAACTGACTGTTCACTTTGTGTAGCCCGAGACACAGTAGCAGAGCTGGTAAAGAACAAAGTGATGAACCCCGTGGAGTTTGATTGGCTGGCCCAGCTGCGTTACTACTGGGAGGATGATGTCATTGTCAGAATGATTACCACGGATATCAAGTATGGATATGAGTACCTCGGCAACACACCACGTCTGGTGATCACGCCTCTCACAGACAGATGCTACAGGTCAGTCAGCTTGTTTAACTCATCTGAGCATGATGTGTAACCTTCTATCTCCCAACAAACTAAAAGTTTGCTAGGGGGAGATTGTAAGCTCACCAGAGCACAAAGTGTTGGGATCAGACTTTGTTGTGCAGCATCAAAAAGTTTCTTTCAAAGACATCTCTGCTTGGTAGAAATTGATGAAACTTAGCATGAATGATCCTTAGGTGAACCTTCACAAAAGTTGATAAAATAAACTTGATCCATACAGAACTCTGGTTGCCATAGCAACCAACTGGATTTTATTTAAGTAACTTTAAATTCTTCATCTCTGAAACCATTGGTAAGAATTTAATATCATTCGGCACCTCGTGGCAGTCTGCTAAAACAAAGTTGATCCCTTGAAAAATGAGGCCCCTAATTTCAAAATTCTTCTTCAGTGAAACCAACAATCAGAATTTATTTTTATTTGCACATTGGTCACCTCATAGCATACTACCATAATTGCTAAATCAGACTCAATCCCTTGGTAAATGAGGCCCCTAGGGAGTCAGCTAGTTTCCTCATATAGAAAATTAAAAAATCTTCTCTTCTGGAACAAATGTTCAGAATTTATTCTTCTTTTACACTAATGATTACCCCAAAGTTTCATACCATAATTGCATAAGCATTTTTGATCCCTTAAAAAATGAGGACTACAAATGATCGACTTAGAATTCTTTGTCTCTGAAATTTGAATCTTGTTGCTCCTGGAAGACTTGGAATGTTTTGAATAAGCTTATGTAAATGATCTAGAGCCATATGGCCTCTTGTTTTTTAATTGTCTGTTTGTTCATGTTACAGACAAGGTTAAGGGGGCTTGGGGACAATAGCGATGGGGTTTAATTCTCTTTGATGAAATCTATTTGATTGCTTGAATGGACTTTCTCATGTGTGTCTATGAGGATAATTGAAAGAATAATAGGGAAGTCATATCAGTACCATTTATCACCAGCATGCAGTGTGGGATACCTTGGGTTTGATTGGTGTTTGGCCAATATGTGCAGAGTTACATCCCTTGAATAACCTGATCAGGAATAGTTGTGTAGTGTTATGTAAGGTTATGAGCATTATTGTGCAAGGTTGTAAGAAGTATTTTGTGAGGCTGTGTAAGTGTTAAGTTGTGAGTTGTTTTGTGTAAGGTTGTGTGTTTGTGTAAGGTTGTGTGTTGTGTTGTTTGTAGTATTGTGTAAATTCAAAATACAGAACACTAATGGGAGCCCTGAAGTTGAACCTGGGTGGAGCCCCTGAAGGACCAGCTGGTACAGGCAAGACAGAAACCTGCAAGGATCTGGCCAAGGCAGTTGCCAAACAGTGTGTTGTGTTCAACTGCTCTGACGGTCTGGACTACAAGGCCATGGGCAAGTTCTTTAAGGGCCTGGCACAAGCAGGAGCCTGGGCATGCTTTGATGAGTTCAACAGGTGAGTGATCTATGTTGTGTTAAGATCACTGAAGATCACTGAAAACTTTTTCCGTCGGTAACACATGTGTAAACTGTTGGATGAAAATAAGTTTCAGAAATATTAGAGTATTTTTAATCACCCCATCATTTTTTTATGCCCCCCTTCGAAGAAGAGGGGGTATATTGCTTTGCTCATGTCGGTCGGTCGGTCGGTCCGTAGGTAGACCAGACCTTGTCCGAGTGATAACTTAAGTTCTATTTGACCTTTAAGTCTCAAACTTCTCGTGGTTGTTGCTCATGATTAGTAGTAGATGACCCCTATTGATTTTGGTGTCATTACCTCAAAGGTCAAGGTCACAAGGTCACATGTTGTGTATGTATAATACCAGACCTTGTCCGAGTGATAACTTAAGTTCTATTTGACCTTTAAGTCTCAAACTTCTTGTGGTTGTTGCTCACGATTAGTAGATGACCCCTATCGATTTTGGTGTCATTACCTCAAAGGTCAAGGTCACATGTTGTGTATGTATAATACCAGACCTTGTCCGAGTGATAACTTGAATTTTTTTCATGTGGTTGTTGCTTATGATTAGTAGATGACCCCTATTGTTTTTGGAGTCACTTGGTCAAAGGTCAAGGTCAAAGTGACCTTCATTTACTGGGCTTGATTTTGAAAATTGTGACAAAGCTGTTTCCGATCAATAACTTGAGAACGCCTAGGCCTAGGAACTTCAAACTTAGTATGGAGATTGGTCATGATCAAAAGATGAAGCCTATTGATTTTCGGGGTCCCTAGATCAAAGGTCAAGGTCACAGTGACCTTGATTTACTGGGATTTTATGTTAAAATGATGACCAAACCATTTCCGATCAATAACTTAAGAACGCCTGGGCCTAGGAACTTCAAACTTAGTATGAAGATTATGCATGACCAGTAAATGACCCCTTTTAATTTAGGGGTAACTAGGTCAAAGGTCAAGGTCACTGGGACATTGAATGCCGAGATAGATTCTGATCAAAATGGGTTCTGGTCAAATCTTTTTCACCAGATTTTTTTTCAGCATTTTCACCTTTACTGGATGCAATATACAAGGTAAAACTCAAATGAGTTAGCAGTGTTAATAATTATCAGTAGTAAACCTTCACCAAGATAAGTTCTGAACTTTGTAACATATCCACATTATAAAGCCAAACATCATACATATAATATAGCCATATAAATATTATGGCATATGAGGGGGGCATATATGTTTTACAAACATTTCTTGTTCAGTATAATTAAAGTTAAACATTCTGTGGCGCTCTTCTATTTTCATTCATCCCTGACTGTACTTATACTTACTTAACCCCATATCTGTTCGTTTCCAAACAACAACTTAGCTTCAGTATTCAAATCTTTTGTTAAACTAGAATGCCTTGTGCATTTTACATTATCAAGTGATCATTTCAGGGCCATTATGACCTTCCTTTATGATCATTTATTACATAAATTATAACTACATGAAAGCAGTTAAATCTAAATCTTCCCAATCAAGGATTTAAAACAATTAATTAGGGGCTTTTTGGTGAGTAAATTATGCAACTGCAAACCAGCCATTTATTATACCCATTCCAAACACATAGAGTATATAGGAGTCACTGTGTATTTGCTTTATTAGTCTTGGATTTTTTCTTGTCCAGAGCATAAATATAGAAACCTGTCAACTATGAGAAATGCAGTGTCCAAGACCTATAACTCTACCTGGTCCCTGTTTTTATTTATCTCCCTTTGTTTATTATTTAAATGAAATTCTGAACAAAGCTTCCTCTGTGTCAAACACAGTAATTCCCCCTCATTGGTGGTCTTAGTTAATGATGGCCAATGGATACACAAAAGGCTATATTGAACTGACACTCGCTTTTATAAAACATGAGTTAATGATATATGTTCTTGTCTGTTTTCAAGAATTGAGCTGGAAGTGTTGTCTGTGGTGGCCCAGCAGATTGCCAGTATCCAGCGTGCAATTGCAGCCCACCTGAAGAGGTTTGTGTTTGAAGGGACAGAGCTTGCCTTGAACCCAACGTGCACCATGTTTATTACTATGAATCCTGGCTATGCTGGGAGACAAGAGCTACCAGACAACCTCAAGGTATGTTCATTTGCAAGAGGAATACTCAATCCTTGAGCATCTTTCTTGCATTTTCAATTTTAAGCAATCCTTCAAACTTAGTGACAGTGTTTATGGCTGTAATTTCTCAACCATTTTTAATTATATATTGTCACTGATGGTCAGCAGTTTGGGCTGTTAAAAAAAACAAAAAAAAAACAGGTAAGATTCACTTTGTAAACATTGTAGCATCTGCAATGTTGCTCAAACAAAGATTGGTAGATGTAGAAATTTAAGAAAATCAAACTATTTTGACACACATACCCTCTAGTTTCTTCATTTCTCAAGCATTTTTTTTTTCATTTTTTTTTATTTTTTGAAAATAGTTTCTTTTTCATTTTTATTTCTTGTTTATGAGTAAATTATACATACTGTTTTGTTCAGGTGTTGTTCCGCACTGTGGCTATGATGGTGCCAGACTATGCCATGATTGGTGAAATCAGTTTGTACTCCATGGGCTTTGTGGATGCTAGAAGGTGAGAGCTTTATTCTTACCATTTTTTTTTCTGAGGCTACATACACTGATTGTATTCCACTCAGTTTAGCAAAGTGTCAAGGTGGTGTTGTTAAAGTTGCTAGATTAAACTTGCTCCCTGCAGAACTCTAGATTCCATGGCAACCAGAATAAATCATTTTAAAAAATAACAGCTTTAAAATTCTTTTTAAAGCAGTGGTAAGAATTGTTGATTTTAATTTCATTAAGCACAATTGATAATATTTTGACCCTCTTCCAAATATGCAAAAACAAAGTTGATTTGTTAAAAAGTAAAGTTTCTAGCGGCAAGCTAGTTTCCTTTAATAGTATTTAAATGAAGTTTCAAAATTACTTTTTATGCTCCCCTAAGAGAGAGCATATAGTTGCCCCTTAGTCCATCTGTCCATCCTGTTTGTCTGTCTGTCTGTCCATCATAATTTGTCCGGAGCATAACACAAAAACTATAAGAGGTATAAACATGAAAATTCATAGGTAGATAGATCTTATTGAGGAGACGTGCAGTGTACAAGAACCATAACTCTGTTTTGCATAATTGTTATTGCCCTTTATTATTTTTCATACTTAAATTTTGTCCAGAGCTCATATAGTATAATAAAGTACCCATCAAGTGACAAAGCGCATTTTGGGGAGCATCCACCAGTTCTACCAGAACTTGTTTTGTTGTCAGAATTTAATTCAAATTTATATAAATGATCACCTTATGTTCCTCTATCAGGACTGCTAAACAATGTTGAGCTGTCAAAAAAATTCTGCCAAGGGGATTTGCAAGCCAACATATATATTATTTGTAAACATTATCAAATACCATTGGTCAGAAATTAATTTTGATCTTCCTATTACCCTGTACCATGATTGTTGAAGAAAAATAATTCTATTCTAAATAGAGCCATGGGTGAGAATTGTTTCCATACATAATATTTTAAATATAAAAATTCTTTCCATCTGGAATCAGTGATTAGGGTGTTATTGTATTTTGTTTCTACTACTTTTCGCATGGCCCTCTACCATAAGATCCCATTAAAATGAAACCCTAGGCTTTTATTATAACAATTATGCAGAAACTTTCCTCTTCTTTTTAGTCCCCTACCGGCTTCACCGAAGGGGACTATAGGTTTGCACTCCGTCCGTCCGTCCGTCAGTCACACACATGTTTTCCATACTTTTTTTCTAAACGCTTGCAGATATTCATCTAATTTTTGGTGTGTGAGTCTACCACCATGACTTACAGATCAAGTTTGAGTTTCGTTCCGGTCCACTGATTTTTGACGGAATATCGGCCCTTGGAATTAGAAAATTTCGTTAAAAAAGCAGTTTTCCGGACTTTTTTTCGAAACGCTTGCAGATATTCATCTAATTTTTGGTGTTTGAGTCTACCACCATGACTTACAGATCAAGTTTGAGTTTCGTTCCGGTCCATTGATTTTTGACGGAATTACGGCCCTTGGATTTAGAAAATTTCTTAGCAGTGTTTGTGTGTGTATTGGGGGGTCTTAGTTTTCCATTTGCCGGTAGGGGACTTAGTATTGCCTAAGCAATACTTTCATAATACTTGTTAAATATGTACCTCTTCTCTGAAACGTTTTTTATCAGTATTCATTGCTCCATATTCAGGGGTGACCCCCTGGAAAATAAGGCATTGGTCTTGTGTTATAATAGTCAGGTGGTTAGATTTTAAACCTGGCATTTATTGGGGGTCACAGGATCAAATTGAAAGTGACCTCTATAGTGTCATTTAGGCTAATGGTACTCAGGTAAGTGACCAAGGGCCACTATGGACCTTATTTTTGTTTGAAAGATGTGTTTATAAAGCATTATAGTTTAAACTTATTTATTTTACGTTGATTGAGAAACAAGTTCATACATCTTAAACTACTACTTCATGACAGTTCCTAGATTGAACCAGTACTTTGTGTCTTGGATGGTCAGGAAATAACCTTGCTCCCCAATGAGTTTCGATCTCACAGCCTTCTGATCAGCTATCCATATGTTACCACTGGACCATAGGGCCCTCAGAGGCATTATAAAAACATGATAGTAATAAATAAGAAAACAGTAAGCTCAAAAATAAGGTAATATCTATGTAAGTAACTTTTAGCCTGGTATGTTTTAGTTATTATGCTAAACCAGAAGATAAAGAAAAGCTTGAGCTCACAGGTTTCAACAATGTGTCCAGTGACAGTGGCCAGAGGTAGAGTGCTGACTGCACTTTGTGTTGCAGGCCTTTGGGTCTGCTAGCCACACCCACCACCACACCTAGGGTCCTTCCAACTTAAGGCAGCTTGGGTTTAGGGCTTCAGTTTCTGTCATATCTGTATTAATACCATAGTACAGACACTGATTGTATTTTTTGAAAGTATGAAATTATAGGAGTGTTCATATTGTCTGCCCGACTAGCTTTAACTTAGTAATTTGTTGACATTAGAAACTCATTGTTTGAACAAAGACTGTCTCTGAGTAAAGGATGTGTATTGGCATGCTCAAAATCAAGGTCAGATATATAGTAAGTGCTGAGTTTGTGTCAGACCCCCTTGATATTTGAAATCTAAATTAGGTATAAATAATCAGAAAGTTTGTCATATTTTTGACCCTAGGTTATTTGCTCAAGGTTAAGGTCACCTACTTTTATGTCTTGGATGGCTTAATCAGCAATTTCCCAGCATGGAGTTTCAAAGTCCATTTTGCATGTCCTTAAATAAAAAAATAAAAAAATTTGCTTGTTTTTCCCTTTTAGACAAAAAAAAAATTAAAAGAATAACAGCCATGTGAAAATTTGTAGTGAAAGTTTTTGGTTTACCACAATCAGGAATGAAAGATCAAAAGATTAATTGAAAAAGAACACCTAGTTTCTCCAGCTATGGTGACAGAGTAATAAACTTCCACAGGCTCTGGTATGTGGTGGTGGTGCTGGCATAAATAATGTTGTCTATATTCATTACTTCTGGTTGGGGATTTCATCTAAATATTGTGTTGTCATTGGTAGTAAGCTTACAGAATGCAGTTAACTGAGGTTTCATCCAATTTCTCTTTAGTGATCACTATGCCAACCCCCCTCCCTCTCCCTGGCCCTCATGATATTGGAAAGACATGGTTTTTGGTTCACTTGTTTGTCCATCCATCGTCTTGTCTATGCAGTGTTTCCTTACTAATAGTCAGAAATGGTAAATGATAAAGTTTCAGTCATATGGCTTTATGTTCTCAGTCAAAGTTACACTGTAAAGTCTACAAGAGTAGTATTCCTGCCTGACCTGTATGTCCTCAACCCCAAGTTGGATAAAATAAAACTTTGACAAAAGTAGTGATGCAGTGTGTAGATTGAAGGATTCATTTATATGACTTAAAAGAAGCTCTTTCACAGATGGTCATTAACTAAAAACTTGATTTTTAACCATCTTTGTGTACTATGTCTATCAATACATGATCAATTATCACCCAGTGCAACAATCCATGATTGCAAGAAAAAAAGGTGGTTTCTTCACTACAGGCAATAGTGTTATGAGTGGTATTGAGCCTATATTTAGAATTATGAAAAACTATACTTAGAATTTCTTTTTTTGTGAGCCGTGAAATGACTTATCAGGTTCACTCTTCAGGCATGCATTTACTTTACAGGCTTAATGTTGCAATACGTGTAAAGTGGTAGTGCAAGCACCTGCTTAGGGGATATCATATTCAATATTTACTGATTTCCCAAAAGTGGGTGCATATGAAAATAGTGATTTCCTGTTCAATGTAACCTACACTTGCCAAGTTTAATTTGTCAGGAAACAAAGTCTTTACCTACTTAATAGAGCAAGAGTAGGAAACCTTTTTTATTCCTACTGATCATCTGTGAATGAGCTGCTTTAAAGTCAGAGGTTACATTAGTGGTATTCTTTATAAGAGATAAATATTGGGCTGGGGAGGGGTTGTTGGAAACATCTGCTTTCATGGAGATGGATTGTTATAAGTATTGTTATAAATATTTTGATTTGAAATAATTCTGACATGCTGATATATTCAGGTACAGTAAGCAGTTAAATGTAAAACATCTTTAACAATGAAGTTTTATATATATATTATGTACATTGGAATTTATAAATATACCATTAGTTACTATGCTGACAAGAATGAGAACAATGAAAATATGAGCCTGGATGGCCATGCTGTAGGGGGTCAAAGGTGCAACATCGCCAATAACAGTATTTTTATATTGTATGACCTTGAACTAATTAGTCCTCACTGTCCCTCTCTTCATAGTAATTATATTGCCTTGAAAGTTATCACTGCCCCTACCTTCGTATTGTATAAGTTTGAATACAGTGATCATCTCTGTTTCAGTCAACAAGAAGTTTGTTCTCATTGTATGACCTTGACCACACAACTGTCCTTTTGTTTCATCTTAACCTCAATCTGTTGTTATGGTTTAAACTTTACTTCAAAGATTGTCACTCTGTCAACAAGCAGTCTGTTCTGCTTGTATAACAGTCTGCTGTTATTGTAAAATCTTGACCATAATCTGTTGTCATAATTTTACCTTGACCTCAATAATAATCACTGTCTCTGTTGACAAGCAGCCTGTTCTTTTTGTACAACCTTAACCTCAATGATTGATACTGTCTCATTCAACAGGCAGTCTCCTTTTATTGTATGACCTTTATTGCTCTCTGTTTTCAGTATAAGCTGAAAATTCTGGAAAAAAAAAAACAAGAAAAAAACAAAAAACAACAAATGATGATTTTATACCCAGATATATACAAAAGGACCCATCACAGTTTTTTACATTATTAGTAGGTGCTAATATATGTTTTACATGGTTCTGTTGACATTACAATTAGCCTACTTACTCTCTAGAGGTTTGATGATGTGTGAAAACAAATACAAACCATCTCAGTCAAGGTGTTCATCACAGCAATAGGTGGTCATGGGGTCTGGTTGCAAGGCCATATTATTTATGTAGAAAACGAAGGGTTAAATCAAGGGACCGAGCTTATAGTGTGAGAGCACTGTATATTCAAATCAACATTGATTGGCCATAGTTTAGTTTGAGCTTGAAAATCATACTCATGCATGTTAAGGTTTGTATTTACCAGGTCACAGGGTCATATCCTGTATGCCTTCTCATTAAAGTTATTTTGATTCTGGTTGTGGTAGGACATTTTTGTCCCAATATTTGTTGTTACTGAAATCACCTGTGAAAGTCTTCACTCATTGTATATTATATATAGGTATACATATCTGTTGTTTTTGTAAAAATGTACTTTACTATCATATCATTTGATCTAATTTATCATGAATTTATCACTTTCTGTATGTTAATGATAGCAATATTTTAATTACTTTACATTTTACATTGGTCATTTTCTCCCATAAACAAACCAGTTTAAAGCTTTTACTTTTAATACAAACATCTTGCATGAATGTTAAAGCTACATGAATATTTGACTGCTAAGTTGATGTTTGTGATAATGGAATCAACTACTATTGTCTAATAAATGTGACAAATATCTGCTAATGAAACCTGTTAGGAGAAGAGGCATTTGCAATTTCATTTATCATTTTATGTGCCAAATCTAATTATCCTGTTTTAATGACAGAATATAGTGTCTTTCCTAGGGAGCATCTGTTACTGTTAGTTTTACTTAGTGCAAATGTAGTATATACTATGTATACATGTAGTCCAATGTATCAAGATATCTTTGACTGGATACAAAACATAGCTTTATAATGAATTTGCACTGTAGTACCATGATTGTATCAACATAAATGACAGGATAATCCAGAATGATTGATATAAATAAATATAATGTTAACTTTCTTGTTCAGTTTGGCTGGCAAGATCGTGGCCACATATCGGCTGTGCTCAGAACAATTGTCCTCCCAGCATCACTATGACTATGGGATGCGGGCCGTCAAGTCAGTGCTGACTGCAGCAGGCAACCTGAAGCTGAAGTATCAAGACGAGGATGAGGCTGTGCTGCTCCTGAAGGCCATCATGGATGTCAACCTGCCCAAGTTCCTCTCCCAGGTACGACTCCCACTCTCTGCCACTGCTATACAAACATTTACAAGGCTGCTTTACTTCTCTTTTTAAATGGGCTGTTTCATTGTGGATTCATTGTAGATTGAGATATATTTTTCTAGCTCCTCACAGTTAGTTTGTGAGACCAGTTTGGGATCACAAGAGTATGTGTAGCTGAGATACCAAGTCAGAATAAAATCAGGATGAAATAGAAATGGTAAATCTTAGGCAAATTTTTCAGTTCAATTTACAGTTTTGAGCATTTTTTCCCAATATTTTGTTATACACCCATTATCCCCAGGTATTAGGGTAGGAGGCATTTTGTCTGTCCAGCCATTGGCTGGTCTTTTATCTGTCTGGACCCTGACTTGACAAGATAAGTGGAGTTTTAAATTAGTTTGCACAGATGTTTGCTTTATTAAGACAGTGTCACACTCAAGAATCAGATTCCAAGCTAACATTTCAAAGTCATACTCTGAGGTCAGAGGTAAAAAATTAGTGCCATTCTGAACTCTGAAAAGGATACTGTATAGCGGGTTATTTCTGCGGGGCAAAAATTTCGCGTAAACAAGAGCGTTTTGTATTGGCGATGCTAAATATTGGCGGAAATTACACTGAGCGCCAAATTTTAACCTCCAGGTAAAAGATGGTCAAAGGTACATAACTCTGTCTGTCTGAGTCGTATACGGTACGCTATCTGTATGATAATTGACGATTATCGGATTATATAAATAATGTGAAATCAGAATGAGAGGGCAAGTATTGTGACCATTGTATTTACGCCATTCACGGTACGCTGTCTTTAAAGGTGTGATAAACTGTTTTATAAAACTGCGAAACCTATTACGACACTAAACAAATACTAGTACTGGTATAGACACTTACTTACGTTATCGAAAATGCAAACATTGATCTGCGTACATCATATATAAAAGCAATACATGCAAAGTGGCTAGTCACGTCTCTAAAGAAGCTGAAAGAGAGGCCAGATGTGATTGCAGAGGCGTTCTCGAAGGCTGGTATTTGAACAAAGTGCTGGTATTCATACTAAGCATTAATCACCTGACTGTGTTGTCTGTCTGTATTTTCGTTTGCTACATAATTATATAACTTGTATCAATTACTTTGTGTTATTCAAAATACTTAATGTTGTTCATTTACATAATAAATCGTACCTAATTCACAACATAATTCTTGTTTTTTAAGGGAGTTAATACATACATATTTTAATGAACACAAAATTTAATAAGAGTAATGTCCCTTAGTAAACAATATGGCGGCGACTTATAACTACGGAGGTTTGTATTAGCGGTGTTTATATTTGGCGCATTTTCATTTTCCGCCAATAAAGCCAAAATAAAAACCCCGCAGATAATACCCGCTATACAGTAAGTGGATTTCCATATTTTTGGATTCAAAAGTTTGCCTTATTAAGACAGAGTGTTAAAGGTAAAAACTGAATGTTAATTTCCCTGACCAGTTCTTAAACTTTAAAAGGTTCGGGGAATTTCAAATAACTTCTTACAAATGTTTGCCTTAATGAGACAGAGTGCAGCACTTACAAACCCAATCGCTAGCTCAAAGGTATTGGTTATATTTTGAGCTGAAAGGTAATAAACAAATGCCAATAGGCATATCTGGGCGTTTAACTTCTCAAAGGTTTGAGAATTTAAGATAACTTAACACTTAACACAAAAGTTGCCATAACATGATGAAGTGTCACTCTCTAGTTCAAAGGTCATATTTGGAGGTCAAAAGTGATAAATAAATGCCAGTAGGCCTGCTTAAGCTTTAACTTTTCCATAGATTTCATGATTTTATAATTACTTGCCTAAATTGATTTTTCAGTGGTTAAGCTGTTAAGCACAAAGTGGAGTTTGTTTATGATGCCTTTTTTCCTCTCTTTTTTCATTTGTAAAGTATAGATTATTTTTGTTATAAATTACCATCAGTGATAGATGTAGGTTACATGAAGTTAATTGTTTTCCTCTTGGACAGGATGTACCTCTGTTTGAGGGTATCATCTCGGACTTGTTTCCCGGTGTTGTATGCCCCAAACCAGACTATGGAGTATTTATGGAGGCCCTCAAGGACAACATCGCAAAAAGACAGCTTCAAGCAGTACCCTGGTTCTTGGACAAAATTATTCAGGTAAAGCAAGCGTTCTATAGGTCAATTTCTTAACCCGTTACTTCTTATTGACACATTTTGACACATTAGCCAACAGAGCAGACACAGATCAGATGGCTCCTGGAAGAGTCTCCTCTGTTTGCTTGTATAATATTGTAGTGTGTATTCTACACAACATGCATGGCAAAGGAAAATTTTTTTTTTTAAATTTGGACATGAATGTTAATACTGGGTTCTTAATGGTTGTTAACACCTTAGATGTGCTATTATTTTCATGTAATCATCTTCATGGTTATGGTCCAGATGTGTTTTGTACAGTATACACATCTTCAGTTATAAAGTCAAGGTCATTAGGGCTGAAACTGGATTATTGAAGCTGGCCAGGGCAGCAAGTGCTCAATATGAATGGTCATTGGCTGTTGTTTGTCTGTCGTCAACAACATTGCCTCTTAAATACCTGGGCAAGTGTTTTATGAAATATTTACAGAGATAATCTTTGAGTGATGCCCTTCCTGAGTTGTTCAAAGAATTTAATTCTGTGCAGAAATCTGGTTGCTATGGCAGTGGAAAGAAAAATCTGATGAAAACTTTAAAAATCTTTTCCAGATGTTTCTTTGGTAACCCTCTACTAGGATTGTTTCCAATCCATATATATTAACATAGTTATAAGATGCAGTGGAGAGATTTTTTGTTTCAGTCAAATAATTTCTTTAGGAGTGAGGTATGATGATCAGATTTAATAGAAAGATACCTAATGGAAAGAGAGATACCTAATGGGAAAAGGACGAGATGAATTGATTTTCAGGTCAATAGGGTCAAGGTCACTGTATTAAAAATACTTTTGCTTGCCTGGGGCAACACTTGAAAACCTGGTTTTGCTTCATTTGACGTGTTTCTTTGATTCCATATTTTCATCAGGACTTCTTATTTACACTAAACAACAATACTTCTGAAGTGAAAGTTGAACATTTATCAGTCCTGATTACACTGAAATATGACTGCTGCTGTTGGATCTTGCTCTAAACTAAGATGTATGTGTGTCAAACGGCAAAGAAAAAAAAGATGAATTTCTTTTTATTTTTGGTTTTGTTCTGCAGATCTATGAGATGATCCTAGTGCGTCATGGTCTCATGGTTGTGGGGGACCCTCTAGGAGGGAAGACCCAGGGCTGGCAGGTTCTTGCTGACGGCCTCTCTGACCTCTGCATCGCTGGACTCTACCCAGAGTTCAAAACTGTGTATCGGATCATCAACCCTAAATCTATCACAATGGGACAGTTGTATGGCTGCTTTGACCCAATCTCCCATGAGTGGACTGACGGTAAGTTCCTAATAATATATGTCATCCCATTAAATTGTATACATAGTAGAAAAGTGACTGGTCCATGAACATCAAAAATATTTATTGATGGATTATGGAAAAACACTGCATTTATAGGCACATCTCTTTCTCCCTCTTAATTTTTTCAAGATTTATGTCATTATAAGTTATCTACATAGACACAAATATGCCTGTATATATACTACAGGTTCAATATTTTGAGATCCCTTTGAAGTGCAGGAAAAGGCATGCTACTTTCTCTGTGTCATGATATATTTTTCATGGAGTAATGGCTCCTTTACATGGAGGAATTATTTGATTATTTCAATTTCTTAGTTTTGACTTTCTATCAAACACTCTGACATCATTCCTTGTCAGGATAGTCGAGTAATAATTACATAATTATTGGCAGATCATTTTAACTTCCAGATTTCTATAAATTATTTTAAATGTATGATGTATGTTGACTACATTTTGACAACATGGTAAAAAATTATTGTAACCCAAAAAGAGGCATACAGTAATGGCACTGTCTGTCTGGTCCACTTAGTGTCATCTCTGTATCTCCTTTATACATGAATGGATTTTGAAGTAACTTGGTAGAAATTTTTACCACATTGAGATGATGTGTTGCAATTAAGACTGGGGTTCATATCTCAAAGGTCAAGGTCACAATCTGGGGTCCATGTTCAAAAAGGGGAACATTTTGTTGTGTCCGGGCTCAAACTCAATCATGCATGGATGGAAAGATTTTGAAGAAAAAAAATGGAATGAATGTACTTTTAGAGAAAACAATGTGTCATGCACAAGACCCAGGTCTGTAGCTCAAAGGTCAATGTCACAGTCTTAGGTCAAAGTTTGCAAGATCCACGCCTTAAAAAGTCAAGGCCACAATTAGTCAAAAAGTTAAGATGGTCCTGTCATACACCTGACCCAGATTTTAACGTCAAGGTTTCTTTTTGGGTAATTTGACATGGTGACTGTGACAGGTCATATTTATCAATATGTTGTTACCATATTTTCTCATCAAGCCTTCAGTTTGCAATGAAGACATTTATTTCAACAATTTAGTAATATTTTTTGGTATTTTCCTTCTTTGAAATGATTATTTTTGTAACAGACTTTAAATCAGCACATATAATTGTATGTATCAAATCAATATGATTTAACTTTCGAAGAGTTACTGGTTTAATGGGACAGTATCAAGTGATGCTTTAGTAAATTGTTGAATTGAATCTATAATATATAAGGTTCTTGCACAAATATGGTACTGTAGAACTATCCCTAGGGATTTAGGTGTAAGTGGGTTCAGTTGTCAATAAATACTGTAGTGGCTTGGTTGGTCCAGTGTGGTATGGTATCATGCCGAATGTCTGCAGCTTGAAACTGTAGTATGGCAGTTCTATATGTCTCAAGTATAGTCTCTGAATGACTGAAATACTGTGGGTAGAATGTTATATCATTAAACAAACACTATTGTAGGTGTGCTAGCCAACACATTCAGGGAGTATGCCAGTAACCCTAACGAGGACAGGAAGTGGATCCTGTTTGATGGGCCTGTGGATGCAGTCTGGATTGAAAACATGAACACTGTTCTTGATGACAACAAAAAGGTCAGATTTTACTCAGGTGTATCGTTTTCTCTTTGATTAATGTTTAACTGAGTGTCTGGCTCTGATATTTGCTGGAATTTAAAAATTAATTTGAATATATTTGTCTTGAACATATAGTTAAAATTTTCATTTCAAAACATTGAGAAAAATAAAAGTCTTAATAAGAAAACGAATTTCATTATTATCAGTTGGGTAACAGTATATTTTGCCCATTTGGGTTGTTTACATTTCGTTATGATCCCATATAATTTTATTTCCATCTGGCTCGAATTCCACCAACAATACTTAGCACTAAGTAACTTAATACTTAGCACTAAGCTAAGTACATACACAATCAACC
>CM037777.1:103809791-103859791 GCA_021229015.1 Solen grandis | reverse complement strand
ATATTGCATTTTTCTTGTCCGGCTATTTCTCAGGAATAATGGCTTGAATTCAACAAACTTTATGGGAAGCTTTATACCAAGAGTAGATACGCATATCGTCGCTGACCGTTCCTAATTTTTCACAGAGTTATGGCCCATTGACTTTTTGCCTATAGTACATATTGCATGATTCTTGTCCGGTCTATTTCTCAGGAACTAATGGCTTGAATTCAACAAAACTTTATGGGAAGCTTTATCACCAAGAGTAGATACGCATATCGTCGGCGTGACCTGGTTCCTCAATTTTTCACAGAGTTATGGCCCATTGACTTTTCGGCCTATAGTACATATTGCATGATTCTTGTCCGGGCTATTTCTCAGGAACTAATGGCTTGAATTCAACGAAACTTTATGGGAAGCTTTATTACCAAGAGGAGATGCGCATATCGTCAGCATGACCCGATTCCTAAATTTTTCAAAGAGTTAAGGCCCCTTGACTTTTTGCCTATAGTACATATTGCATGATTCTTGTCCGGGCTATTTCTCAGGAACAAATGGCTTGATTCAACAAAACTTTATGGGAAGCTTTATCACCAAGAGTAGATACGCATATCATCGGCGTGACCTGGTTCCTCAATTTTTCACAGAGTTATGGCCCATACTACCATGTTGTTGACTAATATTCATGTCATTTGCCTAATTTCACAGGAGATATCATTTAAACAAAACCCCACAAAATTTAGGCCATTATACACTATTTCAAATATGAAATGTATGACTTAATTTTTAGTAGTATAAAAACTTAAAAAAAATCAATGAAAGATCTGATGAGTAACACGTATTATCATATTAAATAGTAAATTGTTACTAAGTCTCCAAATTAGAGTTGGTAAAACATCTCATCTGATGAGGAGAATAGATATGATTTAGGAATGGGGATTTCAACATATCCTCCCACCCATTGACCAAGGCCTTATTTATAACAATGACGTTCTTCGGGGAGCATCTGTCAGTTCTACTGACTTTCTTGTTATGTATTGCTGACAATATTTTCCAAATGTGTTTCCCGACGGTCTCCGGCCGCGGTATGTAACATTCCATATTAGGGTGTACTACTTTAACCAGACACTTTTTCCGACGGTTTAAGGCCGCGGTTTTCTGCCATTACATGTTGTTTCTGGTATAACTGTTATATAGATCGCATATTTTGCCAACGCTTCTAAGCTATAGTCGTCTGTCATATCATATTGATTGTGATATTTATTTCTGGATGCATCGCGTTCTACCGACGGTATTAGGCCGCGGTATTATGCCATTTCATATTTTAATATATTGTATGCAGGACTTTTGCCATTTGTTACCAGACTGTCACGTTTTGGCCGTCGGTACAAGGCCGGCGGCCACGGCATGATTATTTCTTGTACACTGTTATTGCTCTGCCTTTTAATATATTTTTTTTATTTTTATTAATTTTTCGTTATTTTTCTTTATTTTTCTTTATGTGTTGCCATTCGCTACCACCATTATTTTTCTGTCATTCCATCAGGGAGCTTGTTTTGGTCGTGGCCCGGGTCTCTCTGGGTGGGCGTCGGATTCTCCTGTTGGCGGGTTTGTCCACCCAGATATGTTTTCGGGAATGATTTTTATAAAACATTCTTTGTGTGTATTATATTTGCGTGTTTGTATTTTTACATTTACTTCGTTTATGGCATTTAAAAATAAATGCCCGTTTTTCATTCATACCATGTGTTTTGTATTTTTTCCCTTCAACCATACAAGTTCGTCGCGGCCAACGCCTTTTTAGCTTGACATTGGACAATACATAAATAGAATTTTATACAAATATAAAATTATTTATGGCGTTGTACATGCTTTATATAAATTTAGTAGAGCTTATCCATTTAGCCAGAGGATGAGTTACACATTTAGTTAAGACATTAGTCATACCATTTCTTTGATGCCTAAACCAATCGGATAACAGTGAGTCATCTCGTGACTCTCCGCAGCCAATCAGATCCTTACCTGCCATTATTGTTCTAATTTTTGGCGTGGGCGGAAGCCACGCCATTTTTCTCATTAATTTTTAAAACAACCTCCTCCTCCACGCCTCCTCAACCTTGTTTATGTCCGTGTCCACCCAGATATGTTTTCGGGAATGATTTTTATAAAACATTCTTTGTGTGTATTATATTTGCTTGTTTGTATTTTTACATTTACTTCGTTTATGGCATTTAAAATAAATGCCCCTTTTCCATTCATTGTCCACCCAGATATGTTTTCGGGAATGATTTTTATAAAACATTCTTTGTGTGTATTATATTTGCTTGTTTGTATTTTTACATTTACTTCGTTTATGGCATTTAAAAATAAATGCCTTGTGCTAACAGGTTAAAATATCCTGTCGGTGATGTAATGGATGTGAATCTGTAGATTTAATTGTTGACTGTCCGACTGTGTCCCAGTATCTAGTTAATTATGTTGAGGAACTGTAGGAACTCTCACACAATGACGAATAAGTCCTTTTGTGATTAATGAGATTTAATTTTCTTCTTTTCTTTTCTTTCTGTGGCAATCCACAAATTCAAATAACAACAATAATATAGTCCGTGAAAACACAGTAGTATATAATAATAATAATAATAATAATGGTTATCCACACAGTAAAAATTAATATCAAATATCAGTTAATAAGCTTCGTTAGGAAATCCTAAATAGAGGTCCTTCCTCTTAGAAAGCCAAAATTCGAATCCTTAACTTTTCACAAAGAAAAGTTTCGTCTACCCGGGACGGGGGTGACAGACAAGTCACGTGACCAGTTTAATGCGATTAGCGATTAATTGCGCAATGTGTGAATTGCAGACACGCTAAACATGCCATGATACCCTGGCGTTTTAATAACACTTATCTATGACAGATAGACAAAGAATGTGGTAGGGGTCCTGTTGTTGTTGATGATGATGATAGTGATTCTGCTGGTGTTGTTGCTTATGATAGAGTTGCTGTAGCTGAAGATGTTGTGGGGTAGATGTGTACTGGAGTTGTTCCTCCTGCTGTCCAACTGTCTGTTTCAATTCGCCGATGACTTCAAGAAGATGCTTTTTTTGCTCTCTCGAAAGCTTGTTCACGCTCGTGACCTTCAACAAGTATTTCATATTTAATTTGTTGAAGATTTGCGATTTCTTTTTCTTGTTGTTGAATTTGAGACGTGAGATTTATTTGCGAACATTTATGTCCTTCATTTTCTAATTCTATGGCATTTATTTTGTTAAGCAGATATACACAATATGGATACAGATCACCATCCTCAATAATTTTTCCAAGATCGTTTTTAAGTATATGGTCGACAAAATACTGATCGTACTCATTGTCCGTTTGAGTAACGACCTCGATACCGGCGGACACAGTGGGCGGTGGCAGAGTTTGAACGGTGTCTATGTTGTCCATGTCGAAGTCCGTTTGGCACTCCGCTTCCATTGTGGACTTAAGTGAAACTGGAGAATTAGTAGTCTTTGTCGCTGTCACATCAATTGAACAGTTAGTCTGCAAATCGCCTATTTCTTTATTCGAGATGCAGTAGTAGGCCATATTTTCGGCCGTTTTCCGTCGCACAAACTCTGTCATTCGCCTTTTATCACGTGCTGCTTTTCTGGCCTGGTTGAATGAAGAAGAAGAATAATTTGACCTTTTCGGTCTGTATACGCTGCTCCTTTGGCAAGCGAAATAATCACGGCAAACACAACGAATATTATATCAAGGCACTAAAACACAATCACGGTGATGGCGATGAGGACGTTGGTGGGGAAATCTTTGATGTTTCGGAGGTCCATAGCAGAGTCGGAGGTCCATCTGCTGGTTGGGGTTGTAACACTCGCTTGGCATCGTTGAGAGGTGGGGATCGTTGTAATTTAAAATATATAAGTTACAAACCGGTTCTCGACCAATTGCTAACAGGTTAAAATATCCTGTCGGTGATGTAATGGATGTGAATCTGTAGATTTAATTGTTGACTGTCCGACTGTGCCCCGGTATCTAGTTAATTATGTTGAGGAACTGTAGGAACTCTCACACAATGACGAATAAGTCCTTTTGTGATTAATGAGATTTTATTTTCTTCTTTTCTTTTCTTTCTGTGGCAATCCACAAATTTAAATTACAACAATAATATAGTCCGTGAAAACACATAATATAATAATAATAATAAAAGGTTATCCAATAAATGTCCAAAGTAAAAATTAATATCAAATATCAGTTAATAAGTTTCGTTAGGAAATCCTAAATAGAGGTCCTTCTTCTTAGAAAGCCAAAATTCGAATCCTTAACTTTTCACAAAGAAAAGTTTCGTCTACCCGGGACGGGGGTGACAGACAAGCCACGTGACCAGTTTAATGCGATTAGCGATTAATTGCGCAATGTGTGAATTGCAGACACGCTAAACATGCCATGATACCCTGGTGTTTTTATAACACTTATCTATGACAGCTAGACAAGAATGTATCACGTGGCTGAGACGAAATGTTGAAAGAAAGAAAGTATGAATAAAGAAATGCTTAATTATTGTATCATATAAAATATCAATATTACTTTTCAAATTTAATTATAGAAAAACAAATAATTGTAACAGTTAAAAGTACAAAGCTACTGGTAAAATATGAGAAATATTTTACCGGTGTAGCACTTGTCCACCCATATATGTTTTCGGGAATGATTTTTATAAAACATTCTTTGTGTGTATTATATTTGCTTGTTTGTATTTTTACATTTACTTCGTTTATGGCATTTAAAAATAAATGCCCGTTTTTCATTCATACCATGTGTTTTGTATTTTTTCCCTTCAACCATACAAGTTCGTCCCGGCTAACGCCTTTTTAGCTTGACATTGGACAATACATAAATACATATGTATATATATTGTAACTTGAAGGCCAGGGAACTTATACAAATGTCCCATGGGGGATTTATCGGCGGAAAAGATGAAGCAGTCACATGGGAAAAGGCACATCCGATAAATTATAACGTTAGGCTTAGGGACTGGTCCGTTGAACGTTCATTGATGTTTCGACTATGATCACAAAGCTTCTAGGAATATATGGCCTTGAATGATCAGGTGTGGCTCCCGATGATCGGGAAAGCTCGGTGGGACCTTCTCCGATGATCGGCGAAGGTGCCCGGAGCTTCACATCATTTGAAACATTATCAGGGGTAATATCCCCGTAGATAACCAGCCAGACTCCTATTGTCGTGATGATCAACAGTTTCAAACCTGATCAGCCAAGTTAAGTCTTAATAACAATAATTTCATCACAGCTTTTTCTATTTACTTACATGCATGCAAATTTGAAGAAAAAAAATCGTATACAGGAAAAGAAAATACAAATAAAAGAAGACACAATTTTTGTTCTTTTTAAAACAGCAGCTGATTTCCCGAATTTCTGGTTGAAGTTATAACATATTGAATACATTAGATACAAATTATGTGTTTCAAGTTTCTTTTAATAACGATAGAAGACTTGCATATTTTGAATGTTTTTATTATTTCACTTGTTTATGCATGTAATTGATAAATAAATTGTTATTCTTTTAACATATTACATGTTTTTATTTTCCAATATTTACAATGTTTTTTTTTATTATTATTTTGCGGTTCCAATGACAAAAATATATTCCATACTGATTGTTTCCACGCGGTGTCAACAAACACTATTATATTTGAATTTAAAAATCCTAAATCTCCCAAATGCAAATGCTGAAGCAGGACTGCTTTTTTTATACAATAATCTTTTTATCTTTTTTCATGGAGCTACTTCCCCCCCCCCCCCCCCCCCCCTTTATGAACACCCATATATATTCAGTCCATTACTTCTCTCAACATTCATATGACCGATCAAGTTGGCGTATGCTCTCTTTCTCTCTCTCTCTCTCTCTGAGGGTGTGTGTGCGTGCTTGCATGTAGAATATAAAACACATTTAAATAAGCATCTCTCTCTCTCTCTATCTCTCTCTCTCATTTACAAATTGTTTATCGGGGCTGTCGTGACCAAACCGTTACAGTCATGGACTACAAATCTATCTTATTTACAATTTATTATCAAAAATTTTGGTAACGTAACAAGCCATTTGGTTAAACCTATATCAGCTTTCACTCTATGCTTCAAAGTAATGCACTAGAAGGAATTTTTGGTATGCTAAGACTTGTTTAAAAGGTGGATGTTTATACATGTACTTAGTTTTTTTGCTGTCCAATTCAATAGAGAGTGTGTGGGAGGAATAATAATACATGTAGAATATAGACACAATTCATCCTCTCTCTCTCTCCCTCTCTCTCTATTTGGAGCAAATAAAGAGTATGAATTTTGTTGTTTTGTTATTTGGGTTAACCACCGCTGTGATAGTATTTCAATTATATAACGACGTCCAGCTAATTGCTGGTAAAGGAAAACCCTGAGTACACTGAGTGCCTCTCTGATAGTTACACATACATTCATGACCTTTTACATTGCAAGCTATACAACCCAACCTAAAGAGCAAAGCTAGCAGAGCCTGCATCTAATTATAGAACATAGGTAGCCAGTGATGCTCATTCTGTCAAATTTTCTCTGTTTTTATTCTGGGTCATGTATTTAAATTCTCTATAAATTCATCAATTCTTGACAGATTTTCAAAATTCTTTTTTCGTTGACGAGGTAAGACATTCTTTTTTCCAATGATGACAAAATATATCACAGATTTAAACTTTAAAGGCTTTAAAATCAATTCAAAGTATCACCAAACTTCAAACTGCCACCAAACAACCAAATCAATCCCGATCTGGAAAAAACTAAAATTCTTCAAAAAGTACTCTTTAGAGGCTTTTGATTTTAACCATATTCTTTCAATAAAATATTTTTAGATTTTGAGATATTTAAGGTCAAAGAAAAAACCAATAATCGCAAATTGACCTTTGCATTTTTTGAAATTTTGAAACTGTGAAGTCCCTTGAAACAACAAACAATACAATCTGTGAAAATTTCATAAAGATTGATTCAAAAATAATGGCAGAATCATCAAAAAACAAAAACAAAAAAAATAAAAAATGCCTATTCCCGAAAATTTGTTTCCTCCATATTTTAGTGCACTTTGACTGCATATTGAAAGCCATTTTATGCATTTTCTGAAATCGCCACCCCATATATTTTGTGCGCAAAGATCTTCGGAATCAATTTCAAAAACAGAATGAGCGTATCTAATCTCTAACAAAAAATGGGCATGTTTTTCGTGGACACCCCCTAATTTGCCAGATTTGTTCAAAGATTCAAACATTCAACCTCTTCTAGCTCAAAAGTTTCAAAGATATGGATATTGCCACTCATCATATTTATTGGGACAGTTGACAGAGAACAGAATGCAAAAAACTACATACAAATAAAATGTCAAATGACAGAGTTATCAGCAATTATATGTTTTGATGCTAAACGCCACCTAGCGGCAAAACTTAGTACTAAAATGAAAAACAAACTTAATGGTGCACAACTTCAGATACATGTTAGTATGCATGGAAATTTTCATATTTGTAGCATTTCTAATCATGCCACAACAGCGGTCACAAAAAGTGCAAAGAATAATAATAATGGAAACAATTTAAAACAAACAAAAAAATAGAAAAAGAAACACAAGAAGAAGAGAAGGTTTTCGCGTCTGCGTTGCAGTCCATGAAAACCTAAAAAGAGAAAAAGAAACACAATAAGAACAGGTTTTCGCGGCTGTGTTGCAGTCCACGAAAACCTAATGAAAAAGAAATGAAAGAATTTGAAAATTTCAGTCTATCATATTTTGGGACAATCCATATTTTGTATATGTAGATTATGCATGATCACTTATTCAAATCAAATCCAGGTAATCAGTCATTGAGCAATGTTACTGATAAGTCGATGAATACAAAATACTAATGTACAGAAAACACAATTTATGTGCGAAATAAAACGGATATTAATGATTTTATATTAAGTATCAACATCTTTTATTACTGAATATTGTTTGTTTTGTCACTGATTTAACATTCAGAAAAAAAAGGTACAAAAAATCGACACACAGAAGGGGTCCAAACCTTCTGCAACCGTCCGACCCTAAAATGTGCGCCTGATTTTTTTTTATCTGGGAAGTCTGTGTATGAAGGCTTCTTCTAGATCGACAATTAGACAATCAAGATTACCAAGTTCGAACCTTATACAGCATATACCCGGTATTCCCTTCCACATATTTGACAAAATATGTTTAAAGTGATTGTTTCCCCCTAACTTAAACAAACCTGTCTTATACACTGTTGAGTCTTTTTTTTTTTTTTTTTTTGGGGGGGGGGGGGGGGGGGCCAAAAATTAATTGATGATTGTTTTATCCAGTTTGCGGTTGAAAATGCACGAGAAACCTCTATTTTTTACCCTAACCCCCAATACCGGAGTAAAGCCCTTTCAGTATTATTATCAGTGTCCCGTCTCCCCCACCCCTACCATCATTCAAATACTACTGCACAGTAGTTATTCAATAACATGGCTTTGCGAAGGTAAAATATAAAATTATATCGCTCAAGGCTTAATAGTACAACTTGACATTTTTTTCCTAGGGGATGTACTCCCGATGGAAATTGATGAGCTTCGGGAGGCGTCGGGAACAAGTTCCTTTGTGTCCCGCGGAAGCTTCGAAAGTGTGGAGTCATCGGGAGGCCTCTGAAGATCTTCATGGCTTGCATTGAAATTTTTCCCTATATGTTCTCGAAGTTTTTTTCGGGGAAGACAGGCCGAGGAAACATACGCATAGCTTCCCGGAAGCTCCTGGGAAACATTCACGGAGCATCCGCGAAATATTTTTTTCCTCCGAGGAATCCCCTATATAGGCTTCGGTGATGTCTCGAAGGTTCGGCGACCTTTCTGTGACACATTCCAGATCTTGTGATAGAATCTCAGAATATTCGGAAAAAAAAATCGGCAAGCGCACTCTTAAATTTGTTGCTTTTTTGGTCAACCTTACACTGAGACGGTCAAAAAGACCATGGATGCCTCGTAAACCCCAAAAAGTTTACCCTTGATTTTGTCTCTTAATTCCATCACCAAATTCTCATAATCTTCCCCGAAACACCTAGGATGGTTCGATACAACGATACATCCCTTAATCTACGGGGATATTCCCCTGATGATGTTTCAAATTCGGTAAAGCTCCGGGGCACCTTCCATTTCATCGGAGAAATTTCCTGAGCATCGGGAGCCATTCTAGACAATAGGTTGTAAGGTCATTGTATCACAGCCGAAACATCAGTGAACGTTTCAACGGACCAATCCCGAAGCTTCTCATGGGACTGCTCTAACATCTGATGCCATTGGGAGAAAATTTGTGTATTTCCACATCGCCGATGATTTTTCTCCAGTGGGACATAGGCATTAGATCCATGGTCTTCAAGTTTAAAAAAAAAGAGCAAACCCCCCCCCCCCAAAAAAAAACAACAAAAACTAAAAACATAAAAACCTTCACTTTTATCCCCAGATACCCTTCAGAATGGATCTCCGTCACACTAAAACATTTTTTCCCGAGGGGAGCATGCCCTCGGATCCCCCCTAGCACTAAGATCACATTCAGATTGTGTCCCCCAGCGGAAAAATTCTGTATCCGGTCCTGGATTCAACCAGAAGATCGGGAATGTGTCACAGAAAGGTCGCAAACATTCGAATATCCCCTGAATGCCCCCTGATACTTCGGTGAGACATCACCGAAACTTCGGGAATTCCTCGGAGGAAAACAATCGCGGAGGCTCCGTGAATGCTTCCCCAGAGCGGGAAGCTCCCAGGATGTTCTCGACGCCTGTTTTCCAACTATAGAACAGAACAGAACATATACTTTATTTAAACTTGTACATACGTACATCGTTTATATTCACATCACAATAAACAAAATAAATAATATAATCACGTGAACAATGGTTTTGCATGAAATACTTAAATACGACAACAATTCATTTTAGTTTAATGTAAAGTACTACATGATGTAAAATAATGATTAAAGTATCTGAATGAAGTAAATTACTATGGATCACTATTTCCATACTTGTTAACTATATTTATTAAATAAATATAGCCTGAGAAAAATAAATAAACAAGGCTGTAGAAAGTATTATATCGTTTTCAAATCCCACGGATGTAAATCAAACAAGTCTTCCTAGCAGTAGTTACAAGACAGGTTAAAGAATAGTATTAATAATATTATTTCTAATAGCATGTGCTTGTTGTAGATAAAGTGTAAGATTTATTAAAATTTTCTTATCCTGACATTGTAATAATTCAACAAATTTTATCATACTAGCATTATGATAATAATATTTTTTAATATATTTCCTTCTAGCATCTTTAAAGCAAGGACATTTTAATACAAAATGAAACTCGTCTTCAATATCACGAGAATTACAAAGTTGACAATAACGCTCATTCCTAGGAATAAAATTTCTACTATATCTTCCTGATTGTATCCTTAATGAATGTGCAGAAATACGTAATCTAGTTAATATTGGTCTTATATGTGATGGTATTAAATCAATATATCTTTCATAACAAAATCTTATTTTACAAAGATTATAAATACTCAACATAGTACTGTTTTCTTTATTTACATACCAATTTTGAATGAAACTATCAAGAACTCTCTGTTTAAATGTGTGTATAAAACAATTAGGGTCAATGGACATAGGATCATTCCACACATATGTAAAACCAAAATCATTTAACGCCGGGAAAACACCGGGAAAAGTTTCAGTGCAAGCATTGAACTTTTTACAGTTCTCCCGATGACTCTACGTGGCTCGCGACGCTTGCTAAACGGGGAAACTGTTCCCGACGCCTCCCGAGGCTCATCAGTTTCCATTGGGAGTACATATCCGAGGCAAACAATGTCAAGTAGGCCTTAATATATATCATTTTATTTTTTACCTGCGCAAAGCCATATTATTGAATAACTGCTGTGCAGTTGTATTTGAAAAAAAATATGTATGACCAGGGCAGCTGGGAGAGCCATATGCCCCCCCCCCCCCCCCCCCCCCCGGTGAATCCTGGCTTTAACTCAGTTGTATTATCATGTGAGTGTGTATATATATATATATAAACAAAATATGTTTAAACTAAATCGTATTCATGAATATTATTGGGATGTATTTATTTATCGTTAGGCCCTACGTCGATTCGAATTTCTTTTTAGGTATGTAATAATTAAGTAGGCCTGCGTAAGCAGATCCAGAGGTTTGAATTACATGTAGCTTCGTGGCTGATCCCAAATATTTTGACGACCTTATTACTTTGCTTTGATGATCATTTTCGAACATAAATATCAAATTCTTAGATGTTAACCTTGTTGAATTTTAAAAATCATGGATAAGTGCTATGATCAAAGATCAAACGGCAAATCATACACTATGTCTTACTGCTTGTCCCTATAAGTCATAAATTCAATGAAACTCTCTCTCTCTCTCTCAATTAAAGGGTAGATTAATTTAATTATGCTGAGGTTATGCACTGGCATGCATGCGCACAGACCCCCTCCCCCCTCGTTGAATGAAAAGAAAATCAAACAATACACACCAAACGCATGAATTTCTCAACATCACAAAAATATGATACCAACTGAACCGTCTGCAAACCATTATACTAACCAGTAGCTTTTGTTTTCTTGAGTTTCGTACAATTTTCTTCCATTTCGGTAAATCGGCGGATCTTTGGAGTGGATGATATATAACCAGTCTCTTTCCGGTCGGACGACAAGCGTGCGAGTGCGGCCTAAACATTCAGTGAAAAGAAAAGTTAAAAATCGAAATGAGTTACGGGCGTGGTCCCCCCGATACTGAGGGTATGATATCTTTGAAAGTTGATAACCTCACATACAGAACTACTCCAGAGGATCTCCGCAGAGCTTTTGCAAAATACGGTAAGCTTGTATCTGGCACGAGTTCACGCGCCATTTTAAGTTCATATTATGTAGTCAACTCAAAGAGCGACGCTTACGTTTCCGCTGTAAGCCAATGAAGGGAACTGTATGTGCACTTTTCATTTTGACAGTGTGAATTCAGATATGCAATTTTGTAGATCAATCGTTTTTTTGTTTGAGATAAACCTTTCTATAGTGATACTGGTTAAGAATATCAAAGCTCACAATGCGCTGAGAGACGACGACGGGATTAACATTCTAAACCCAGAGTTTCTGAAATTATTGAAGCAGTCAGTTTTTTTACCAGATCTTAAACCTAACATATTTCACCTTTTTTTCAGAAAATTTTCTCACCCTAACAAAATTTTTATTTTAACAGTTTTATCCTTGCACAGACGCGCACCTGCCAGTAATACCCGAAAGGGGAGTTTGTGCAGTATATATAGATAGATAGATAGAGATAGTCACATGACGACAAAAACTCCATCCGCTGTTGCTACAGAAGTTATGTTTGTAACATAATAATCCTGAGTAAAGGTCATGAACCTTTCATTCATAAAGAGCTGCATACCTAAGTAGGTCATTCTCTTTCTCTAGTGCTAGCGATTCTATCTGTTGTTTTGTATATGTAGAAATTGACCAGGTATTTGATTATTTAAGATACTAGAATGTTTAAGATACTAGAATGTTTGCCTATCTATTTCAAAGTTAAGAAATGCCATGGGAGGAACCTTACTCGCCATCATGCAAAATATTCTGCGGACTACTTTAGGTCAATTACATACATACGGAGCACTACTTTTTCTTTTTACAGGAGTAGATCTCCATGTACGTAAGATGAGTTGCTGTTCTGGTTAAGAAATGTCACGGATATTTTTTTCACGCTTAAAATTGATGCCTCCAGTGAAAAATAATGGCAAAAGAAAACATGTTAACAAACAGTAACACACTAAAAGCGGTTACGGTTATGATTTAAACGCCTGTGTAACATATTCCACTCGTATTCGTTAGTGCAGAATCGCATTGCATGGATCCGCACTAAGCGCGGAGAGGTACAGTTAAAAATGTTGTGGAAAATATGCAAATTAGCAAGGCCTGATTTCGATTTTCAGCATAAGACGGCTTATCGCCGTCTAAAAACGGCCTTGCAAGTTGCAGTTGCTTTGTGGCGGTATACGTACGGTCTTCTTCTTCTTCCGTTTACTGCCCCACATTCAATATATTGAATATACTGGCAAAGACGCGCATGTTTAAAAACAGGGTAAAAACAATGATTAGTGATTTAGTGTGTGAGTGATGACACTCTAGTTTTGAATATCTCGAGTGGCTCAGATGAGGCTATATCCGGCGGAAGTTTGTTCCAGTCTTTGGTGGTGTTTACGAAAAATGACCATTTTCTACAATCTTAAGTAGCGGTTTGTTGTGCGTAAGCATGGCTGTTAGTATGTCTTGAATGTCTATTTGGCTTTTGAAGATAATTTTCTTTTTTTAATCGTGACCATGTTAACTATATTATAAAACATTATAAGTCTAGCTGCTTTTCGTCTGGTTTGGAGACTTTTCTATCCTAATTCTTGTAACATTTCACTTACGCTTGAACGATTCCTGTGACGGCTTGTGACGTACCTTGCTGCTCTTCTTTGTACTCTTTCGATTTTGTCAATGTAATATGTTACAAATTATGGCCCCTTTTAAATGTTTTAAGTTTTGCATGCAAGTTATTTTCATGCTAATATCTCAGTATCCAGGCATGGGATTGATTTGAAACATCTTTTATATGTTTAGGGGTATCATACTTCATGGTAGAAAACTCTTGATAGATTATGTTACAAGTTATGGCCCCTTTTTAACTTAGAAATTTTGGTTAAAGTTTTGCATGCAAGTTACTTTCATGCTAATATCTCAGTATCCAGGCATGCGTTTGATTTAAAACATCTTTAATATGTTTAGGAGTATCATAATATCAAGGTAAATAACTTTTGATGAATATATTACAAGTTATGGCCCCTTTTTTACTTCAGAAATTTTGGTTAAAGTTTTGCATGCAAGGTACTTTCATGCTTATGTCTCAAGAGTCCAGGCATGGGATTGATTTGAAACATCTTTAATATGTTTAGGGGTATCATACTATAAAGGAAGATAACACTTGATGGAATATATTAAAAATTATGACCCCCTTTTTAGCTCACCTGAGCACTTTGTGCTCAAGTGAGCTTTTAGGATCGTCCGTCGTCGTGCGTCGTCAACAATTTTCTTTAAACGACATCTCCTCTGAAACCGCTGGACAGAATTTTATGAAACTTGGCAGGAATGTTCCTTGGGTGAGGCTCTACAAAAGTTGCTAAAATAAAGTTGATCCATGAAGAACTCTGGTTGCCATGGCAACAAAAAGAAAAAAAAGAAAACTTAAAAAATCATCTCCTTCAAAACTACTGGCCAGATTTCAAAATAATTTGGTACAGATGTTCCTTTGGTCAACCTCTACCAAAGTTGCTAAAATTATTCCGATCCGTAAAAAAAACATGGCGACCAGGGGCGGGGCTTATTTGCCTTATATGTATATAGAGAAACCTTTAAACAACATCTCCTCTGCAGGGCTTTTTTACCTTATATAACTGAGGCCGATATTCAACTTCCCAATTCAAAAAAGCCTTATTATTTCCCAATTTTATCAGCAAATTTCCCAAAATAAAGAATTAATTTCCCAACTGCCATTCATATTTTTTACACCAAATGTCAGTGCACGTGATTCTTCCACTGTTGAAGCGAAACACTTTTTTTGCCTTTTCTAGTAACTAAGTACGTTTACGATAATATGTTACTGTGCGCGTGCATTGTTCATTTGACATAACTGTTTGTTTACATCATAGCCATCCTACATTTCTTTCGACCATATCAATTTTTATAAATAAAAATGTCTTAATCAGACATTTTGATTAAATCTATTTTATAACATTATAATAAAAGTAGGTTTTTTAATTACTTTTACATTCTGCAGAGCAACAGAGATTTAATGAGGTCTCTTAGTTGAATCTTTCCTTCTTCATTTAATCATATGACTTCTCGCGAGACAATGCAAATATTTATGTAAATGCTCTTCAACTTTGAGGTATCGAAAATAGGTCAAATCAACAACAAAAATGGCCTACGTACATGTCCTGCTTGATAAAAAATTTAATTTATAAATATATATAGTTCCTGGATACGAGTTTTTAGAAAGGCAAGAATGTATTTATTGAAAATTTATTTGTTTTTATTTATGTTAAAGGTGCTTCTATAAATAGTATTCTGATTCGATTCGACTGCACTTGTTTCGATCGCCGATTTTTTGTTTTTGTACGCAATCGAACCAAATAAATGCGCGAACGTTATTGATAATTATAGGCTAAGTTTACAAAAAATGATGCACCTGAATGAATAAAAAAAAAATTTTTTTTCAAGTTTAATACAATAAATCACAATGCGATATTTGTAATTGGGTCAGCCAAATTATTCCAACAAAATAATCGTATTTCAATTTTCCAAACAAGCGCACGATGTAAACATCCGGTAAGAGGAAAATGCCGTCTAATAACAGGAAATACTATGTGAAGTCGGTAAAAAGAGCCGGTACAAAAATCAAGGAAGTCTCTTTGACTTTGGAGTGAAAAAAAGCAAAGTAGAAAGTCAATCTACACAATCAGTCGTCAGTGTAAGTCCAGAAAGTCAGTCTTCTCAGGCAGTCGTTAGTGTAAGTCCAGAGAGTCAATCTATACAATCATTCGTCAGTATCGGTCCAGAATGTCAATCTACACAATCAGTCGTCAGTGTCGGTCCAGAAAGTCAATCTACACAATCTGTTGATGTTGACAGTCTACAGAGTTTGTCTCCAACATTACCCCCTGATCAATCTTGCTCCAGTGTAACAGTTGATAAAGGAAATTTATTGACAGCCAGTCCATCACCCACCCAACCTGTATCAGTTGATCATCTTGAAACATATGATGGTCGTAAAGCTGTCAACTTCTACCAAAGTTGCTAAAATTATTCCGATCTGTAAAAAAAACATGGCGGCCAGGGGCGGGGCTTATTTGCCTTATATGTATATAGAGAAACCTTTAAACAATATCTCCTCTGAAACCACTGGACAGAATTTAATTAAACTTGGCAGGGATAATCCTTGGGTCAACCTTCACAAAAGTTGCTAAAATAAACTTGATCCATGTAGAACTCTGGTTGCCATGGCAACAAAAAGAAAAAAAAATGAAAACTTTAAAAATCATCTTCTTCAAAACTACTGGCCAGTTTTTAAATTAAATTGGTACAGATGTTCCTTGCGTCAACCTCTACCAAAGTTGCTAAAATTATTCCGATCCGTAAAAATCATGGCCGCCAGGGGCGGGGCTTATTTGCCTTATATGTATATTGGGAAAACTTTAATCAACATTTCCTCTGAAACCACTGGACAGAATTTGATTAAATTTGGCAGGAATGATCCTTGGGTCAACCTTCACAAAAGTTCCTAAAATAAACTTGATCCATATAGAACTCTGGTTGCCATGGCAACAAAAAGAAAAAAAATATGAAAACTTTAAAAATCATCTTCTTCAAAACTACTGGCCAGATTTTAAAATAAATTGCTACAGATGTTCCTTGGGTCAACCTATTTATCTCAGGTGAGCGATTAAGGGCCATCATGGGCCTCTTGTTACTTAGAATTTTGGTTAAATTTTTGCATTCAAGCTACTGTCCAGCTTTTATCTCAGAAATTGCTTTTGGAATTGACTAGAAAGTTAAGGAGTGTCTTCAGGGGCATCAGAAAACCAAGGAGGATAACTTTTGGACTGTATTTTATGCAAATTATGGCCCTTTTCTAACTTGGATTTTTGGTTTAAGTTTTGCATGCAGTGTTATTATGCTTATGTCTCAGTAACTAGGCATGGGATTGATTTTAAGTTTCATGAAAATATTAAGGGGTATCAGACTATCAAGGTATATCATTTTTGACTATTATTATGTACAGGGTATGTGAAGGGGAAGAATTTGTTTCATTTGATTTACCAACAAGCATTTTGAATAGTCGAACGTGCTGTCCTCTGACAGCTCTTGTTTTTTTCACTGGGGTGGGAAAAGGGGTCCAGGCCCATAGGAGGGGGAAAAAAGTGTGCAAATGAGCCAAAATGAGGATTTTTCTGCTATGTATAATGTAAGCCTTTTTTTTGTTTTTTACTGATGTTTTATAGCATAAAAGAATAATAATAAGACCAATGATACATGTTTGAACAGTTTTATTAAGAATATAACATTTAAAAAAGAGAATTCAACAGTGAGTCTATGCAAACAATATGGTAGATGAACTCATAAACATGGAGGGGGGAAAATGAAAGAAAATGGGGTGAAAAATATATATTCCAGGCAGGGGGGAATGTAGCCTATATTCTCCAAATATTTTGATCAAAACAAACTCTGAAATTTACTAGTTTGCTACCCCATACACCTAAAATGACTTGAAAACATCTGTGTGTGTGTGTGTGTTTATAATTCTGTAGCATTTTAAGATTATCAGGCACTTATTCTTTATGCATAGATATATTCTCCGAATATCAAATAGGCTAGCTACATTAGCAGTTATTGAAAAGATTATTAGGGCAGATATGAAGGGAAAATATGATTATTATCTGCATGAATTAACAAGCATGGCTTTGACAATATTACACTCACACAGTGTGAGTCACACCTTAAACACCTGTTGTCTTCTATTGTTTTTATTTTATTTATATTTTTTTCTTTTAGGTGAAGTTGGTGATGTTTACATTCCCAGGGACAGATTTTCAAGAGAAAGCAGGGGTTTTGCTTTTGTTAGATATTATGACAAAAGAGATGCAGAGGATGCATTGGATGCCATGGATGGCACTATAATGGATGGAAGGGAACTTAGAGTGCAGATGGCACGGTATGGTAGACCAACAGATCCTTACAGAAGAGGCCCCCCTCGCCGATATGGGGGTAGTAGCAGATATAGAAGGTGTTTCTTTTTTACCCTTTAGTTAATTTGCAGTGATAGGGAAAGGCGTGCCCCATAGTCTCATTATAAATCAAAATGTCACCTCTTTTTGCTCTGGATGCGCCCTGGTCACATTCCAATTTTTTGGTCTCGCCCAATAGTCTGCTTAAAAAGCATAAGTACAAACATGTATTTGAAGTACACAAAAATTGATAACCAAGCTCTATTGTCCAAAATGAAAGTAGGAAAATTATCTGACAACAATAAACTTTTTGTCTATTTAAGGTTAACTGCTTTTCAAAACTGACACAAGCACATGCATTACACGGTCACTGCATAGAATATATATCTGATATATTCTGTTCCACAGGTACGGTTTACAGGAATAGACCCATTCTGAATTGTGAAATATAGACTGTAATAGAAATACACTTATTATTACAGTGAAAATGTGGATTGTTTTTAGATTGGCCGATGTATGGTATCTAGTCTATAGTCTTTTTTGTTTTGTGTCTGTGACGGTCATTATTTGTGATTATACATGTTGTTCTGCAACTTTTCAATTAAAATATTAGTTTGTCATTTAACATATTTTAGCTCACCTGAGCACAACGTGCACATGGTGAGCTTTTGTGATCGCATTTTGTCCGTCGTCCGTGCATGCCTGCGTGTGTCCGTAGTCAACAGTTTCTTTAAACACCATCTTCTTCTAAACTACTCACTGGATTTTGATTAAACTTCACAGGAATGTTCCATGGGTGAAAGTTTTCCGGATTATACTGGAATTCTGGATTTTCGATGGTCGCCGAGGCCGTTTTTCCAAATCGCATAAATCGGTTGAGAAAATGGGGTGGGGGGGGTAGACATTGTATCGATAGCAGGCATCGTCATCAGATTTTCGAGTGCCGCATATAGACACACGCTCCTTCGATAACAGACGTCTTTTTGTTAAAATTTGCAACTGCTGCGCCGTGGGAGTATCCTCCTCTGCTACAATCCATAAGGTACTTGATATGGAAACCATGTGAAGCTATAAATACATTTTTGAAACAATCGCAACATTTCATTTACATTTATCATCCAATCAAAAGAGCGCTAAAGAATTTCACGTCATCGAATTTTCATGCGACACCGTGTGACACCGTTTATAATATCGATAATGGCGGCGAATGTAAACAGTTCTAAGTGAAAAAACAGTTATCGTGACAATAAGCACTTACCCCCAGGGTACAATTCGAACGATCTTGAGGTAGACGTAAAAAATAAGTGGCGATGGCAATTGCTAAACGAAATCGACGAAGACGGAGAAAAATGGGGACAGTGGTTAAAAAAAGGAGATAGGTGGGATCGCTTTTTGTGAAGTTTGTGGGAGGACACTTAATTATAGATCATGCGGAAAGATGTGCTTAAGGCATTGTTATAAAGAACATTACAAACCAAGTTCAAACTTATTTTTTAATATCAAATCACGATTTGAAATTAATGGCCCAGAAAACCACTAAGGAGATCATTGTAAAATGATCATATATGAAGAGTTTAAAATTACAACATTAGGTTAAGCATTTTGTTTCAGCTCAAGGAGGAATTTCCTAAGTCATTCTTGCATTTAATTGATTTTTAAAGATATTATTAATATATATATAAATTTTCGAACTTTTTTTTGTATAACAAAATGTCCAATTGAACTTACATGAGAGGTAGTTTGTACTTGCTTTAAATGGTTCCAAAATAGCTACATTCATGGAGTTTCGGGGCGCTTCGCCCCCCTTCCTCCCCCCCCAAGGGGTCACTTGATTTAACATAGGCTAATATAGGAAAAAAAACTTGAAAAATCTTCTTCTCAGAAACCACAAGGCATAGAGTTAAGATATTTGGTGTGTAGCATTGTCTAGTGAATCTCTACAAAGTTTGTTCAAATCATGACCCTTGGGTCAAAATTGGCCCAGCCCAAGGGATCACTTAATTTAACATAGGCTTATATAGGAAAATATTGAAAAATCTTCTCAGAAACCACAAGGCCTGGAGTTAAGATATTTGGTATGTAGCATGATCTTATGACTCTCTACCAAGTTTGTTCAAATCGACCCTTGGGTCAAAATTGCCCCCGCCCCAGGGGTCACTTGATTTAAGATAGACTAATATAGGAGAAACCTGAAAAATTATCTTCTCAGAAATCACAAAGCCTGGAGTTTAGATATTTGGTATGTAACATGGACTAATAGACCTCTACCAAGTTTGTTCAAATCATGAACCATGTATTGTCTAGTGGATCTATACTTAGTTTTCAAATGATGGCCCTGGGGTCAAATTTGGCCCCACCATAGGGGTCACCTGATTTTACATAGGCTAATATAGAAATAACTTGAAAATTCTTCTTTTTAGAAAACTAGAAAACACATGGCCTGGGGTTTAGATATTTGGTGAAAATTGGCCCTGCCCCACTTGATTTTACATAAACTTATTTTGAATTTTTTTTTAGAAAAATCTTCTTTTCAAAAACCACAAGGTCTGGAGTTAAGATATTTGGTACGTAACATGGGCTAATAGACCTCTACCAAGTTTGTTCAAATCATGACCCTTGGGTCAAAATTGGCTCTGCCCCAGGGGTCACTTGATTTTACATATCCTAATGATACCAGGTGAGCGATTCAGGGCCATCATGGCCCTCTTGTTTTTCAAAAGTTTCAATTTTATGATGGTTTGAGTTTGTTGTTAATATTATGCACTGAAGACTTAGAGTCACTTTAAAAAGCAAGTTGTAGTTATTTCATAAAATGTCACATTAGTTTTGAAAATGTTACATTGATTTTGCCTCAGAAAGGGCCATTATCCCATCGATGAAAATTCTTTTCTGATCACTGATTTTTTTTTTTGCCAAAATTTAAATGCAGATTGCAGAATATACATGCAGCTGCTTCTCTAAAATAAAATCATGCTATAAAGTGATTTTAAGCTCACCAGAGCACAACATATATATTGAAGACGAGCTACTGTTATCTGTGTTTTGTTAACAATTGCTTTAAAAAACATCTCCTCTGAAACCATATGGTAGGAATTTATGGAACTCAGCATAACTGATCCTTGGATGTTGAACTCTGGTTGCCTTCAGATATATTCTGCTCTCAGAGATCGAAAATTCCACTCATCTGCTCATAGGGGCCTCTGTGGCCGAGAGGGTAAAGTCGCTGACTTTAACACTAACTCAGCCCCTCACCGTGTGGGTTCGAATCCTGGCAGGGTCATTTGGATTTTCATGTGAGGAAGCCTTCCAGCTGGCTTGCGGTAGGTTGATGGTTCTACCCGAATGCCTCCGTGCATTCGGGGTCTTCCTCCACCTGTAATTAGCTGGACGTCGCTATATGATTGAAATACTGTCGAAGCGACGGTAATCTCAAATAGTCAAGTCAAGTCATCTGCTCATAATTAGAGTAGAATTTACTGCAGGACGAGTAGAAAAATGTGGCCTGCGTGTCTGATAGAACGAGAGGAAAGTCGACAAAGTAGACCGCTAAACTGGTCATAGTCAATATGTTTAATATTAACATATTAAATATGTTCATTCTAGCAGTCTGTAACTTACCAGTTTCAAACTGATTAATGGGGGTACATTCATTAATTATTTACCCAAAAAGTACATTTATAAATAAATTTAAGCTGCACAGTTAATTTTGAAATTCATGCATGAAATGCAGGACCAGTAGCATTACATGCAGGACAAGTTTAATTTAACAGTCAATTGTCCTGCAGGACATTAGTGGCTTTGAAATTCATTTTTTTTTTCAGTCCCTGCCTCTGAAACCAGAATTAAATTTCATTTAGCACAAATGGACACCCTATGGTCCTCTATCATAATTTCCAACAAAATCCTTTGTTGAAAATTAGGCCCCTTTGAGGGTTTGCCAGTTTCAAATGTATAAATTTTAAAAAATCTAGTGGAATCAATTGTCAAAATTTAATATCACTTGGCATAAATGGTCACCTTAAAGCTTTCTACCATAATTGCTAAAACAAGGTTAATACATGGTTCACATAGGTCTTGAAAAACCCATGAATTTGATGTCTGTCTTGAAAAACCCTTGAAAATATAAACCCTGGAAAAAAACCACTAAAATTAACTCATAGGTCATGAGAAAACATTGAATTTAAAATTACAATATTGATCATAAAAAAGTGTCTATTAAGTTGTTGAAAAATTTAGGTTAGTCCTTTCCATGCCTTCAAATTAAATGCATATGTTTCGGTTTATGCAAGTCTTAAATTTTGAAATTTAGGCTTTAAAAGAACTAAAAATTTGCTGAAGAATATTTGTATGAACCATGTAATGATACCTTGAAATTTGAGGCCTCCAGGGGATAACTAGTCTCATTATAAATAATTTCAAATTTCTTCTCCTCTGAAACTAATGTTTGGAATTTGTTTTGCGTTAATGATAACCTCATGGTCCCATACTATAATTGCTTTATAATAGCCTTTTTTATCCCTTGGAAAATAAAGCCTGTAGATGATGGGCTGAAATCAGAAGAAGTTTTTGTACCTGAAACTTGAATCTAGTTGCTGCTGAAGGTAACTAGGTGAAATCAAGTAACTTCAATGGTTTTACACAAGTTTATGTAATCTGGTGAGCGACGAGGGCCATATGGCTCTCTTGTTTTCTTTTTTTGTTAAAAAGAAGTACTTTAGGATATTTAAACCATTTAATCAGATGAAATAAACTTTCATGGATTATCTGTTAGTATATGTGTCTTTTACTTTTTAGCTCACCTGAGCATAGCTCAGGGTGAGCTTTTGGGATACTTGATTGTCCGTTGTGCGTCATGCGTCGTCCGTCTACAATTTTGATGTTTACACACTAGAGGCAACAATTTTGATCAATCTTCCTCAAACTTGGTCAGAATGTTTGTCTTGATAATATCTTGAACCCTTTCGAAAATGGGTCAGGTTGGATCAAAAAGTAGGTCAGTAGGTCAAATCTTAGAACAATCTTGTTTACACACTAGAGGCCACAATTTTGATCCAATCTTCCCCAAACTTGGTCAGAATGTTTGTCTTGATGATATCTTGAACCCTTTCGAAAATGGGTCAGGTTGGATCAAAAAGTAGGTCAGTAGGTCAAATCTTAGAAAAATCTTGTTTACACACTAGAGGCCACAATTTTGTTCCAATCTTCCTCAAATTTGGTCAGATTGTTTGTCATGATGATATCTCGAACCAGTTTGAAAATGGGTGGGGCTGGACAGAAAAGTAGGTCAGTAAGTCAAATCATAGAGAAAATCTTGTTTATACTCTGAGGGCAACATTTTTGGTCCAGTCATCCTCAAACTTTGGCGGAATGTTTGTCATGATGATATCTTTTGTGGTAGGGGTCAGAAAATTCCTGAACATTGTTTCACCTCATCATCTTTATTCTTAAGCAATCTGTTTTGTACAGGCAATGAATGATACTTTTCTCAGGTGAGTGATCTAGGGCCATCTTGGCCCTCTTGTATTTCTTTTTAGCTCACCTGAGCACAGAGTCCTGTCCAGACTGTGTGTGTCATCAGTGATTTTTTTTTCTAGATTTTTAGCTCACCAGAGCTCAATGTACCCAGGGTGTGCTCACCGTGCTTCGTCAACAAACATTCTTTAAGACATCTCCTTTGAAACGGGGTGTTAGAAATTGATGAAACTTAGCATGAATGATCCTTAGGTGACCCTTTACAAAAATTGCTAAAATAAACTTGCTGGTTACCATGACAACCAACAGGATTTTCTTTAAGAAAATTCTTCACTGAAACTAATGGTCAAAATTTAATTTCATGTGGCATAAATGGCCTTATAGCTGTCTACCATAATTGCTTATACGAAATTTATCCCTTGAAAAATGAGGCCCATAGGGGGGTCAGCTGGTTTCCTTATATATTCACTATCTCTCTCTCTCTTTATAATATATATATATATATATATATAAGATTGCGACACGTTTGAAGTAAATTGAACAGCCACATTTGTTGTAAACCAGTGAAATCTTAAAACAATTTTATTAGTAACCCTTATTGATTGCAACTTTTCAAGCAATAGTTGTACAAAGAAAGCCATCTTATATCCAAGTAATGTGACAGGGACTTCTAATTTCAGAAGGGACTTCTGAATTTTAAAGCAGGTGTTCCTTCAGGATATTTTGGTAAAATGTTGGTGTCAAACACTGCTTTGAAAATTGAGGCCTCCAGGTGATATTATTTGAATCTGAAACTTTAATCTGGTCGCTGCTGGCAGAAACCAGGTAAAATTAATCAAGTAACTTGAATCGTTTTGAATAAGCTTAAGTACTCTGGTGAATGATCTAGGGCCACTTGCTTTTAATACTGTGGCTTTCTAAGTGGGGAAAATATGCAATATATATAAAAAAAATGGGAAATCATAAGATAATGAAATTGTTCTAAATTAGCAATACAAAATTTCTAATTATAGGTCGTATATGTCCAAGAAAGTTTCAAATCAGCATTAAAATTATAAGAATAGCACTAATTTCATTAAAATATTTAATTGGGAAAATCGGTAATTTTGAGAAAAAAGTCAGTTCTCGGCTGGGGAAACCACCTTAAAAGGTGGAAAACTAAAAAAAAAAAATTTCCTTTAAACAACATCTCCTCCTAAAGTAAAACTGCTTAATAGATTTTGACCAAACTTCACAGGAATCATCCTTATGATGCCCTCAATCAAGATTATCAAGAGTTAATTATTTTGATTGGTTGAAAAAGTAGGTCACAGGAGTTAAAAATATATTAAAAATTGCAAACTTTGAAAATTTTCTCCTGCAAAACTGCAAAGCCTAGGGCTTAGATATTTGGTGTGTAGCAATGTCTAGTTCACCTCAATCAAGTTTGTTCAAATCATGACCCTGGGGTCAAAATTGGCCCCACCCCAGGGGTCACTTCATTTAACATCTAGACTTATATAAATTATGAAAGATATTTAAAAGATACCCTTGTCAGAAACCACAAGATCATGGGTTTAGATATTTGGTGTGTGAGCTGGCCTTGTGGACCTGAACCAAGTTTTCAAATAATGGCCATGGGGTCAAAATTGGTTCCACACTAGGGTTATCATGGTTTTTTGGACCACATGTAACTTTTTGTGTGGAATTAAAATTATATTGCTGTTCTTCAGTATGGATTTGTATTCAGTATGACTATGTTGTAAAAGGCAATGAAAGCAAAATTTTTAGGTGAGCGATTCAGGGCCATCTTGGCCCTCTTGTTTTAATTCTTTGATTGGTTGAAAAATAAGTCACAAAAGGCAGACATACACAATTTTGGATACTTGACCTCATGTATGTTCATGCACTCTGATCACCTTCACTTGTGGTTTATTTGTGAGTGTTTAAATTGACTATACTTTTTTCTTGATGAACTAATTGATATGTTTTAGGTCAACATCTAGATCCCGCTCTAGATCTCGTTCAAGATCTAGGTCTAGAGGTAGAAGGCGCAGATATTCCAGGAGTAGAAGTAGATCGTATGATAGCAGGTCTAGGTCTAGAAGTCGCAGCAGGAGTAGGTCAAGGAGCCGTTCAAGGTCAAGAAGATCCTCAAGGTCCAGGACAAGATCAAGATCACCAGAGCAGCAGAGAGATGACACTAAACAAGAAAATGGAACAGATTGATGGACTGTCATTATGCATTGCTGATTATCAGTCAGTTCTTTGAAAAGAACTGGAACTTTATTGAGTTAAAAGGTTAATGTCCTGTTGTTTATTCCATGCTAAAATTAAATTGGGACTTCCTCAGAATTATTTTTATAGAAAAATCAAGACTGTCATCAGAAAAGAATTCATAATTCATGATATAAATTGATGCACTGGAATCATGCATGTTGTGTCCTGTCCTGTCCGGTCTAATAAATCGCATCCAGTGATATTCCAGTCTAATATTAAACTGTCATGTGTTTCCAAAGGTTGTTTTAGATTGTATTTTGGATTGATTCACTTTAAAGCCTCTTGTTAGAAACGGTTTACTTGAATTGAAAGCTGTATTGGAGTTTGTGGTCTGATTAGTTCTACTGGCTCTGTGGGGGTATTAATTGCCTTAAGTTACAGCAGAAATTTTAAAAGTTTTTAAATGTATCAATTGAAGAAATTTGGTAGTAAACATACATTTGAAAACATTTTCATGTTTTAAAGTTTTTTGTCTAATGGTGTAATATATTTTCTTCTTTGTGTTGTATTATCATCCTCAATTTCATAGTTTTATCATTAAACCATTGTCAATAAACCATTCTTATTAACACTTTTTATTTTCTTTAATCTGCTAGGAGCAGTAAAAGAATAAATAAGAGGGACAGCTGTGCTCTTGATATTGCTGTGAGCTTAAGTGTGGCAGCACAAGTGTCCGATACACAACGCCGCAGTTGTAGCAGTACGGTGGTCTGTAGCTGTCCTGTTTTTCTGTGGCTGTCCTGGGTGATAAAGGGAGCTGTACGAATGCTGTTCAGGGTCAGTTGTTGCAGAACTGCAGTCCACAGCTATCCTGTATCTCTAGCTGTCCAGGGTGGTAAAGGAACAGATTGCTGTCCGGGTTCATCTGGTAACGAAGCTAGGGGAGCAGTCTAGTTTGATGTCCTGCTAATTACATGCTGTCAGTAAAGGAAGCTGTCAGAAAGCAGTCAGGGGTCATCTTTCCTGTGCAGTTAAGGAGCTGTTTGCTGAACAGGAGAGCAGTTACTTGTTACTTTTTAAAGAAGACGGTGGATCAGCATGCAGACCATTTCCTTTCTTGGAAGCGGGGCTCACTGTTGACAGCCAGTATAAAATGTTAATATCAGATTGAAAAACTTTTGATTTTAAATACATGTATGGATCTATACCTTAGAATTGAAATGAGATTTAAAGACTAAAATATTTGTTTAAAAAAAAAAAATCAGCTAAACTCAGAACTGTCAGATATTTCCAATACTTTCCTTTCTGGCCTGTATTTAATTGATAGCATTATAGAATGTCTTCAAAATTTCCGGTTTCAATGACAATAAATTCAATAAATTTCACTTTGCGTTGTTGGTTTGAAGGGGACATCAAAGGGGATTGAAATGACAGCACAAAATAAGGGTACAACCAACATATGTTTGTGTTTTACCCCCTCCTTACAATGTAAATATAATGAAAGTGCTAGAATGCGAAATAATGAGAAAACTGGAAAGAAGAATGTGACAGCTATCAACAATTTTAGAGTTTGCTTTATATTTTTACATGCCTGTTGAATGATGGGCTATATTATGTCGTAATGTTATCTGTAGACATATTTCCGCGCAGTTACTTGTATTATACATATTTAATAACAAAATACAGGTCAAGCTTCATTTTGTTTACAATCCACCGATCATTATAGAAATGCGCTTCATAGGCATAAATAATGACTTGTTCTTGCGTTGAATTCATGTTAAGTATGCATATATGATTTTGATGTTTCAAAGTCAAATTTGATTTTGATTAAAATCCACAGATTTATGAGGAGTTGATTGATAACTTTATTAACATCTTTATTAATGATGATAATAATGATAGAATTTTTGAGATCGAAACTAATGATATATTTTTTTTCTCCACATTTATAAAAGCTTATCTATGACATTTGCAACTACAAAACTGCTTCCTCATATTAAATGTTGATACCCTTGTACAAATTTGCCCTTGGGCATATGTTTCCCTGCCTCAGTGTCAATCTTGTTAATGTCGATGCTTGTCATGAGCAGATTTCTAACATTATAAATAAGTTCTGTTGGTGTGAAGGTAATCCATCCATTAGATTGTGATCAAGATCTGTTATAGTGATCATGGAAATTTTATAAGCAAACCTTTATAGACTTTGAGCTGAACAGCGATTGATTGAATTGCAGTTTTGAACTATGAGTCTGCCATGAAGCTTTATAGCTCACCTGAGCACGTGTGCTCAGGATGAGCTTTTAGGATCGATGAATGTCCGTCGTCCGTCCGTCATCCACAATTTGTTTGTTTGCACTCTAGCATCTTCATTTCATGAGCAATTATCTTCAAACTATATATCAATGTTTATAACCATAAAATCACGCCAAGTTCGATTATGGCTGATATCGTACCATTAGGTCAGGAGTTATGCCCCTTTAAATATTCAAAAATGCCATATTTAAGTTGTTTACACTCTAGCATCTTCATCTTTTGAGCAATCCTCTTCAAACTTTATGGCAATGCTTATGACCATAATGTCGCGATTGAGTTCGATTATGGCTGAGATTCATCAATTAGGTCAGGAGTTATGCCCCTTTTAATATTCAAAAAATGCCATATTTCACTTTGTTTACACTCTAGCATCTTCATCTTTTGAGCAATATCTTCAAACTTTATGACAATGTTATGACCATAAGGTCTCGATTGAGTTCAATTGTGCTGAGATGGGTCATTTAGGTCAGGAGTTATGCCCCTTTTAATATTCAAAAAATGCAAGAAATCACTTTGTTTACACTCTAGCATCTTCATCTTTTGAGCAATTATCTTCAAACTTTATGACAATGCTTATGACCATAAGGTCTCGATTGAGTTCAATTGTGGCTGAGATGGGTCATTTAGGTCAGGAGTTATGCCCCTTTTAATACAAAAAATGCAAGATTTCACTTTGTTTATTCTCTACCAATTCATTTTTTTAACAATCATTTTTAAACTTTTTCCAATCTCACAATCGGGTTCAATTATAACTGATATTGACTTGTAAATTTAGGAGTTATGCCCCTTTTAACATAAAAAAAGCCAGATTTCACTTTTACACTCAAGCATCTTTATTTCTTAAGCAATCATCTTTCTCAGGTGAGCGACCAAGGGCCATCTTGGCCCTCTTGTTGGGACTTGTTTAGCTTGGTTGTCTTTCAAAGAAAATAAGTCCAGGTATTATCAACTTTGTTGGTGTTGTTGGTGGCCTAGTAGGTAACTTCTATTAGGAAGGATATATGTTTACCAAAATTGGTCATTAGTTTGGTTGCATTGTGAGGACGGTTGGAATTGTTTTATGGGTAGGCAAGGTCACAGATTAAAATAGTGTTTTTATTTTTTCAAACCATATTTTTGTTATTTATCAGTGGATTTTAAAATTACTTTGTTGGTGCAGAATGCAAGACACAGGTTCATAGCTCTTTGGTCAATTTCACACATAGAGGTCAAAGATCAACAATTTTTATGCCCGCATCGATAGATCTTGGGGCATATTGTTATTTTGGTCTGTCACAAAACTTTTAACCTTGACCATATCATAGAAGTCTTTCCACCTACAGCCCCCAAACTTCACAGGCGCATGCACTTAGATGAGCTCTACCTACTAGACCCACTTAGAGGTCAAAGGTCATGGTCACCGTGACGGGAAATAGCAAATATTAACTTGGGCCTAGTTATGAACGTGCATCCATCATAACCTCCAACTTCACAAGTGCATGCACCATGATGAGCTCTACTTGCTAGACCCTCTTAAAGGTCAAAGGGCAAGGTCATGTACCCAAAACAAGAAATATAAACCCTGGCTAAATTATGAACATGCTTCCGTCCATAACCTCAAAACTTCACAGGTGCATGCACCTTGATGAGCTTTACCCACCAGACCCACTAAGCAGTTACGGGATCAAAGATAAAGGTGACCCTGACCCAAAAATATATAAACCTAGGCTACATTATGAACATGGTTCTATCCATATCTTCCATCACAGATGAATGAACCTTGACCTGCCAGGTAACCTTGACTTCAAATGACCTTGACTTCAAATGACCTTGACTCCCAAGGTCTAAGGCCCCCGTGGGGGCATGGCGTTCTTTCGAATGTAGCGCTTATTTTTTAAGCTCACCAGAGCGAAGGCATTGGTAAGCTTTTATGGTGATATTTATTGTCCGTTTATGCTACAGATTTTTAGCACAATTATTATGTCAGATAGATATTAGAGATGAATGTCTGTCATCCACAATTATTTTGTTCACACTCTATCATCTTCATTCTTAAACAGTCATTTTCAAACTTTATGACAATGTTTATTAACATAATATGTTGGCCAAGTTAAATTATAGTGGTTATCAACCCATCAGGTCAGGAGTTATGCCCCTTTTAATACCGGGTAATAAAAATGCAGATTGCACTCTACCAGGGATCATTTTGGGTCGTGATATTCTCGTATATTTATACCCCCGAAACGAAGTTTGGGGGGGTATATAGGAGTCACCCGGTGGTCGGTCGGTCCAGCGGTCCGTTGCATTATTGGAATTCAATACAACTTCATGCAATGATCAAGCACATGGAGAGGAAGTGCAGTGCACAAGAACCATAACTCCATCTTGACTTATTACAGAGTTATTACCCTTTGTTACTTTTCCTTGTCCGGAGCATAACTTGAAAAGTACAAGTTGGATTTCAAAACAATTTCATACAATGGTCAAGCACAATGAGAGGAAGTGCAGTGCACAAGAACCATAACTCTATCTATAGGAATTACAGAGTTATTGCCCTTTGTTACTTTTCCTTATCCAGAGTATAACTTTTAAACTACTGGTTGGATTTCAAAATAATTTCATACAATGGTCAACCGCAATATGAGGAGGTCAACCACAATATGAGGAAGTGCAGTGCACAAGAACCATAACTCTATCTATAGGAATTACAGAGTTATTGCCCTTAGTTACTTTTCCTTGTCCAGAGTATAACTTGTAAACTACTGTTGGATTTCAAAACATTTCATACATGGTCACCACAATATGAGGAAGGCAGTGCACAAGAACCATAACTCTAGAGTATTACAGAGTTATTTCCTGGTTACTTTTCCTGTCCATAGCATAACTTGAAAAGAACTGGTTGGAATTCAAAACAATTTCATACAATTGTCAAGCACAACCTGTGTAACCCGGCCAAAAATCTGGAAAAAAAACTAATGTAAAAATGTCTTTTTAGTCCCCTACCGGTGTTCACACCGGAGGGGACTATAGGTTTGCCGTCCGTCCGTCCAAATCTGGATCCTGCGATAACTTAATAACTGAGCAAGCTAACTTGATGAAACTTGGTATATGACTAGATGGCAATGTGTAGATTATGCATGTCATTTTATTTTGGTTCTTCGACTAAAATTGTGGTTGCTATGGTAACGAAAATAGTGAAAATATGGCAAAAAATAACTAAGCAAGCTAACTTGATGAAACTTGCTATATGACTAGATGGTAATGTGTAGATTATGCACGTCATTTTATTTTTGTTCTTCGACTAAAATTGTGGTTGCTATGGTAACGGAAATAGTGAAAATATGGCAAAAAATGGGATTGATTACCATATTGAGTCAAGGTGGAGCCGGTAGGGGACTTTATGTGTTGCATACAACACCAGTTACTTGTTCATACTCTTCTTCTTAATCCTAATAACTTCATCATTTCTAAAGCAGTATTGCGGGGGTATTAATCACATTTAGTGATAGTTCTAGTTTTCATTAAAATGTCACCAGTAATCATCAAATTGGATAAAAGTTCGCATCAGTCAGAGAGGGTGAAAAATGTAAATACAAAAAAAAAGTCCTATCTAGCCCTGCCGCATTTGATCTGTGCCCCGCTTGCCTTTGTTGGCAAAATTTCTATTTTCGCCTTCACAGCATCCTTTGATTTTGCCGATTGGTCAAAGTGTGTATGTGTCTTGTAGGACACACGAGCCAGTGTCAAGCCATGTAACTATCAGTTGGCTATTCAACATCTCACAGCTGATTTTGTGCAGGTATTTGGTTTGGCATTTTAATTATTTCAACTTAATTTATGTGGGAAGTATTATTGTCTTCTGCGTCTACTACTTCTTGAGGGAAATAAACATGTTGATTGTTTATCTAATCTAAACCTTGCATTAATTCTGTCATCTTCAATTTCAAAATATGCAAAGTGGAAAATATGTCAAAGTGCAGTCATCCGATAAATGACTTGTACATTGAAAGTTTATTTAACCAAAAACCAACACTCATCACATCTTCAGATTAGTCATTTGCATACGAAAGAAAAACTGACTAAAGGAAAATTATGAAAAAAGGACTGATAGATAAAAAAAAAAACTGGCAAAAAGTTTTAAGTAATGTTTTAAAACGTGGATGTTTAAAATAAGCATACGTAAATACAGAATATTTGGAATTCAGGTTGACTTTCTACTCATTTATGATCGTAATGAATAGAGAGGTGGGTGGGGTAATTGCATTGAGGTAAGCATATTTTTCAATAAAGAATGAACAGATCAATAAAAAAAAAAAAAGTATATATATATATATATATAAACTTACATCAATAATTAGACATTATCATGAAAGACCTCATTGTGTTTTAAATTTAGAAAATTGAGAAATATTAAAATTATTGTGAAATTAATATACACTTACACCAAAGTTTGACATTTAATAGCATCTGGTTCAATTAAGACGAGCAAAAGACATCTTACTTTATCCATTTTGTCACAAATTAAATAGACAGTGATTTCAAGAACTTTTCATGTTTGTGATGTTAAAAAAAAATCACTATTTAAAAAATCCCATTAAAATTTGTCAAATAGGCAAAAAATCTCAATCACTCTGACCCAAAATGATCCTTGCTCTAGCATCTTCATTTCTCAAGTAATTCTCTTCAAACTTCAGAACAATATTATAGCCATATTCTTTTGGCCAAGTTCGATTATAGCTGATATTGGCCAATTAGGTAAGGAGTTCTGCCCCGTTTAATGTTTAAATTTCCCAGACTTCACTTTGTTTGCACTCTAGCATCTTCATTGATGCATAGCAATCATCTTCAAACTCTATGACAATGTTTATAGCCGTATTCTTTTGGCCAGGATCGATTACGGCTGATATCGGCCAATTAGGACACGAGTTATGCCCCTTTCAATCTTAATAAATGGCAGATTTCTTTTAGTTTGCACTTTAGCATCTTCATTCTTAAGCAGTTATTTTAAAACTTTGACATTATTTATAGCCAAATTATGAGGCCAAAATTGATTATGGCTGATATTGGCCAATTACATCAGGAGTTATGTCCCTTTTTATGTTAAAAAATTGCCTTTTACTTTGTTTGCACTCTAGCATCTTTATTTCTTAAGCAATAGCTATAATCTCAAGGCCAAGTTCAACTATGTCTGGTATCAGATTATAAGTCGGGAATTACTGCCCTTTAATAAAAATGCCAGATTTCACTATTTATACTCTAGCATCTTCATTTCTTAAGCAATTGTTTTAATGTGTCACTGACAATGTTTAAAAGCCATAATCTCTGTGTCAAGTTTGATTTCATATTTTGACCACATGCACTGTTTAGTTCATGGAATTGAAATGATCTCATGGATTATGTTTTCAGTACAACTATGCTATAATTAAACTTGTACAGACAATGAAGGCATTTTTTCTCAGATGAGTGTCTTTAGGGCCATCTTGGCCCTCTTGTTAGTGTTTACACTCTAGCATCTTAATTTCTTGAGCAATCATCTTCAAATGTTATGACAATGTTTATGATTATGACATCTCGATTGAGTTTGATCAGTGATTTATGCCCCTTTTCATATATAAAAAAAATGCCAGATTACACTTTGTTTACACTTTAACATCTTCAATTTTTGAACAATCATCTTCAAACACTTTGACAATGTTTATGATCAAAATCTCTTGTTCAAGTTCATTTCTGGCTAAGACCAGCTAATTAGGTCAGGAGTTATGCCCCTTTTAATACAAAAGAATTCCAGATTTCACTTTGTTTACACTCTAGCATCTTTATTTTTTGAGCAGTCATCTTCAGACTTTATGAAACCACAGGATTGAATTTTTACTAAACTTGGCAGGGATGATCCATAGGTGAATCTTTACAAAAGTTGCTAAAAATTATGAAAACTTTAGAATTCATCTCCTTTAAAACTACTGGCCAGATTTCAAAATGATTTAGTACGTACAGATGTTCCTTGGGTAATCCTTTACCAAGATAGCTAAAATTATTCCGATTCTTAAGGAAACATGGCTGCCAGGGGCTGGGCTAATTTGCCTTAAATGTATTCAGTGAAAAATTTAAATGACATCTCTGAAACCCCGGAACAAAGTTTGATTAAATTTGGCAGGGATGATCCGTAGGTGAACTTGCACAAAAGTTGCTAAATTTAACTTGATCTATGTAGAGCTCTGGTTGAAATGGCAATGAAAGAAATAAATTATGAAAAATTTTAAAAATCATCTCCTTCAAAACTGCTGGCCAGATTTCAAAATGTTTTAGTACAGATGTTCCTTGGGTAACCCTATACTCAGGGCCTTCCAGCTGGCTTGCCGTAGGTCGGTGGTTCAACCTGGATGCCTCTGTGCATTCGGGGTCTTCCTCCACCTGTAATTAGCTGGACGTCGCTATATGACTCAAATACTGTCGAAGCGACGGTAAACTCAGATAGTCAAGTCCTATACTTAGGTGAGCAATTCAGGGCCTCTCTGGCCCTCTTGTTTGATCAATCATCTTCAAACTTAATGACAATATTTATGACCATAATTTTTGGTCAATTTTGATTGTAGCAGATATTTGTTCATAAGTTCAGGAGTTATGGCCCTTTAATTATCAAAAAATGCTTGATTTTTATCTTGTTTACACTCTAACATCTTCATTTCTTAAGCAGTCTTCTTCAAACTTTATAAAAAAAATCAACAATTGTAGTGTTTACACTCTAGAAACCACAATTTTGATCAAATCTCTCTCAGACTTGTATGTCTTGATAATGTCTCAGTTGAGTTTGATCATGGGTGGGGTAGGGTCAAAAGTAGGTCACTAGGTCAAATCTTAGTTAAATCATGTTTACAATCCACAGGCACATTTTTGGCTCAGTCTTTCTTAAACTCAATCAGAATGTTTGTCTTGATGATATCTTGGTCAAGTTCAATCATAAATTGGGTGGAGTCAAAAAAGTAGGTCACTAGGTCAAATTTTAGTAAAGTCTTGTTTACATCACAGAGGGTCACATTTTTAGTGAAATCTAGGTCAAACTTGTTAAAAATGTTTGTCTTGATATCTTTGTCAAGTTCGATCATGGGTCCGGCATGGCTAGCAATCAGGTGAGCGATAAAGGGCCATCATGGCCCTCTTGTTTTTAGCTCACCAGAGCATAACATGCTCAAGGTGTGCCATTAGACTTGTACGAACTATGACGAGCACGTAAGTGAACAGCGGACATTTTTTTACAAGCAGGGGTAATATCAAAAACCTTTGTCAGTCCTAACGTTAATACTTCTATAATCTTAAGTATTTAAGGTTTTACATGACCAAACCAATTTGTTTTCGCCTGCAAACAAGTGATGCACAAATATTCATCACCGGCGGCAACATTGGTCTGGGATGTCGCCAAATACTTGAAATGGATCTGTAACACTTGAGCTCACATATAGCGTGCTCGACATTGATCCGATACTTATATGTGTATCGGGTAAGTTTCATGCATTGTCTGCGTAATCGTCCTTGCTTCCGAGCAAGTTGTGCCTCTGTGTATGGGGTCATGATCGGGTGGTGATTGGGATAGATCTTACCACCCAAAAGATAACTATCGTTAGGAAAGGAAGATATCTGCCAATTTGTCTCATTGACGCAAATTGCTGTGCATCATTTTGGTGTCCTAAAAATCCACTTTCAACATACCTTATCATACCCCGAGTGTCCACAACGACTTGAGTATGCATTGCATGATAGTTTCTGTGGCCAGAATAGTACTGTCCTTGCGGTTCAATCTGTGGCATGTAAATTTCATTGGACGTACCATCAATTGCCCCAACTGCCAAAGTAATCTTATTCTAACATCCTCTTTGTGCTTGCCATTCCGCCACCGAAGGCCATCTTAGATAGAGCTGGAGTGTTCTTTCAAATTAATTAAAGCTTCTGTCTCATCTTTTACGGTATTTTTGCTGATATCAAACATAGATGATAAAATGCTCTAGCAAGGGTATGTACGAAGCCAAATAAGCATAGAAATACACGGTTTCTCACACTAAACCTGTGTTCACGTTGAACAGTAACACCGATAAAGTTCACTAAATTCAAAAATGTTTCAGGTGTTTCCCCCGTAAAACTGATACCGGTGTAAGGCAAATGTACCGAATACGTCTCTTCCTTCGTATGTGTTGTTGTCACTGGCGAAAAGACGGTTTTGAATGTCGGTTCTTGGATCCGGAGGTAAATTGATAAAAGTTATGATTGCAGAACCTATCAACTCACAATACTCTGTGGCATCAGGGGGCGGCTGAACCAGCGCTGGTAAAACGGCAGGTACCATTTGCCGCAAAGTATGATCCATGAAAGAGTTATGCCGTAGATAACACACGAATTTCGAATAGAATATATTCTATAACCTATAACCATAAAGATGAAGATGCTAGAGTGTAAACAACGTGAAATATGGCATTTTTTAACATTAAAAGGGGCATAACTTCTGAACTAATTGACGGATCTCAGCATTAATCAAACTCAATCGAGACATTATGGTCATAAGCATTGCCATAAAGTTTGAAGAAGATTGCTCAAAAGATGAAGATGCTAGAGTGTAAACCACGTGAAATATGGCATTTTTTGAATATTAAAAGGGGCATAACTCCTGACCTAATTGATGAATCTCAGCCATAATCGAACTCAATCGAGACCTTATGGTCATAAGCATTGTCATAAAGTTTGAAGATGATTGCTCAAAAGATGAAGATGCTAGAGTGTAAACAACGTGAAATATGGCATTTTTTGAATATTAAAAGGGGCATAACTCCTGACCTAATTGACGAATCTCAGCCATAATCGAACTCAATCGAGACATTATGGTCATAAACATTTTTTTTAAATTTTAAGTTGATTGCTTAAGAAATAAAGGTAATAGAGTGTAAACACTAAAAATTGTTGACGCCGCACGACGGACGCTCACGGGATCACAATAGCTCACCCTGAGCTTTGCTCAGGTGAGCTAAAAACGGAAGAGGTAGGTATTTAATATGTATATCTGAAAAAGATGTTCCTTCAATATGTGTTATCTAATACAAACGTGATTATTTCCAGATAGAGTATTCTAGTTGGTCAAATATGTGTGACATACCTGCAGTATGACTTCTAGTTTACACGTGTCTTTCATAAATGCAGTAAGACAACAATTCAAATTGATATTTTTTCTATTTACAATATTTGCAATAAAAGTAATATAATCCAGTGATAGCGAAAAACTTAATTGCTACTTGCATCAGTTTAAACCATAAGGCTACATAGATACATTTATACAAACTTACATGCATGCGTTAGTACCTATTTTCTCGCAGCCGGTGGTCGTGTATGCATGCATGTGTGTATGTGCTTGTGTGTGTAAACAGACATGTTCGTGTATTGAAGCTGGGGTCCTGAGTTCAATACCTGACAGAGCAAAGTCGTTAAAATGGTACTGGCGCTTAGTATATAAGAAGTTCCTTTACTGGTAGACCCGGTGTGATTATATAATGAATAGGTGTGATATTATGCCACTTGTCTATGGCGTGGTATCGCAGTTATGCAGCACTGTATCTCTCATGTAGACAAAAATAATGTCGGTGCGCAAAAACCTAAATGTGTCAGTACAAAACAATTTGTCTCATATTCACTGCCTTAATTTCAGATTATATAAAAAACGCTAACCACATTATTTTCTTTCAGCAACCCTTTTGCAACACAAGAAGAAGGCGGTCTGTTTCATAAAAATGAAATATTGTTGATCCTGAGATCGTATGTCACCCACCCAACGAAATGGGGAGACATTCTAAATATAAGGCAGAATATGACCAGCTGCCACCTGGCGCAAGGGTACTGTACCGAAGCGGCACATTAAAACAACTCCGGGACAGAATGTCTGGCAAACTTGCAAAACTGATGAGTCTGCAGAATATAGAAGACGCAGAAAAAAGGCACGGCATACATAATATTATACTCATATAAAATTTAAAACTACCTGAATACTTTTTTTTCTTGAAATGAAATACAGGTATAACATCCATAAAGAAACAGCTCTTACAATTGTTATTGTTTACTATAAAATAGTTTGTAAATATTATACGCATACCTTGACTTCCAGGTAACGAAACGTAATCATAGACTACAGGATTATTGCGCAAAGGGTGATTATAGATTTAAATAGATAAAACCGTTCAGTCCCAAGTAATGTAAAAATAAAGCCGTTGCTTAAACAATTTTCACGGGATCGAAACTTGATACTCGTTGTCAGCATGGTCTTATTTTTTTTAAACTTTATTTCACATATCAGGCATCTGGACTTGGTAGATCTATGTACAAGTGTATAATTATGTACCTTTATATAATTCAAATATTCTAAAAAGTGTTTTCACAGTCATGGTTCCATTTTGATTTACAGCGCAGCTGTTCCGCAAATTAAAGATCTGGAAACTCGTTTAGTGCGGAGACCTATAGGTTATCCACAGCAAAATGAAGATGTCGCTCCTGGGATGTAACTGCTGCCGGGATGTCCGAATCTTCGGACGATGATGATAATCCTGCTAATGCTGGAGCTAACGCTGCTGCTGATGCTCCGAACCAAGAACCTAGGTCCCTGAATGTTCAAGGCCAAGCACCACAGGCCCAAGCCGTTGGTACCCGGAGGCAGAAAAAAAGACATCTAGCTGAGATTATTAGAGATAATCAACTGAGATATAATCGTTTCATTAGGAAAAAAATATCTAAGCTGATGCGCCAACTCGGAGTCAGTTCAGATTCTTCCGATTCCGATGAACATGTAAAAGGCAAATTAAAATTCGTTTGAAAAAGACTTGAAACATAACTTTATTTTGTTTGGCCCTATCTATATGTCTGAGATACTTTTTTTCGCTCGAGTCCACTGTTCGCTATCGCTCCCGTCATAAGTCGTACAACTCTATTAGGATCACCCTGTGTCCGTTGTCCATCATCGTGCGTCGTCAGTCTTCTGTCGTCAACAATTTGCTTTAAACGACATCTCTGAAACCGCTTAGTAGAAATTGATGAAGTTTGGCATGGAATATCCTTGGGTGAACCTCCACAAAAGTTGCTAAAATAAACTTGATCCATGCAGAACTCTGGTTGCCATGGCAACCAACAGAATTTTACTTTAAAAACTTTAAAAATCTTATCCTCTGAAACCAATGATCAGAATTAAATTTCCTTTGGCACAAATGGTCACCTCATAGTGCTCTACCGTAATTGCTAAAATAAAGTTAATCCCTTGAAAAATGAGGCCCTAGGTGGGGTCAGCTAGTTTCCTTATATACTCTTTATAGAAAATTCTTCTGTGAATCCAATGGCCAGAATTTAATTTTATTTGACACAAACGGTCACTTCATGACTGTCTACCATAATTTGTAAAACAGAGTTGATCCCTTGTAAAATGAGGCCCCTAGGGGTCCGCTAGTTTCCTTACATACTAACTCCATATAGAAGATTTTAAAGATTTCTTCTTCTATGAAACCATTGGTTAGAATTAAATTTATTTTGGCATGTATGGTCACCTCATGGCTGTCTACCATAATTGCTTCAATAAAATTGATCCCTTGAAAAATGAATCGCATTGGGGGTCGGCTAATTTCCATTTAATTAAGGAAAACTAATTTTTGTTTTTAGCTTGACTATTTGAAGAATATGAGAGCTATTATAGTCACCCTTGCGTTGACGTTGGCATTGCAGCTTTTGGTTACAGTTTTGCATGCAAGTTATATCTTAATAACCGTTTATGGTATTGACTTAAAAGTTTATGAATATGTTGATGGGCATCAGACAACCAAGGTAGTTAACTCTTGACTGAATTTAATATATATAAAGGCCCCTTTTTAACTTAGAATTTTTGGATAGTTTTGCATGCAAGGTACTTTCATGCTTATATCTCAGTATCCAGGCATGCGATTGATTTGAAACATTTTTAATATATTTAGGGGTATCATACTTTTAAGGTAGATAACTCTTGATGGAATATATTACACGTTATGGCCCCTTTTTATACGCCGCCGGAGGCGGTCGTATATTGGCGACATCTGCGTCTGTCCGTCCATCCGTCCGTCCGCCAATACGTCCATATCTCGTGAACGCAACTCCTCCTACGTTTCTGAATGAATCTTTTCAAAACTTGGTCAATGTTATTACTATAATGGGTAAATGTGCATGAAGCGATTTTACAATTCATTGATTTTTATACGCTATTGGCGTCATCTTCTCCGTCTGTCTCTTCTCCGTACGTCCATATCTTGATTTGTGTCCCTTGAAACTTAGTCTCTGTAGCTGATTGATATTGCAGCCTTGTGAACACAACCCCTCCTACATTTCTGAATGAATCTTTTCAAAACTTTGTCATTGTCATTACTATAATAGGTAGATGTGCATGAAGTGGCAATTTTCCAGTTCATTGATTTTTATACGCTGTTGGCGTCATCTTCTCCGTCTGTCTGTCCGTACGTCCATATCTTGTGAACGCAACTCCTCCTTTGTTTCTGAATGAATCTTTTCAAAACTTGGTCAATGTCATTATTATACGCCGCCGGAGGCGGTCGTTTATTGGCGTCATCTTCTCCGTCTGTCCGTCCGTACGTCAATATCTTGTGAACGCAACATCTCCTTTGTTTCTGAATGAATCTTTTCAAAACTTGGTCAAGGTCATTACTATAATGGGTAGATGTGCATGAAGTGGCGATTTTCCGGTTCATTGATTTTTACAAGATTTGTGTCCCTTGAAACTTAGTCTCTGTAGCTGATTGATATTGCAGCCTTGTGAACGCAACTCCTCCTACATTTCTGAATAAATCTTTTCAAAACTTGGTCAATGTCATTACTATAATGGGTAGATGTGCATGAAGTGGCAATTTTCCAGTTCATTGATTTTTGCAAGATTTGTGTCCCTTGAAACTTAGTCTCTGTAGCTGATTGATATTGTAGCCTTGTGAACGCAACTCCAGCTACGTTTCTGAACGAATCTTTTGAAAACTTGATCTGTGGCATTACTATAATGGGTAGATGTGCATGAAGTGGCAATTTTCCGGTTCATTAATTGTTGAAAGATTTATGTCCCTCGAAACTTAGTCTCTGTAGCTGATTGATATTTCAGCCTCGTGAATGCAATTCCTTGTTTCTGACCTAATCTTTTCAAAACTTGGGCAATGTCATTACTATACTCGGTAGATATGCACAAAGCAGGGATTTTGATGTTTATCAATATTTGCAAAAGTTATGTCTTTCTAAACATGGTCTTTTGAAAATACAACTCAAGTTTCTAAACAGGTAAAAGTGCATAAAGCAGGGATTTTCTGGTACAGTAATTTTTGAAAAAGTTATGCGGAGAAAGAAAAAAATGATTCATATTGATACTGCCATTTGACCTACTTTCATATTGGTTCTATCTCTGTTCAGCTAAATTAATTGGTCTCATAGACTTCATTATGAGCTTATGCTTACAGAAATGTTAAAAGCAATAATTAAAAGGACCCTCTTGGTCTTTATATTTTGCGGCGGCGTATATTGTGGCAGCACTGGCACTCTTATTAAATTAGAAATTTGATTAAAGTTTTGCATGCAAGGTACATCCATGCTAATATCTCAGTATCCAGGCATGCGATTGATTTGAAACATCTTTAATACGTTAAGGGGTATCATACTATCAAGGTAGATAACTCTTGATGGAATATATTACAGGTCATGGCCCCTTTTTAACTTAGAAATTTTGGTCAAAGTTTTGCATGCAAAGTACTTCCATGTTTATGTGTCAGTATCAAAGCATGCGATTGATTTGAAACATCTTTAATACGTTTAGGGGTATCATACTATCAAGGTATATAACTCTTGATTGAATATATTACAAGTTATGGCCCCTTTTTTACTTAGAAATTTTGGTTAAAGTTTTACATGCAAGGTACTTCCATGCTTATATCTCAGTATCCAGGCATGTAATTAATTTGAAACATCTTTAATACGTTTAGGGGAATCATACTATCAAGGTAGATAACTCTTGATGGAATATATTACAAAGTATGGCCCTTTTTTAACTTAGAAATTTGGTTTAAGTTTTTCATGCAAGAAATTTCATGCTTATATTTCAGTAACTAGGCATGGGTTTAATTTGAAACGTCTTTAATATGTTCAATGGTATCATATTATAATGGCAGAGAGTTTTTGACTGAATATAATGCAGATTAGGGCCACTTTTTGATTTAGACTTTGCTTAAAGTTTTGCATGCAAGCTGCTATCCAGCTTATATCTCATAAATTGTTTATGGTATTGGCTAGAAAGTTTAGGAGTGTGTTCAGGGGCATAACAAGGAGGATAACTCTTGGACTGAATTTTATACAAATTATGGCCCTTTTCTAACTTGGATACTTGGTTAAGTTTTGCATGCACACTGTTATTAGCTCACCTGAGCACAACGTGCTCATGGTGAGCTTTTGTGATCGCCTTTTGTCCGGCGTCCGTCGTCCGTCCGTCCGTCCGTGCGTGCGTGCGTCTTGCGTCAACTTTTCCTTTAAACAACTTCTTCTCCTAAACCACTGGATGGATTTTGACCAAACTTCACAGGAATCATCCTTATCATGACCTCTATCAAAGTTTGTGCAAATTATTTTGATTGGGTGAATAAGTAGGTCACAGGAGCTGAAAATAGATTTTAAAAATGAAAATTTAAAAAATCTTCTCCTCCGAAACCACAAGGCCTATTCTTTTGATTTTTGGTATGTAGCATGATCTTATGACTCTCTACCAAGATTGTACAAATTATGACCCTGGGGTCAAAATTGGCCCCGCCCCAGGGGTCACTTGATTTCACATAGGCTAATATAGGAAAAACTTGAAAACATCTTCTTCTCCGAAACCACAGGACCTAGCCTTTTGATTTTTGGTATGTAGCATGATCTTATGACTCTCTACCAAGATTGTTAAAATTATGACCCTGGGGTCAAAATTGGCCCTGCCCCAGGGGTCACTTGATTTAACATAGGCTAATATAGAAAAAACTTGAAAAATCTTCTTAGAAACCACAAGGCATAGAGTTAAGATATTTGGTGTGTAGCATTGTCTAGTGGATCTCTACCAAGCTTGTTCAAATCATGACCCTGGGGTCAAAATTGACCCCGCCCCAGGGGTCACTTGATTTAACATAGGCTAATATAGGAAAAACTTGAAAAATCTTCTTCTCAGAAACCACAAGGCCTGGGGTTTAGAAAATTGGTGTGCAGCATTGTCTAGTAGATCACAACCAAGTTTGTGGGGATCGCTTTTTGTGAAGTTTGTGAGAGGACACTAAATTATAGATCATGCGGAAAGATGTGCTTAAGGCAAGTTCAAACTTATTTTTTAATATCAAATCACGATTTGAAATTAATGGCCCAGAAAACCACTAAGGAGATCATTGTAAAATGATCATATATGAAGAGTTTAAAATTACAACATTAGGTTAAGCATTTTGTTTCAGCTCAAGGAGGAATTTCCTAAGTCATTCTTGCATTTAATTGATTTTTAAAGATATTATTAATATATATATAAATTTTCGAACTTTTTTTTGTATAACAAAATGTCCAATTGAACTTACATGAGAGGTAGTTTGTACTTGCTTTAAATGGTTCCAAAATAGCTACATTCATGGAGTTTCGGGGCGCTTCGCCTGATTTTACATAGGCTAATATAGGAAAAAACTTGAAAAATCTTCTTCTCAGAAACCACAAGGCCTGGAGTTTAGGTATTTGGTATGTAGCATGATCTTATGACTCTCTACCAAGATTTTTCAAATTATGACCCTTGGGTCAAAATTGGCCCCGCCCAAGGGGTCACTTGATTTAACATAGGCTAATATAGGAAAAAAAACTTGAAAAATCTTCTTCTCAGAAACCACAAGGCATAGAGTTAAGATATTTGGTGTGTAGCATTGTCTAGTGAATCTCTACAAAGTTTGTTCAAATCATGACCCTGGGGTCAAAATTGGCCCAGCCCAAGGGATCACTTAATTTAACATAGGCTTATATAGGAAAATCTTGAAAAATCTTCTCAGAAACCACAAGGCCTGGAGTTTAGATATTTGGTATGTAGCATGATCTTATGACTCTCTACCAAGTTTGTTCAAATCATGGCCCTGGATTCAAAATTGGCCCCACCCCAGGGGTCACTTGATTTAACATAGACTAATATAGGAGAAACCTGAAAAATCATCTTCTCAGAAATCACAAAGCCTGGAGTTTAGATATTTGGTATGTAACATGGACTAATAGACCTCTACCAAGTTTTTCAGATCATGAATCATGTATTGTCTAGTGGATCTATACTTAGTTTGTTCAAATGATGGCCCTGGGATCAAATTTGGCCCAACCAAGGGGTCACCTGATTTTACATAGGCTAATATAGAAAAAACTTGAAAAATCTTCTTCTCAGAAACCACAAGGCCTAGAGTTTAGGGTGTGTAGCATTGTCTTTTACCAATTTGTTCAAATCATGAGCTGGGGTCAAAATTGGCCCCGCTCCAGGGATCTCTTGATTTTACATAGACTTATATTGGAAAAAAAAACTAGAACAATCTTCTTCTCAAAAACCACAAGGTCTGGAGTTTATATATTTGGTATGTAACATGGGCTAATAGACCCTTTACCAAGTTTGTTCAAATCATCACCCTTGGGTCAAAATTGGCTCTATCCCAGGGGTCACTTGATTTTACATACCCTCTTGTTATGCTTATGTCTCAGTAACTAGGCATAAGATTGATTTTATACTTCATTAGCATATTTAGGGGTATTAGACCATCAAGGTATTTCATTTTTGATTATTATGATACACAGGGTATATGAAGGGCAAGAATTGAAATAGTCGAGCGTGCTGTCCTCTGACAGCTCTTGTTCATTTATTGATTCCTTATACACAATTAAACTTGAATTTGACAGCCGCTGGAAGAAATCAGGTAAAATCAAATGACTTGAATTAGTAGAGCTTCGTTAAATTGAAGTCCTTGGAACCAAGCTGAAAACTTCGAAATAGCGATTATTCGGATTAAAAATCCGATGTAAATTTCGGTTTGTGAGCCTGCATGTCTGCGTTTTCATTACCGGTGCATATTGTGAAAATCGTTATGCCGTGAAAACCACCTATTAGGTGTACATACATGTATATACTATTTGCAAGTTATGAAAAGTAATGAAAATATTTCATGATCTACTTAGATGCTTCTGATGAGCGTAATCATTCTACGATGTCAATTTTTTTTTCAAATCATGACCCTGGGGTCAAAATTGGCCCTGCCCCAGAGGTCACTTGATTTTACTAAGACATATATAGAAAAGTATTTTCGAAAACATGGGCCCAGAAGTCACTTGTTTTTTTACACTAGTAGACTTATTAGAGCTATGACCCCCAAAAAATTGGCTTGCAGGTACAGTTTTTGTGTGAAATTTAGATGATCTTGCAGTACCTCTGTGTGGGTTATGTAATCATTATGACTCGTAATACAAAAATTGGCAATGAAGGCGATGTTTCTCAGGGCCATCTTGGTCCTCTTGTTAACGAATTGTGTCCCATAAATCTATGCGTGTCTCGGCACTTTATAAGTTTATTAAACTATTCCTGGCATAGTCCCATTTTGCAACATTTATTATGTTACCCTTAAATGTGTATATTGCAACAAGAGAGAGTGTTTTCTTTTTAGTTGCCATGTTATGAGACACTCTACCTTGAAAGTGATCTCTTTAACAAAGAAAACAAACTCAAAATTAACGAAAATATGGAGAAACAAAAAGCGAAACATTGTTGCGTAGTTATTTTTTCGTTTGTTCCTTTAAAATTGTTTATTAACCAAACACTTTGCTTTCTAAATTGTGTCCAAATGCGCGATTACGGTCTCGTGAATGCATCGTGTTGTCAAAACGAGGCATGATATCCCTGATACAGGCTAATATTTGATTGTAAATCATATTTCTTTTTATAACTTGACGTATATAAAATCATTATATGACCGAAATTTATTTGTTGTTGTCTCTGACCAATCTTTTCATGATATATCTTCTATCGTACAACTGAAGTTTGTATTTTTGTTTATTACTTGAACATTGATACAATATATAATTTTATTTAATTCAATTTTATTTTGACTTGAGATTACTGTTTTGTGGTAACTTAATTTTGCGTATGAAGAATAAAAGCAAAATTAATTAAAAATATACTAATTTCCATTGCGCACGGGTACAGAAGAATTATGAACTATTTTTCCAGCCCCGGGTATATTCAAAGGTGATACCATTACTCCCGTCTCACGCTGTGATAGGCACGTGTGCATTGATAAGTATGCCACACTTTACAGATGACACGCATCTAATAAACTAAACACGGCACGCGTGTAAACCTAAAAATGAAAGCGTGCAGCTCAGTATAAAAAGTAAATTTACACATACTTTTCTATATTTGGTAAAAAGTAACTGATCGCTCTCATATTCTTGTACATTACATAGCCATTAACGAGATTAAACTAATACATCATGCATATAATTATTATAGATGTAGAAACACCCGTGAAATATCCTTTGCGTGTTTTGCTGAGGCGCAATGGAATGGAATTTCCATTGCGAGGTAGACTTGCATATGAATAAAGCCAGGTTTATCCACGCACAATATTTATTTAAATACCAAGTGCATAATAATCCAAAATGTAAAATTTCCATTGCGCCGCACAAAAAAGTATACCGTGAAATGGATATCAATCGCAATAATAACAAATTTACATAAATAATTATTAGCAAACATACTTTTTATTCGATTGAAAATGATAAATGATGAATTATAAAGTAAATAAAAGCCTTAATGGTAATTAGTCCCCTACCGGTGTAACCGGAGGGGACTATAGGTTTGCCCTTCGTCCGTCCGTCCGCAAAAACTGGATCCCATGATAACTCAAAAAGTACTGAAAATATTTCTATTAAACTTGAAATATGGATAGATGGCTGTATGTAGATTATGCACCTCTTTTTTTTATTTCTTCCTACGTTGAAAAATCTTGTTGCTATGACAACAAATAGACTTAAAATATGAAAAATAAAGCAATACATTGATAACCCAAAAAGTACTGAAGATATTTTATGAAACTTGAAATATGGATAGATGGCTGTATGGAGATTATGCACGTCTTTTTTTTTTTATTTCTTCCTAGTTGAAAAATCTGGTTGCTATGACAACAAATAGACTTAAACTAAGACAAATAAAGCAATATATTATGATAACCCAAAAAGTACTGAAACTTTTTTATGAAACTTAAAGTATGGATAGATGGCTGTATGGAGATTATGCACGTCTTTTTTTTCTTCCTAGGTGAAAAGTCTGGTTGCTATGACAACAAATAGACTTAAAATATGGCAAATAAAAATATTGTGATAACTCAAAAAGTACTAAAAATATTTTTTATGAAACTTGAAATATGAATAGATGGCAGTATGGAGATCTGGTTGCTTTGGTAATTGGAAAATTATGTACCTCACCCACCGGAAGGGGATTCATGTGTTGCCTGATGTTCATGTGTTGTCTGCAACACCAGTTACTTGTTGTATATGAGTGTGTTTTTTTTTGCGTTAATAAAGCATATTAACAGCAACATTAGTCAAATCATTTTATATTTATAAATGATTTTAAAATAACATATAAAATGGATACATTTTCATTAACATAAATAATCAATAATCATATCACAATTTATGGTATCACAGCTGATAGATACATGTATTAAGGGCCTCCTTTTGCATGCACACACAATATTGTAGCTCAAATTCTTCAGTCATGCACAGCAAAGATCAATAATGATTTGTTCATATACCAAGTTCAGTATTGACTGGGAACAGTTTCTTTATTGTCACAAAGATCAACTTAAGGGTTGTGTTTGGGGTCAAGGTCATGAACTGGTTAGTGTCCTGGTCCAGGTCAGTTACTAAAACCAGCAATAAGGAAGGGACTTTTGTTGCAAACTGGTAATCGCTGACTTACCATTGCTAAGCCACTCACATCTGTGGGTCTGAGTCCTGACAGGGTCGGTCAGGTTTTCTTATGTGAGAAGGTGTCTAGCAGACTTGCTGTAGATCAATCAATGGATGTAGCATGTACCCGAGTGCCTCTGTACACTGGGGTATAAATGAATGAAGTAATGTTGAAGCAATAATAAACTCCAGATCAGCAACTAAGGATAGTAGTTGACATGTGTGACCATGACTTGATAGAGTAGCACACTCTGTAATATTCAAGAACAGTAAAACCTTTTTCCAACAAACCAGTTTCATTCAAACACCCCCGATTATCAGAAGTGAATGTAGGGTCCCAACAATTTGCTTATATAATCAGATACGTTTGAGCATGGCTGAGTAGAACCTGCATAATTAGATCTTTCAAACTTACCATGCAAGTCGGTGTTGCGATAATCAACTGTTATCGCAATTCACTGTTCGAACACTATGCACGTGGTTAGTGCCCAATACCAAAACCGGTAGTATTTCAACTGACATATCTTACATTCGACAATGTTAAAGGTATATGTGTCATGTGCATTACTATCAGCTCTTGTTAAAATATATTTTTTCCATTGCGTACATGGTTTGAAATTGGAATCGGAATTACATTGCGCGGTAGACTTGCATATAAATAAAAACACACCCGTGAAAAATATTTATTTATATACCAAATGCATTATAAACCCGAAATGTAATTTAAAGATAAGATACGGAAGAAAGTAAGAATTTAAACCAATAGGGCCTACTTAACTTTAAAATGCATTGCGCCGCACCAAATAGTATACCGCGCAATGGAAATCAATCAGAATTACAGCAAAACTCCATCATAATTAAATTCCAGTCGCAAACTTACTTTTAATTCGATTAGAAACAATATATGATGAAGTATTATTTCCATTGCGTGTTTTCCATTGCGTCCACTACGCCAAAAAAATCCCATTGCGTGTTTTACGCCAACCCTTTTTTGTGTAACTTTATGATCATAAGCTTTTCATGCTCAATTAAGAAAAAAAAGAGTATGTTCTGTCTGTCTCGCATACAATATTTGCTGATATTGTCCCTGGAAACATCCCATATGACTGAAAAAGGTTACGAACTGGTAAGGTTGCGAATTAACCGTAGCCCAACCAATCGGATCACATCGGGTAATTTATCAAAACGGAAGCGAGGCCTCAATCTTGGCAACGGAGAGCCCGGATGTTGTAATGAAAACATGGAGGACAGTCGTGATTACGAATATGCCAATACGCAGTAATCCAACATTAATTCGCAAATTGGATTACTTATGATTTATTGACATAAATTTACATTATCAAGTTGAATATTTGTGCCAAGAAGGAAAAGTCTTCTGTTCCGTGTGAATAAGGTTTCAACACAAATGGCGCTCGAAAGAGCGAAGGTAAAAAATGTTTTACTAAGTCAAAGAGAACTAACCGGAGATGCGTTAAAGGTAACAAATTGGTGGCATATAAAAATGATGTAGTCGAATGTTGTAACAGTATCACCTTGTCTTATTCCAATTTAATCACAATTATAAAGTTGTACGTTTCTGTTGTCACAGTTCATTCGAGCAAATGATGGTAGGGTGGTTTGCGGCGGTATCGCGGGTTCTCTGGTATCGCGGTATTGTCATTTTGTTAGGAAAGACTTTGCCGATCGCCACCTAGTGACACCATTTTTTAAACAGGAAGCTACGATTTTAATTGAAATAAACAAAAAAGTAGAATGTCTCCGTAAATGGTAAGAAAAAATGTAAATTTCTTTCAGTATTCCGACTTTCAATCATTATGCTTATGCGTATCACCCCTTGTCCGCTAAAAACCGTTTAATAGCATAAATAATGAATTGAAAGACTCGACAAATACTAGATCTTCGTCTGCTGCATTGTTTTATGAATGATGATTGTTTTGATCATGTAGCGACACCTGTAGGTGGAGCCAGCGGTCTTTTTTCAAGAAATACCGCGATACCAGAGAATCATGGGAATTTTTATGTAGGACAAGTATGGCGAACAATAACATGTTTAAAACGTTATTAGAAAGGATGAAAAAAAAAATTGTTTTCACATTATGGTACAAAGGTGGAATAACAGTGACATACAGAAATTAATTTCAGGTTAGACATCACTGATATTTTATTCCCGTT
>CM037777.1:103779246-103809691 GCA_021229015.1 Solen grandis | reverse complement strand
ATCAAACTTTGGACTGCCGTAATATGACCAAATCAAGTCCGATCTTCGAAAACTAAACATCACTGGAAAGAGCTCTTGAAGAACTAAAACTTTTGTTCATATACTCTCAATGAAATATTTTTAGTTTTTGAGCTATTTGGGGCCGAATATAAACACAAGAATCGTAACATGACCTTGACCTTTTCAATTATTTTTAAAATTTTTAATTGTGAGTCCCTTTCAAACATAACAATACATTATATGTGAAAATATCATGAAGAATTAACAAAAAATAAAGTCAGAAGCGATAAAAAACATGTTTTTGAAACTTTAACTTTTCCTAAAATTTAGTGAAGTTTGACCATTTGCAGAGGACAAACCATACATTTCTTAAATTCGCCACCCCATATATTTTGTGCGTATATGTCTTGCAAATCATTTGCAGCAAACAGAATTCATCTTTCTGATCTCTAAAAAAAATGGATAGGTTTTTCGTAGACCTACCCTCATTTGCACAGTTTTTTGCGAGGTTCGAACTTTCAACCTTCTGTAGCTCAATTACTTTCAGCAACACGTACCCTCGAAACCTATCATATTTTATTTGGCTATCAACAAGGAACAGAATGCAAAAAACCGCATTTGAATCGGACCTCAAATTAGTGAGTTATTAGCCATTAATAAATTTCATGCAAAACGCCCCCTGGCGGGAAAAGTAAGACATAAATGAAAATTTTCTCAACGTTAGGATCAAGTTCAAATACGTGGTAATAACTGATTAAAATTTCATACATGTGACTTTTTTCTATCATGGTGATATGCCGTTCACAAAAAAAGGTTAGAAAAATAATAAAAAAACTAGAATCGCTATTGCGATATCATCGGTTTTCGCAAAAGCAATTCCATTCAGTTCACGAGTCACATGTTTCGAAAAACATATTTCTTCGTTCAATGGCTTTTTGAATACTGTTGAATACAGTGATCTTTCAAACATTTTTGTCGCAATGTTTAAGCAGACTTTTTACCAAGAAGAATACTTTTAAGTATTACCTGTCTGTAATGTAGTCGCTAACTTGAAAACTTTTTTTACAGACTTCGGGTACTGCAACATTATATGTGTTTCTTGCTTTATGAGGGTGACATACGACAATCGTACTCGATAAACAACAATTGCAAATGACACACAACAGTATAAAATGACACGCGACAATGCGATATGCCACTTAACATTATAACGAACTAATGTTGCAATGAATTACTATCATTTTCATGAAATATCGCATAAATATTTTAGTGTTGTTTCAAATTGATGTCACCAAGGAACAGAATGCAAAAAATTGCATAAAAATCAGACTTTAATTATTTTAGTAATAAAGGGAGATTTCAAGCCAAGCGCCCCCTAGCAGCAAAATGAGAAACAAAATTGAGTAAAATTTTAATATTAGGTACCTAAAAATGCAGCAAATGGTTCAATGAAGCATACAAGTTGCACTAGTCGAACATTCTATTCCTTATATATCACAATTTGAAGCATAAAAACTGATTTACAATTGTTCTAAATAGAATCAAACTTTAGACTGCCGTAAAATGACCAAATCAAGTCCGATCTTCAAAATCTAAACATCACTGGAAAGGGCTATTCAAGAACTAAAACTTTTCTTATATACTTTCAATAAAATATTTTTTGTTTTGGAGCTATTTGGAGCCGAATAAAAACACAATTATCGTAATATGACCTTGACCTTTGAAATTTCATTTTAACTTTTTAATTGTGAGGCCCTTTCAAACATAACAATACATAACTTGTGAAAATATCATGAAGAATGAACTAAAAATAAAGTCAGGAGCGACAAAAAACATCTTTTCGAAATTTTAATTTTTCCTAAAATTTAGTGAAGTTTGACCATTTCTAGAGGACAAACCATGCATTTATTAAATTGGCTACCCCATATATTTTGTGCGTATATGTCTTGCAAATCATTTGCAGCAAACAGAATTATTCTATCTGATGTCTAACAAAAACGGATAGGTTTTTCGTACACATACCCTCATCTGCACAGTTTTTTGCGAGGTTCGAACTTTCAACCTTCCGTTGCTAGCTCAAAGGGTTTCAGCCACTCATACCTATAAACTATCATATTTTATTAGGCTATCAACAAGAAACATAATGCAATAAACCGCATTTGGATCAGGCTTTAACTTTTTGAGTTATAAGTAGAAGAGTGCTTTCAAGCTAAGCGCCCCTAGCGGCAAAATGAGAAACAAAATTGATTAAAATTTTACCATTAGGTACCTAGCAATGCAGCAAATAGTTCAATCAAGTACGCAAGTCGCACTAGTCGAACATTCTATTTCTTATATATCACAATTTGAAGCATAAAAAACTGATTTACAATTATTCCAAAAAAGGATCAAACTTTGGACTGCCGTAAAATGACCAAATCAAGTCCGATCTTCAAAAACTAAACATCACTGGAAAGAGCTCTTGAATAACTAAAACTTTTGTTCATATACTCTCAAAGAAATATTTTTAGTTTTTGAGCTATTTGGGGCCGAATAAAAACACAAGATTCGTGACATGACCTTGACCTTTTCAATTATTTTTAAAATTTTTAATTGTGATCCCCTTTCAGACATAACAATACATAACTTGTGAAAATATCATGAAGAATTAACAAAAAATAAAGTCAGAAGCGATAAAAAACATGTTTTTGAAACTTTTACTTTTCCTAAAATTTAGTGAAGTTTGACCATTTGCAGAGGACAAACCATACATTTCTTAAATTCGCCACCCCATATATTTTGTGCGCATATGTCTTGCAAATCATTTGCAGCAAACAGAATTCATCTTTCTGATCTCTAAGAAAAATGGATAGGTTTTTCGTAGACCTACCTCATTTGCACAGTTTTTTGCGAGGTTCGAACTTTCAACCTTCTGTAGCTCAAATACTTTCAGCGACACGTACCCTCGAAACCTATCATATTTTATTTGGCTATCAACAAGGAACAGAATACAAAAAACCGCATTTGAATCGGACCTCAAATAAGTGAGTTATTAGCCATTAATAAATTTCATGCAAAACGCCCCTGGCGGGAAAAGTAAGACAAAAATGAAAATTTTCTCAACGTAAGGATTAAGTTCATATAAGTAGAAAAAACTGGTAGAAATTTCATAATTGTGCCTTTTTTCTGTCATGGCGATATGCCGTTCACAAAAACCGGCGGAAAAATAATAAAAAAAAACTAGAACCGCAAGCGGTATCTTGGTTTTCGCTTTTAACCTAATCATCTTGAACACTTTATTTCAACTCAGCCACAATTTTTAATATGAAACAGAACGCAAAGGTTTTTTGAAGACCTACTCTCATTTGCACATTTTTTTTTTTTTTGGAATGTTAGAACATTCAAACTCCTCTAGCGCAAATATTTTCCGATACCCTATCATCACATCACATCACATTCTGTGGTGCTGTCAACAAGGAACAAAATGCTGAAAACCGCATTTCAATTAGACTTTAACGTTTTGAGTTATAGGCAAAAGAGTGATTTTAAGCAAAGCGCCCTCTAGCGGCAAAATGAGAAAAAAAAATGATAAAAATTTTACAATTAGGTACCTAGAAATGCAGCAAATAGTTCAAACAAGTATATAAGTCGCACTAATCGAACATTCTTTTTCTTATATATCACAATTTTAAGCATAAAAACTGAATAACAATTATTCCAAAAAAGGATCAAACTTTGGATTGCCGTAAAATGAAAAGATCAAGTCCGATCTTCAAAAACTAAACATTATACGAAAGAACTATTTAGAACTAAAACTTTTGTTCATATACTCTCAATGAAATATTTTTAGATTTGGAGCACTTTGGGGCCGAATAAAAACACAATTATCGTAATATGACTTTGACCTTTTCAATGTTTTTTTAACTTTTTAATTGTGAGGCCCTTTCAAACATAACAATACATAACTTGTGAAAATTTCATGAAGAATGAACAGAAAATAAAGTCAGGAGCGACAAAAAAACATGTTTTTGAAATTTTAATTTTTCCTAAAATTTAGTGAAGTTTGACCTTTTTCTAGAGGACAAACCATGCATTTCTTAAATTCGCCACCCCATATATTTTGTGCGTATTTGTCTTGCAAATCATTTGCAGCAAACAGAATTCTTCTATCTGATTTCTAACAAAAATGGATAGGTTTTTCGTAGACCTACCCTCATTTGCAGTTTTTTTACGAGATTCGAACTTTCAACCTTCCGTTACTTGCTCAAAAAGTTTCAGCCACTCATACCTAGAAACTATCATATTTTATTAGGCTATCAACAAGGAACATAATTCAATTAACTGCATTTGGATCAGGCTTCAACTTTTTGAGTTATAAGCAAAAGAATGATTTCAAGAAAAGCGCCCCCTAGCGGCAAAATGAGATAGAAAATTGATTAAAATTTTACTGTTTGGTACCTAGCAAAGCAGCAAATAGTTCAATCAAGTATATTAGTCGCACAAGTCAAACTTTTTATTCTTGTGTATCAGAATTTGAAGCATAAAACCTGATTTACAATTATTCCAAAAAAGGATCAAACTTTGGACTGCCGTATAATGACCAAATTAAGTCCGATCTTCAAAAACTTAACATCACTGGAAAGAGCTCTTTAAGGACTAAAACTTTTGTTCATATACTCTCAATGAAATATTTTTAGTTTTGGAGCTATTTGTGGCCGAATAAAAACACAATAATCGTAATATGACCTTGACCTTTTCAAATTTCTTTTAATTTTTTTATTGTGAGGCCCTTTCAATCATAACAATACATAACTTGTGAAAATTCATGAAGAATGAACAGAAAATAAAGTCAGGAGCGACAAAAACATGTTTTTGAAATTTTAATTTTTCCTTAAATTTAGTGAAGTTTGACCTTTTGTAGAGGACAAACCACGCATTTCCTAAATTCGCCACCCCATATATTTTGTGCGTATATGTCTTGCAAATCGTATGCAGCAAACAGAATTCTTCTATCTGATCTCTAACAAAAGTGGGAAGGTTTTTCGTAGACCTACCCTCATTATTTCACTTTTTTCCAAGGTTCGAACATTCAACCTCTCTAGAACAATTTTTTTCCCGTACTCGATGATGAGATTTCCATCATTTTTGATTGGGCTGTCAACAAGGAACATTATGTAAAAAACCGCATCTAAATCAGGTTTCAAATTTTTGAGTTATTAGCAAAACAGTGATTACATGCATTGCGCCCCCTAGTGGCTAAATCAGAAACAAAAGTGAAAAATTTGACCAATTAGGCACATGTTCCGATAAAGATGACTCCATGCCCAAAATTTCATAGCTGTAGCTTTTTTCATCTGGCCGCTAGGCTGGACACAAAAATGGGTGGAATTGGAAAAATAATAAAAATAAAAAAAAAAACAAATCAACAGAAGAAGAACAATAGGTTTTCGCCCAGCAGATGCGAAAACCTAAAAATAAAACAGAAGAAGAACAATAGGTTTTCGCACTGCGATGCGAAAACCTAAAAATAAAACAGAAGAAGAACAATAGGTTTTCGCCCAGCGATGCGAAAACCTAAAAAAAAAATAAAACAGAAGAAGAACAATAGGTTTTCGCACTGCGAGGTGCGAAAACCTAATAATAAAAGTTTGGAGAAAGCCGTAATGACAAAGGCAATATGCTTATCGGTCCTGGTGTACACAATTGCATCCTAAAATGCACCTCATTCTCTCAAATACGCATCGCAATTCACCTTTCAACACGGGCAGTATTTCCTGCGTAGGAACGTCCGGATAGAGGGTAACCAACCCAATAACCGCCTTCTTTTCTTACTTCAACTTGCTAGATTTTCGTGTACAAGCCCTTATCCGAAAAACATGAATATCTGCCATGTTTGTTGAAGGAATCATCTGAAATTTTCAGGACTTTTTGCACACCGTAGGCTACGGCATTCCTGCAAATTTCAACTTCATACGTCAACTTGCCGAGTTTATATGATTTTTTTAATAATTCTTGCTTAAATATGCATGACGTCATAATCACGTGACCAAACAAATATTCCTTGCAGTATACATCACCTCACTTTTCAGTGTCTTAATCCTGAAGAAATCATAATTTTTGACTCAAAGTTCATGAAACTACAGCGTTTCAATTTCGTTAAAAGTACACTTTCCGCCTTTCTGCCATAACTCAACCAATTCAATCCCGATCTTCAAAAACTTAACATCACTGGAAAGAGCTCTTGAAGAACTAAAACTTTTGTTCATATACTTTCAATGAAATATTTGTAGTTTTGGAGCTCTTTGGGGCCGAATAAAAACACAATAATCGTAATATGACCTTGACCTTTTCATTTATTTTTTAACTTTTTAATTGTGGGCCCTTTCAAAAAAAAATTGTAAAAAATTTTTTAAAATTTAGTGAAGTTTGACCGTTTCTAGAGGACAAACCATTCATTTCTTAAATTCGCCACCCCATATATTTTGTGCGTATATGTCTTGCAAATCATTTGCAGCAAACAGAACTCTTCTATCTGATCTCTAACAAAAATGGATAGGTTTTTCGTAGACCTACCCTCATTTGCGCAGTTTTTTGCGAGGTTCGAACATTCAACCTTCTAAAACTCAAAAACTTTCAGCGACACCTACCTCAAAATCTATCATATTTTATGAGGCTATCAACAAGGAACAGAATGCAACAAACCGCATTTGAATCGGACCTCAAATAACTGAGTTATTAGCCATTTATAAATTTCATACAAAACGCCCCCTAGCGGAAAAAGTAAGACATAAATGAAAATTTTCTCAACGTTAGGATCATCTTCAAATACGTGGTAAAAAAATGATTAAAATTCCATAAATGTGGCTTTTCTGATCACGGAGATTTGCCGTTAACAAAAAAGGGTTAGAAAAATAATAAAAAAAAAAAAAAATAAAACAGAAGAAGAACAATAGGTTTTCGCACTGCGAGGTGCGAAAACCTAACTAGAACCGCAAAGCGGCATCTTGGTTTTCGCTTTAACTTCACTAGTAAGAGTACTGGTTTCAACTGCAGACATAATTGATTGATATTAACTTTATTCGAATATTTTTGTTAATTGATCAAATGAAGTCCGATCTTCAAAAACTAAAATCATTAGAACGATCTCTTCACGAACTAAAACATTTGTTCATATACCTTCTTTAAAATATTTTTAGATTTGAAGCTATTTTGTGCCGATAAAAATAACAATAATCGGTATTATGACCTTGACCTTTGCATATTTTCATCGTTATTTACTATGAGTTTTTTGTATTATTAAAATGCATAAACAGTGAAAATATGATGAAGATTGAACAAAAAATAAAGTCAGGAGCTGCAAAAAAGAGGAAACATACGGATTTACAATTGTTTGATAAAAGGATCAAACTTTGGACTAAGGTTATTTGATCAAATGAAGTCAGATCTTCAAAAACTAAACACCAATGGAAAGATCTCTTCACAGACTAAAACTTTTGTTCATATACTTTCTATAAAATATTTTTAGATTTGGAGCTATTTTATGCCGATAAAAATAATAATAATTGGTATATGACCTTGACCTTTGCATATTATGCTTGTTTTTTTTCTATGATTTTATTTGATTGATAAAAATGCATTAACAGTGAAAAAATGATGAAGATTGAACAAAAAATAAAGTCAGGAGCTGCAAATAACCTTAAAAGTCATGCTTTTAAAATGTTGATTTTTCGAAAATATTGGTTATGTTTGACCGCGTACTGTTGACAAACCATGCATTTCTCAAAATCGCCACCCCATATATTTTGTGCGTATATGCATTGCAAATCATATGCAACAAACAAAATTCTTCTATCTCATCTCTGAATAAAATGGGCACGTTTTTGGTAGACCTACCCTCATTTCACAGTTTTTTTCGAGATTCGAACTTTCAACTTCCTGTAGCACGAAAGTTTTATATACGGAAATTTTTGGAACCTATCATCTTTTATTGGGCTATTTACAAGGAACATTGTGCAAAAACCGCATTTGAATCGGACTTCAAATAATGGAGATATTGCTTATTAAACATTTTCATATAAAACGCCCCCTGGCGGGAAAATCAAAGCAAAAATGAAAATTATCTCGACGTTAGGATCATTTTCAAATACGTGGTTATTACTGATAAAAGTTTCATAGATGTGGCTTTTCTCACCTCGGAGCTATGCCGTTCACAAAAAAGGGTTAGAAAAAAAAAAAAAAACTAGAACCGCAAAGCGGCATCTTGGTTTTCGCTTTTAACTTGACTAGTAAGAGTACTGGTTGCAACAATAATCGGTCTTATGACCTTGACCTTTGCAAATTTTAATCGTAATTTACTTAGATTTATTTGTATTATTTAAATGCATAAACAGTGAAATAATGATGAAGATTGAACAAAAAATAAAGTCAGGAGCAGCAAAAAAGAGGAAACATACGGATTTACAATTGTTTGATAAAAGGATCAAACTTTAGACTGAGGTTATTAGCTCAAATGAAGTCCAATCTTCAAAATCTAAACACCAATGGAAAGATCTCTTCACAAACTAAAACTTTTGTTCATATACTTTCTATAAAATATTTTTAGATTGAGAGCTATTTTATGCCGATAAAAATAACAATAATTGGTGTATGACCTTGACCTTTGCATATCTTCGCTGTTTTTTTTCTATGATTTTATTTGTATAATAAAAATGCATTATCAGTGAAATAATGATGAAGATTGAACAAAATATAAAGTCAGGAGCAGCAAAAAAGAGGAAACGTACGGATTTACACTTGTTTGATAAAAGGATCGAACTTTGGACTGTGGTAATTTGATCAAATGAAGTCCGATCTTCAAAAACTAAACACCAATGGAAAGATCTCTTCACAAACTAAAACTTTTGTTCATATACTTTCTACAAAATATTTTTAGATTGAGAGCTATTTTATGCCGATAAAAATAACAATAATTGGTATATGACCTTGACCTTTGCATATTATGCTTGTTTTTTCTTCTTGGATTTTATTTGTTTGATAAAAATGCATAAACAGTGAAATAATGATGAAGATTGAACAAAAAATAAAGTCAGGAGCAGCAAAAAAGAGGAAACATATGGATATACAATTGTTTGATAAGAGGATCAAACTTTGGACTGTGGTCATTTGATCAAATGAAGTCCGATCTTCAAAAACTAAACATTTATGGAAAGATCTCCTCACAACCTCAAACTTTTGTTCATATACTTTCTATAAAATAGTTTTAGATTTGGAGCTATTTTATGCCGATATAAATAATAATAATTGGTATATGACCTTGACCTTTGCATATTATGGCTGATTTTTTTTCTATGATTTTATTTGATTGATAAAAATGCATAAACAGTGAAATAATGATGAAGATTGAACAAAAAATAAAGTCAGGAGCAGCAAAAAAGAGGAAACATATGGATATACAATTGTTTGATACGAGGATCAAACTTTGGACTGTGGTCATTTGATCAAATGAAGTCCGATCTTCAAAAACTAAACATTTATGGAAAGATCTCCTCACAACCTCAAACTTTTGTTCATATACTTTCTATAAAATAGTTTTAGATTTGGAGCTATTTTATGCCGATATAAATAATAATAATTGGTATATGACCTTGACCTTTGCATATTATGGCTGATTTTTTTTCTATGATTTTATTTGATTGATAAAAATGCATAAACAGTGAAATAATGATGAAGATTGAACAAAAAATAAAGTCAGGAGCAGCAAAAAAGAGGAAACATATGGATATACAATTGTTTGATACGAGGATCAAACTTTGGACTGTGGTCATTTGATCAAATGAAGTCCGATCTTCAAAAACTAAACATTTATGGAAAGATCTCCTCACAACCTCAAACTTTTGTTCATATACTTTCTATAAAATAGTTTTAGATTTGGAGCTATTTTATGCCGATATAAATAATAATAATTGGTATATGACCTTGACCTTTGCATATTATGGCTGATTTTTTTTCTATGATTTTATTTGATTGATAAAAATGCATAAACAGTGAAATAATGATGAAGATTGAACAAAAAATAAAGTCAGGAGCAGCAAAAAAGAGGAAACATATGGATATACAATTGTTTGATAGAGGATCAAACTTTGGACTGTGGTCATTTGATCAAATGAAGTCCGATCTTCAAAAACTAAACATTTATGGAAAGATCTCCTCACAACCTCAAACTTTTGTTCATATACTTTCTATAAAATAGTTTTAGATTTGGAGCTATTTTATGCCGATATAAATAATAATAATTGGTATATGACCTTGACCTTTGCATATTATGGGTGATTTTTTTCTATGATTTTATTTGATTGATAAAAATGCATTAACAGTGAAAAAATGATGAAGATTGAACAAAAAATAAAGTCAGGAGCTGCAAATAACCTTAAAAGTCATGCTTTTAAAATGTTAAACATTTTCATATAAAACGCCCCCTGGCGGGAAAATTAAAGCAAAAATGAAAATTATCTCGACGTTAGGATCATCTTCAAGTACGTGGTTATTACTGATAAAAGTTTCATAGATGTGGCTTTTCTCACCTCGGAGCTATGCCGTTCACAAAAAAGGGTTAGAAAAATAAAAAAAAACTAGAATCGCAATCGCGATATCATCGGTTTTCGCAAAAGCAATTCCATTAAGTTCACGAGTCGCAAGATTCGAAAAATATTTCTTCGTTCAATGGCTTGTTTATAATGTTTACAGCGATCTTTCAAACACTTTTGTCGCAATGTTTAAGAAGACTTTTTACCCAAAAGAAGATTGTTGAGTATTACCTGTCAGTTATGAAATCGTGATATCATCAGTTTTCATGAAAGCAATTCCATTCAGTTCATGAGTCGCATGATTCAAAAAACATATTTCTTCGTTCAATGGCTTGTTGAATACTGTTAACAGTGATCATTCAAACATTTTTGTCGCAATGTATAATCAGACTTTTTACCAAGAAGAATACTTTTGAGTATTACCTGTCTGTTATGTAGTCGTAAACTTGAAAACATTTTTTACGGACTTCGGGTACTGCAATGTTATATGTGTGTTTAGCTTTATGATGGAGACAAATGACAATTGTATTCGATAAATAACAATTGCAAACGACAAACAACAGTATAAAATGACACACGACAATGCAATATGCCAGTCAACACTATTACGAACAACTGTTGCATTGAATTACTATCATTTTTATGAAATATCGCATTATCTTTTTTGTGTCATTTCAAATTGATGTCACCGAAGAACAGAATGCAAAAAAAATCGCATAAAAATCAGACTTCATTTTTTTTAAATTATTAATAGTATTTCAAGCTAATCGCCCCCAAGCGGCAAAATGAGAACCAAAACTGATTAAAATTTTACTATTAGGTACCTAGCAATGCAGCAAATGGTTCAATCAAGTATACAAGTCGCACTAGTCAAACATTCTATTCCTTATATATCAAAATTTGAAGTATAAAACCTGATTTACAATTGTTCTAAAGAGGATCAAAATTTGGGCTGCCGTAAAATGACGAAATCAAGTTCATTCTTTAAAAACTAAACATCACTGGAAAGGTCTCTTCAAGAACTAAAACTTTTGTTCATACACTTTCAATAAAATATTTTTTGTTTTTGAGCTATTTTGAGCCGAATAAAAACACAATAATCGTAATATGACCTTGACCTTTGCAATTTCATTTTAACTTCTTAATTGTGGGGTCATTTCAAACATAACAAAACATAACTTGTGAAAATATCATGAAGAATGAACTAAAAATAAAGTAGGAGCGACAAAAACCATGTTTTTGAAATTTTGATTATTCCTAAAATTTAGTGAAGTTTGACCGTTTCTAGAGGACAAACCATGCATTTATTAAGTTCGCCACCCCATATATTTTGTTCGTATATGTCTTGTAAATAATTTGCAGCAAACAGAATTCTTCTATCTGTTCTCTAACAAAAATGGATAGGTTTTTCGTAGACCTACCCTCATCTGCACAGTTTTTTGCGAGGTTCGAACTTTCAACCTTCCTTTAGTAGCTCAAAAAGTTTGAGCCACTCATACCTGGAAACTATCATATTTTATTAGAGTATCAACAAGGAACACAATGCAAAAAACCGCATTTGGATCAGACTTCAACTTTTTGAGTTATAAGCAGAAGAGTGTTTTTAAGCTAAGCGCCCCCTAGCGGCAAAATGAGAAACAAAATTGATTAAAATTTTACCATTAGGTACCTAGCAATGCAGCAAATAGTTCAATCAAGTACGCAAGTCGCACTAGTCGAACATTCTATTTCTTATATATCACATTTTGAAGCATAAAAACTGATTTACAATTATTCCAAAAAGGATCAAACTTTGGACTGCCGTAAAATGACCAAATCAAGTCCGATCTTCAAAAACTAAACATCACTGGAAAGGTCTCTTCAAGAACTAAAACTTTTGTTCATATACTCTCAATGAAATATTTTTAGTTTTGGAGCTTTTTGTGGCCGAATAAAAACACAATAATCGTAACATGACCTTGACCTTTTCAAATCTTTTTTTATTTTTTGAATTGTGAGGCCCTTTCAAACATAACAATACATATCGTGTGAAAAATTCATGAAGAATAAACAGAAAATAAAGTCAGGAGCGACAAAAACATGTTTTTGAAATTTTAATATTTCCTAAAATTTTGTGAAGTTTGACCGTTTCTAGAGGCCAAACCACGCATTTCCTTAATTCGCCACCCCATATATTTTGTGTGTATACGTCTTTCAAATGGTATGCCAGAGACGGAATTCTTCTATCTGATCTCTAACAAAACGGATAGGTTTTTCGTAGACCTACCCTCATTTGCACAGTTTTTTTTTTTTTTTTTTTTTTTTTTGCAAGTTTCGAACATTCAACCTTCCGTAGCTCAAAAACTTTCAGCCACACGGACCCTCCAATCCTATCATATGTTATTAGGCTATAAACAGGGAACAGAATGCAAAAAACCGCATTCGAATCGGACTTCAACTTTTTGAGTTATAAGCAAAAGAATTATTTCAAGAAAAGCGCCCCCTAGCGGCAAAATGAGAAAGAAAATTGATTAAAATTTTACATTAAGGTACCTAGCAAAGCAGTAAATAGTTCAATCAAGTATACTAGTCGCACAAGTCAAACTTTTTATCCTTATGTATCAGAATTTGAAGCATAAAACCTGATTCACAATTATTCCAAAAAAGGATCAAACTTTGGACTGCCGTATAATGACCAAATCAAGTCCGATCTTCAAAATCTAAACATCATTCGAAAGAACTTTTCTAAACTAAATCTTTTGTTCATATATTATTTATGAATTGTTTTTTAATTTTGAGCTATTTCAAGCCTAATATGACCTTGACCTTTACAATACATTTTTACTTTTTATATTATGTGACACTTAAGAACATAGTTTTACATTAAATGTAAAAATTTCATAGAAATTGAACTAAAAGTAAAGTCAGGAGCTGCAAAAATCTTAACAGTCATGCTTTGAAAATGTTGAATTTTCGAAAATATTGGTTATGTTTGACCGCGTACTGTGGACAAACCATGCATTTCCCGAATTCGCCACCCATATATTTTGTGCGTATATGTCTTGCAAATCATATGCAACAAACAAAATTCTTTTATCTCAATTCCAATAAAAATGGGCACTTTTTTTGTAGACCTACCCTCATTTTCACTGTTTTTTGCGAGGTTCGAACTTTCAACCTTCCGTAGTCAAAAAGTTTTATATACGCAAATTTTTGTTCCCTATCATATTTGATTAGGCTTTTGACAAGGAACACAATGCAAAAAACCACATCTGAATCGGACCTCAAATAACAGAGTTATTAGCATTTGTTAATTTTTTTCAAAGCGCCCCCTAGCGGCAACAATCAGACAAAAATGAAAATTTTCTCAACGTTAGGATCAAGTTCAGATAAATATAAGGAACTGGTAAAAATTTCATAATTGTGGCTTTTTTCTATCATGGCGATATGCCGTTCACAAAAAAGGGTTAGAAAAATAATAATAACTAGAATCGCTATTGCGATATCATCGGTTTTCGCGAAAGCACTTATATTCAGTTCACGAGTCGCATGATCCGAAAAACATATCTTCGTTCAATGGCTTGTTGATACTGTTAACAGCGATCTTTCAAACAATTTTGTCGCAATGTTTAAACAAAATTTTTACCCAAAAGAATATTTTTGAGTATTACCTGTCAGCTGCAAATGATTTAAGTAATGCTTTAATACAATGATTTTTGAAAGGATCAAACTTCAGAATGCCATAAAATAACCAAATCAAGTCCAATCTTCAAAATCTAAACATCATTGGAAAGAACTCTTATAACTAGAATCGCAATCAGAATTGCGATATCATCGGTTTTCGCAATTCAATCACATTTTTAAACAATAGAAATTGAAATGTATCATATTTGATTAGGCTTATGACAAGCAACACAACGCAAAAAAAACGTAATTGAATCAGACCTCAAATAACAGAGTTATTAGCCTCTAGTGACTTTTACAAAACGCCCCCTAGGGATAATTATATCAAAGGGGAATAACACAAAAAGTGCACAAGGTAGACATATGGTCCTTGCGCACTGCACTTCGCGTCATTGCAAGGAACATACAAATGAAGTTTCAAGTCATTCAAACTTATGGTGACAAAGTTATGCTTCGGACAAGAAATTCTATCAAAGGGAAATAACTAAAAAAGTGCACAAGGTAGAGTTATGGTTCTTATGCACTGCACTTTGCGTCATTGAAAGGAACATACATGTGAAGTTTCAAGTCATTCAAATTTATTGTGACAAAGTTACCCTCAGGACAAGAAATTCTATCAAAGGGGAATAACTCAAAAAGTGCACAAGGTACAGTTATGAATCTTGCGCACTGCACTCCTTGTCATTGCAAGGAACATACATATGAAGTTTCAAGTCATTCAAACTTATGATGACAAAGTTATGCTCCGGACAAAAAATACTATCAAAGGGGAATAACACAAAAAGTGCACAAGGAAGAGTTATGGTTCATACGCACACACCGCGTCACTGCAAGGAACATACATATGAAGTTTCAAGTCATTCAAATTTATTGTGACAAAGTTATGCTCCAGACAAGAAATTGTATCAAAGGGGAATAACTCAAAAAGTGCAGATGGTAGAGTTATGGTTCTTGCGCACTGCACTCCGTATCATTGCAAGGAACATACATATGAAGTTTCAAGTCATTCAAACTTATGGTGACAAAGTTATGCTCCGGACAAGAAATTCTATCAAAGGGGAATAACACAAAAAGTGCACAAGGTAGAGTTATGGTTCTTGTGCACTGCACTTGGCGTCATTGCAAGGAACATACATATGAAGTTTCAAGTCATTCAAACTTATGGTGACAAAGTTATGCTCCGGACAAGAAATTCTATCAAAGGGGAATAACACAAAAAGTGCACAAGGTAGAGTTATGGTTCTTGTGCACTGCACTTGGCGTCATTGCAAAGAACATACATATGAAGTTTCAAGTCATTCAAACTTATTGTGACAAAGTTATGCTCTGGACAAGAAATTCTATCAAAGGGGAATAACTCAAAAAGTGCACAAGGTAGAGTTATGGTTCTTGCGCACTGCACTCCGTGTCATTGAAAGGAACATACAAAGTAACCCCTATACTATAGTCAGGCTACTCAAAAATGATATTAAGCAAAATCTCCAATAGCAGCAAAACGATAAACAAATTTATTTACATATTACATTTTAGTTTTTAGAAATGCAGTAAATTAGGATTTCTGCAGTTTAGTGTGTTCTTGTCTTCACTCTGAAAGGCGAAAGGTGAAATTACAAAACATGCCATATTGTCGTTGTGAAGAAATTAAATATGCCAGGCAAAATAACAAAATTTTAACAGGCGAATGAAAAAAAGTATCGTCTTTGAATGTTTCTTGTTAGCAGTACGAAACCTTTTATGTCAGAACCATTTATCTGTCTTATATTGTATCTTGACCCTAATAGGCGAAAGAATGAAAAGATGCCATATTGTCATTATTTCGCCTTTTGCTTTTTGGGTCAAAGACACAACATATGCCTGGCAAAATAACAAAATTTTAATAGGTGAAGGAAAGAAAAGTTTCATCTTTGAATGTTTCATGTCCTGGGTTATAAACATCAGACACCACGATATAGCAGATTTCCTGTTGTAGTGTTTTCGACTAACAAAAAAGTTGAAGGAACAAAATGACAACACTTCTGGTTTTGCCATCCGTGGTTATTCTTAATCACTGAAGAATCTGCTGACATTAAGAACATAGAGTAAATAATTATATGAAAATGTAATACTGAAAAAATTAGTATGGAAAAGTTCAATTTATATATGATATAAGCAAGTTCTTATGTAAGACATGTTGGAAACTGCTGACTATATGCACAAAGCAGGAAACTGGTGACCCTATATAGGATGAGAATCTGGAGGGAGAAACTCAAAGCATTCAAAGACGAAACAATTTGTCCTTTCGCCTTTAAAAAATGTATATTTCACTTGACATGTTTCGTGTTGTCGTGTCCTTGCCCCGAAAGGCAAAATAAAGACATTGTGGCATTTTTCGTTATTTCGCCTTTCGGGCGAAATGGCAGAAATCAGCCACCACAGTCCCCTGATCATATATACAAATAGAAACCGGAGGGCGAAACCATAGTGCTATCTTATTATTTTGACTTTTCCTTTTGATGCGCAAAAACACGACAACACGAAATCTGCTACAGTGTCGTGTCTTCGCCTTTCAGGTTTAGGGTGCGAACACAAGAACACGACAACTAAAGGGCGCCAAAATGAAATGGTTTCTACCTGCAAACATGAAACATTCAAAGAGGAAAGTTTTTATTCAATTAGGGTACTTTTTTTTGCTTTGCCTGTTAAAATTTCATTATTTCGCCTGGAATATTTTGTGTTTTCGTGTTTTTGCACCGAAAGGCAAAAGGTAAAATAACGACATTATGGCATGTTTTTGTTATTTCGCCTTTTGCCTTTCGGAATGAAGACACGAACACACGAAATGTCTAAAATAATCCACCATTGAAGTAAAGTTCAGACAAAGTCGAATACTTTTCTTTATACATCACAATTTGAAGCAAAAGAAAATGTAACCAAAAAAGATCAAATTTTTACCAATATTACATCACCAAATCATGTTTTTTTTTATTTGGTGCAATTTGGTGCCCAATAAGAATACAATATTATAAACTTACTTCATATCCGTATCCTATCCTAGATCATGTGTAGATATAAGGATGTGTGTTACTGGTTGGTCAAATCACCTATAAGCATGTTGTCATTAGTATATATAACATGACAATCATTTTATAGAAGAAACCATGCCATATCTATATAATCTTTCTCCATTGAAACTTTAATACTTTGTAAAAATCCGTAACACAGTTGTTTTGATTTGCTTTCATGAGTCACCCGGTACCACATTTTTTCTACACGAACATGATACTCTGTTATTAGACTAGCATCAGTTATTGTTTATTACACTATGCTATCTATGTATCAGTGCAGTATTCGATTAATTCTCATGGTACTTCACTGTCTCTCTCCCTGTCTGTTTCTCTCTTTTTTTTTAATCTCACACTTAAATTTAGGTTGATTTAAAAGCTTACTTAGCTGATTACCTGTACATCACATGATGATTTTTTTTGCCTGTAATGCTAATGTTTCCAACCTATGTAAGACTTATGCAATGTTTATAATTAAAATCCCTTAATATTGAAAATTCTATCTTCCAAGGTGCTATATACGCGTGAATCTAGCCTGTAGTTTATCAACTTTGTTGTTATGATTACGTAAAGTGTCCTCGTTTTCAATACAATACTGAATGATTTCAATACAACTGACTTTTTAATTTGAAATCCTATTTTTTAAGTATTTTCTACCTAATCAATTGATTACAGCAGTATTATAACTATGCTGTAGTGGTGTATTGTGATTTATATGTTACATCTATGACAGAGAGAGGGGGGGGGGGGGGGAGAGAGAAAGTAAAACTGACGCTCTAACCACACTCATTGATTTTTTATACGTCTTGTAAAATCATCAGTGGATGGTTGTTTTGTCTGTCTCCCAATAATGAGTGATCATTTAGCTTTCTCCTTTAAATGACGCGTAAAGAAGTCAATGCACGAAAACCAAGTTAACCGAATAAACTGGCAGCGTTAGTATCGTGCATGGATCGTATCGTGTATATGAACCAAACGTGTAACGTGCGCGCACCGTGTACCGTGCGTTCCGTGTCCGTGCAACGTGCGTTCCGTGTCCGTGTAACGTGCGTTCCGTGTGCCGACTTGCACACAAGCCGCACTGTATATACACATAATAAAGTTATTATATATGAAATTCATAAAATTCGTAAATGATTGTTATGATGCAGATATTTTCTAAGGCTGAGATGTATTCAGAAATCAAGTAACCTTACAATCATATATACACTTTTAAAAACTTGTGTAGAAAGGTATATGCAAAGGTACACATTACTTATTGTTTGCAAAACTGACTCTAGCATAAAAACATTAATGTTGAGATTTTCATAGCTATATTTTTCATTATGCCCAATTAAATCTATGTGAGAGAGAGAGAGACAGACAGACAGATAGAGAGGTAAGGATGAGAGCAGAAACTTATAGTGATTTATTCGCTTCAATAACAGTGTACTGCATTGGTGGCTAAGATAAGTCAGTCTGCTTTTAAACATAGCTACCAATCTCCAAAGGCTGACCTACATAATTGATCAGCGGTACTCATTCTACTTGAGATAAGACAGTCTGCCTCTTTAGCTTGCATATACATGTAATCCTCGTCAGGATAAGAAGCTTTTTTTTTCTCCAGAAACCATTAACTTTGTCATGTCATAGATACTACATTTCACACCCGATTTTGATCAAGATTATTTTACTTGAATTATAAGATTTTAAACTTCAGGATAATCACACAAAAAAATAACTAAATTCAAACTTTGAAAACAAATTTACAATTTTTCCAAAGAGGATAAACTTTGAACTGCCATAAAATGACCAAATCAAGCCCGATCTTCAAAAACTAAACATCATTTGAAAGGTCTCTTCAAGACCTAAATCTTATCCGCACATGATAACAATGAAATATTTTTAGTTTTTGAGCTATTTGAGGCCGTTTAAAAATCCAATAATCATGATATGACCTTGACCTTTGCAATATTTTTTAATATTTTTCTCTGGAACATTCAGAACATTAAACTACATAAAGTGTGAAAATTTCATGGAAAAGGAACAAAAAATAAAATCAGGAGCAACACAAATGTGTTCAAGAAATGTTAATTTGTCCCAAAATTTAGTAAAGTTTGACCGTTTCTAGAAGACAAACAATGCATTTTTCAAAATCGCCAACCCATATATTTTGTGCGTATATGTCTTGCAAATCATATGCAACAAAAAGAACTCTTCTATCTCATCTCTGAAAAAACTGGATAGGTTTTTCGTAGACCTACCCTCATTTTCACCATTTTTTGTAAGGTTTGAACTTTCAACCTTCCGTAGCTCAAAAGATTTATGTACGCCAATCATTGAAATCTATCATATTTTATTAGGCTATCATCAGTGAACATAATGCAAAAAACCGCATTTGAATCGGACCCCAAATAACAGAGTTACTCCTCTTTTTATGATTTTATACAAAGCGCCCCCTAGCGGAAAAACAAAGACAAAAATGAAAATTTTCTCAACGTAAGGATTAAGTTCATATAAGTAGAAAAAACTGGTAGAAATTTCATAATTGTGCCTTTTTTCTATCATGGCGATATGCCGTTCACAAAAACCGGCGGAAAAAATAATAAAAAAAAAAAAAAAAAAACAAAGAAGAACAATAGGTTTTCGCCAGCGATGCGAAAACTAATAGAAGAATTGTTTAATTGACTAGTAAGAGTACTGGTTTCACTGCAGACATAATTGAATGATATTAACTTTATTCGAATATTTTTGTAAATTGATCAAATTAAGTCGATCTTCAAAAACTAAACATCATTAGAACGATCTCTTCACGAACTAGAATTTTGTTTTTATTTCTAAAATATTTTAGATTTGAACTATTTTGTGCGATAAAAATAACAATAATCGGTATTATGACCTTGACTTTGATATTTTCATCGTTATTTACTATGAGTTTATTTGTATTATTTAAATGCATAAACAGTGAAAAAAATGATGAAGATTGAACAAAAATAAAGTCAGGAGCTGCAAAAAAGAAGCAACATATGGATTTACAATTGTTTGATAAAAGGATCAAACTTTGGACTGTGGTCATTTGATCAAATGAAGTCCGATCTTCAAAAACTAAACACCAATGGAAAGATCTCTTCACAGACTAAAACTTTTGTTCATATACTTTCTATAAAATATTTTTAGATTTGGAGCTATTTTTTTCTATGATTTTATTTGTTTTATAAAAATGCATAAACAGTGAAATAATGATGAAGATTGAACAAAAAATAAAGTCAGGAGCAGCAAAAAAGAGGAAACATATGGATATACAATTGTTTGATAAGAGGATCAAACTTTGGACTGTGGTCATTTGATCAAATGAAGTCCGATCTTCAAAAACTAAACACCAATGGAAAGATCTCTTCACAACTAAAACTTTTGTTCATATACTTTCTATAAAATATTTTTAGATTTGGAGCTATTTTATGCCGATAAAATAATAATAATTGGTATATGACCTTGACCTTTGCATATTATGCTTGTTTTTTTTCTATGATTTTATTTGTTTATAAAAATGCATAAACAGTGAAATAATGATGAAGATTGAACAAAAAATAAAGTCAGGAGCAGCAAAAAAGAGGAAAACATATGGATATACAATTGTTTGATAAGAGGATCAAACTTTGGACTGTGGTCATTTGATCAAATGAAGTCCGATCTTCAAAAACTAAACATTAATGGAAAGATCTCTTCACAGACTAAAACTTTTGTTCATATACTTTCTATAAAATATTTTTAGATTTGGAGCTATTTTATGCGATATAAATAATAATAATTGGTATATGACCTTGACCTTTGCATATTATGCTTGATTTTTTTCTATGATTTTATTTGTTTTATAAAAATGCATAAACAGTGAAATAATGATGAAGATTGAACAAAAAATAAAGTCAGGAGCTGCAAATAACCTTAAAAGTCATGCTTTTAAAATGTTGATTTTTCGAAAATATTGGTTAAGTTTTACCGCGTACTGTGGACAAACCATGCATTTCCGAATCGCCACCCCATATATTTTGTGCGTATATGTCTTGCAATCATATGCAACAAACAAAATTCTCCTATCTCATCTCTGAATAAAATGGGTAGGTTTTTGTAGACCTACCCTTATTTCACAGTTTTTGCGAGATTCGAACTTTCAACCTCCTGTAGCACGAAAGTTTTATATACGCAAAAACCGCATTTGAAGGGGCCCAAAAAAAGGGAAAATTTTGCTTTTAAACATTTTTTTTTTTAAAACCCCCCGGCGGAAAAAAAAAGCAAAAAGAAAAATCTCGCTTTGGATCTCTTCAAGTAGTGGTTTTTATATAAAAGTTTAAAGGGGCTTTTCTCACCTGGGAGTTTCCTTTTTAAAAAAGGGGGTTAAAAAAAAAAAAAAAAAAAAAAAAAAAAAAAAAAAAAAAGAAAAAAGGTTTTCGCACTGCATGCAAAACCCAAAAAAAAAAAAAAAAAAAAGAAACAGAACGAGAAACAAAGGGTTTTTCGCATGCGAGCGAAAACCCAAAAAAAAAAAAACAAATCAAAGAAAAAACAATGGGTTTTCCCCCTGAAGGGGCAAAACCAAAAAATTTTAAAAGGTTTTTTTTTCGAAAACTCGAAAAAAACAAACTTTACTCGATTTATCAAAAATCAACCACGATGTGACCTGAATTAGAATATGAAAATTTGAATAAGTAATTTGAGGAAAGATTTTGAAACATGGCAAACTGCAGACTCATAATTATTAGGGCCCACTACTATCTTGGTACACCATGTAGAACATATGGGCATAGAAAATTTACATACGTTGACACTATCACTATCATACTGTGCAGTAACAGATGCTATACATTAACAAAGATAATACACCGTGTATAAACTTTAGCGACAAGTTGTTATTTATCAGTTTATTTTCGGATACCCAATGCTACTTTCCACGCAAGTCATCTCCTGTTTATGGGTTTTATTTTCTAATAAAAAGCACATATCAAATATCATATCATTTGATGTGGGGAGAACCTCTAAAACTACCAAGAATTGTCTCCCAAAGCCAAAACATATTAATCTCTCACGTAAAATTTTAGTAGTGTCAAATTGAATTTTTGTATCAACCGATCACTGAAACAGAATTGATTAAACGTTACGAGGTAATTCGTACAAAGCTTAATGCAATGAGAATATTTTTACCAAAAATTTAAAAGCAGACACTCTGTTCTACCGAGATACCTATTGGTATTGACAGGTTTAACAGTGGTGTTCGTTTTCAGTAAATACAAATTATAAGTTTTAAGTTAATGGGTTTGTACGCGGTCATTGAAAAACTTAGTGTACATTTTCCCTTTTCAAAGATTTAATTAATACGTTTAATATGAAAAATTTCTTTTTACACGCAAAAAAATTTTCAAACTTGTAAATTATGCCGTCGTAACTGAAGAAAAAATACATTTAATATATATCAAATTTTAAAACAAATAAATCATCGCCGAACATCGCTAAATCCTTTAGACATGTACCGTGAAGATGCTTATATCTAGATTCTCTGGTAATTGGGCACTTTTCTTTCAGGTTTCCAAGACTGATGGGCCGATGCCGTGTACTGGATCTGGGTATGGTATCAAGTCACTTATCTAGAAGACGCAGTACTTTATCTGTCTTTGTGGTGGTGGACAATGATTTTTTCTTTCCAAACCGCAAACCAAATGGCATTTTTACTGGCAATTCTTAACTTTTCAAATGTTTAATTTCAATTAGTTGGCATAGTATGAGTTAAACATTTTATAGAACTCTACATTAAATTACACGAGTACGTGAACCGAACAGAGGGCTCCCGGGCATCCCTAAACCGGTAAATGGCAAGAACCTTTCTAACTGCGAACCACATGCTCTCTCTCTAGATGTTGGTAATTGCACATTGTCTTACATAAAATCTAATAATGGTAACCAAGCGAAACATTCTTTTCCACTCAATAACTACATCTTCGAGCGATCCTTTTTTCATTAGTAACAACACAAGTAAAGTGCACAGTCATAAAACATTCATTTCCGATGGACTTGCCCTTTTATACATCAACACCACTCTGCGGTAACTCGTCATATTTCAAGTCTGTCTGACACAGTTTTTACCCTGCAAGTATCAAATTTAAAGTATTGGACAGGATGTGCCGCGCCAATGATATACTAAACGTATATATGCTGTTTCAGTTTCATTGCACAGGTCGTCTGGCGAAAACAGAACATGCATAAAAAACACGTAACAAAAATATCTATGTATGCATCAAACGAGCTGAATACAAATTGGGGTGAATCAAAAACTTATGTTTAGAGAATCGTATTTCTTAGAAAGGAGGCGGATAAAAAGGATACATTAGATTTGCCAGAATTATTAGAAATGCTTCGGATTTTCATGAAAAAAGTTAGTACTATTCGTAGGTTTTTAATGAGCATCAATAACGTACGACATATATGTTTTAACATAAAAGGTATAATGAAATGAATTCACACATTCTGCATGGGCAGCGTTGGCTTTCTTGAATATTTGATATGGAGCGCCGGGGTAGAAAACATCTGTCTATCTATCTTCCTATGATGTGAAACCCCTGTTGGGGACCTAGACCTTAACATGGCCGCGGAGACGAAGTTGTCGAGAACGATTAGTAAAAAATTTCCCAATCGAATGGAAATCAGAGAAATAAAAAGGTTAACATGTTTATATTTTTATAAAAAAAAAAAAAAGTATGCTAGCAAAATATAGCAGTACAGTAAATACAGCAGGAAAGTATTCATCTGAGAAAATCAACTACATTTTACTGCTACTTCTAAGAATTAGAAAAAAAACTAGCTTTAAAAATTGTGTTGAATACATGATTTCTGTCTTACAGATCTCTTTTATTGAGATTAGAAAGTTCACACGACACCTTGTAAGGATGATTTTACTTTTCATGAAACTAGGTTAACATGTACATCATGATAATGTCTTTTTAATAGTTATGAAATTCATGGCTGTGACATATATTTTACGGTTGAATGAACATGGTAATATTGGTTGTTCTGCATTTGCGTTTAAGCTTTTTATTTTCTATGAAGATGACTTCACACTTCCTTAATTTGACATACAAGTACTCATGATATGGATTATTCAGCGGTAGTATTTATTTAATTTTATGGCTGTGACCTTGTAAATTTGGTTGTTCTGCCCCAGGTTTACATCTGTGTTTTAAGTTTCTTTTTCTATAAAGGTAACTTCACATCACCATGAAACTTTATACAAACCATTATAAAAACTTTTTAAAAATACAAGCAAATTTTTGGTTCGCCCCAATCCTGGCGGGGCATAAGTGTCTCAGAGACACTTTTCTTGTATTTTTTAGTTTTTTTACATCAAAACCAAAACAAATAGTTTTAAAAAAAAGGGTTTTATGAAAAAAAACCCAAAATTTTGGCATACACCTTCTTGAATATTTGATATCGGGTTATGGGGCATTTTGCTAGATAAAAATTTATTTTCTTTCCCAAAATTTTGGATTGTACAACCAACTTCCCATTTATGTTCCATGATCTATACCCAAACTGACTACTTTAAAACCCAACTCTGGTTTTAAATCAATTTGCCCTATCCGCTGACAAATTGAATTAGATTGATTTATCAAAATAGTTCGAAATCCCAGACAGTCATGTGTTAAAAATCCCCTTTAGAAACGTATGTTATCCATCTTTTAATTCATCATTAACGATTCTTTTAAGACATATTATTTTAAAAGGCCTGTTTAAATCTTTAAAACCAACAATCCATTAAAATGCATTTAAAAAAACTCTCCCTTTTTTGAAACCAAATAAATTTGCTTTAACAAAATATTTTTTTTTTACCGAACAATAAATTCAAAACAGTTTAAAACGGACGTTAAAAAAACTTTTAAAGGGCAGTCATAAGAATAAATCGATACAAAAACTTTAATTGTTTCCTTTGTTTTGGGGGTTTTAAGTCCCTCGAAATAGTTTAGTCTTTGGAGACCGTGTCTTTTTAAAACAAATCAGATAAATACGCTACACACTGAAATTCACCCATATCATGGGAACGATACAACTTTCATCTCAATGCCAAATCTACTGTAATTGCTGTGTTTTTGGGCACGCGCCAAGCGGGGGACCACCTACCATTTAGATGACATGGTATGTCCTTCTGGATAAAACCAACAATTACCGCCCCAATGAGGAGTTTTAACCAATCGGATTTCGTGGGACTGAAACATTGCTTACTGTTTTACATAAAACTCATTTTTTTAATTCTGCCCTTTTTAAATGTTCTTCGTGCACCAATAATAGCTTAAACAATTACATATGGTAATCTATACTTATGCATAATACTTACTACAGAAAAGTGTTTTTTATTTTTAATAGGCTTTTTTTATCAATTTTGAAAATTATTTAAACATATTCCTTTTGTAAATGAATGTTAAAAAATAATGATATTGCAAGTTACAAAGATCCCAAAAAAAGGATTAAATTAAAAGCAAAAGCTTTTTGTATTCTAACCTAAAAAAAATTTTAACAAAATATTGATATATTACAAATAATGAACATGGTACTTAATAGGGGGGTATCAATAAAATAAGTAAAATAATTTAATAGTACGGGGTAAATGGTAATAAAGGTTTTCAAGAAAGATTTTTTTCTTATAGGGGGTAAAATGAAGACCGAATTCAAGAAACAAAACGCTTTGGTTTGTCTGTATAAAGATAGATGCTTCAAAAATTGCAATATTTGTTCGATTTTCGAACAAGGATTTCCTTTAAAATAACCTCAAAGGATGGTTGGCAGACAAGAATAATGTCGAGGGTGACTGGCGAATTGACGGAGTTTTTTACAAGAAAGAAATAAATTTCCTCTTTTCAATTTCGCCACACACACAAGGGGGAATCTACTATGTTTTTCCCCGGGAAAAGGGCATATTTTAGTGAAAACTCTCTGTACGATACGGGAAAAAAAGTACTTGAATCTTCTAACCATGGAAAAAATACTGGGGAACTTTTCACTGGGGCTTTATTTTATATTTTAAATAAGGGTCTTGAGGCTGCAAGGACGGTCTAACGGTTCCACTGACTAAACTAAAAGGAAAAAAGAGTTCAAGTACAGGGGGGTTCTACATCGGGGAGAGGTATTTCATTGTATTTCTAAAATTTAGCATTTTCGGTAAACAAAACAGTTAGATAAATAGGAAGGGGAAAAGGGATTCTCATTTTTTATATTAGAAATAAATCATGTTGACACGTCTATTTCTAAAATTTCCCAACCTTTCAGGTACAAATGATTTTTGAAATAATTTCTGGGGCCCGTAAAAATTCAGCGGCTTCAACTGAAAAACTTTCAGTTGATCTTTTTCATATTGAGAACAGTTATTCCAAATTAATCCAATATTTAAAAATAGGGGGAATGAATGAAAATTATTATTTCTAGGCTCTTTCTGCAAAAAATATTTTAATCGTCTCATTTTTTTATTCACTCCAACTTTTTTTGAAATTAACTAATTTTGAAGCCATTTTCAGTCATTAACAAATATTCCAAATTTTTATTTCGGGTTTCTTTTTTAAATTTGTTGGGTTTTCCATTAAAACTGGGGGAAAAGGGTTTTTTAAAATTTCGGCTAATAATAGTGACTGTGTTTTAAGGGGTTAAATTTTTTCTAACCACTTTCTGCCATTTTGCACGGGAAAAACTTTTCGGCATCCCAAAAAGATTATTTACATTACAAAAAAGAGGTTCATCAGCCTAAGGGGAATGTTAATACGAAATGAAAAGTTATGTCATTTTTGTATAGTAAACCAGAATAGGCCCCAAAAATAAACCTTGAGGAAAACCTGCTTTTAAAGTTCGCCCACCAGAATAAACCCCTGGGAAAAAAAACTCTTTGTTTCCTATTTAAAAGAAAACTAGGGAACCCAAATTAAAAAATTGTAAAAAACGAACACCAACAGCTTAAAGTTTGTGCAAAAGACCCCCCATGCCAAACAACTTTTACTTCTTGGCCTGAATAAAAGTGCTTTACAAAATTTATTCGTATAAAAAACAATTGATTCGTAGTTCTATCCCCAAATTTTTAATTTACTGATTATATCTAAAGGGGTTGAACAAATTTTTAAAAAGACTACCTTTAAAGGGAATTTTTACTAAGATTTCACAAAAAAAGAGATTACGTATTTAAATTTACAAGAGGGGGGTTACCAGCTTTAAAACTTGACGGACATGAGCTAATTTCCATTTTCGGGAAAGACACCAATTGATATACGTGATTAAACAAAGAACAAAGGGGAAATCGACAGTTCAGGAGCATTTCTTTAAAAACCCCTTTTACTAACACCACGGGCCCCGGCTTTTAAAATTTTTAAAGGTCTGAAAAATTTGGGAAGAATCATTTTGGAGAGACACAAAAGTTTACAATACACATTCATGTTTGGCGAAAAAAGTGGGGGTACTTTTCTTGTTTTAATCTTTTATAACAGTTTGGGGACGAAAAAAAAACATTTAAAAATTCATTTTAATTTTATTGTCTGAGAAAAATAATTTTTTTTCTTTCGGGGGAGGTTTGGTATCATTTTCTTTAAATATTAAGTTTTTTTTTCAGTAGAGACCACTAGGGTTTGGAAAGAGATTGTTTCAGTTTTAAAGGAGTGGGGCCATTTCAAAATTTTAATTGGCTTAGTTTTTCGGATCAGGTCAGTTATTTCATTCGAATGAGAAAAAATTTTTTCCCAAGGGAGGGAAAATTTTCGATGATCGGGCTTTTAGGGAAAAAGACTCTACCCCTTCTAATCTTGGATGTTATTGATGTTGTTACCCACGGAGGATCATTTAACGTTTTTTCACTATTTTTGGGGGGAATGTATTGTTTCATGAGTTCTAATAATTTGGGGGTTGAAATTCTGAGCAATTTGTTAACATGGGGATCAAAGAAATTCTTCCCTGTTTGTGTTTGAAATAGCAGGCGCAAATATGAAGTCACATTGATCAAATCCCACTAAGCGTGATATTAATGAGGAAAACGGGTTTTTGGAATTTAAAGAAAGCAACAATGGGGCAGTGAAATCGAATTTCCGGGGGGGAAGACGGGGGTCCCAAAAAAGACAGAAAAGAAGGTTGGCGGGGTTTTTTAGCGATAATCAAGCAATAATTGACGAATTTATTTTCAGTAAAAGGGGTTGGGGGGGGTTTTAAAATTTAAGAGAGACCAAGTCTCGTGCACAAGGGAACAAGCTTGCAACAAGCAACAGGATAAAGCATATTTCTGTTAAAATCACCTGTAACAACAATATCGTCAATCCCAGTACATTGCAAAAATGTATGGGTCCTCAATCGCTGAATCGTAATCTACATTTGAAATTTTGGGGGTCTATAAAAACATCAATAAAAAGCTTTTTGAGTTGAGAATAACTTCAATCCAGATATTTTCTAATCTATTTGTCTCAAAAACGGGCGACAAAAATATAATGGTGTCCTTTAAAATAAATGGCCACACCCGCCATTCTGTAAGTGATCCCGGGCCTTTCTTTCCCTTTGGGTTTTAAAGATGGAAAATGGATATCAGGGGTTCCCTTTTTTTCGATCATCAGCCAAGTTTCAAGAAAAAATATAAAAAACAAAATTTGGGGAGTTCAGTGGGGATAATATCCCGTTTTGATTAGACTCTTTATTTAATAAAAAGGGGCAAGTGATGTGAAAAAGATTTAAATCAAACTTTAGAAAAACATTTTTGAACCCATTAGATGAATTAAAATGATCCATGATTTGGGTGAACCACCAGATAGCAACAACAAAAAAACACCAAACGCGTTTTGCACAAAGATATCGAGATAAATACCAAAAAAATTTTATATTGGGGAAAATTCCCCTTTTGATATAGGGTAGTTTTTGACAGGTTTACAATTTATAGCTGATGTATATATTTTTTCATCATTATGCCCTAAGAATAAATTTTAAGGGCAAAAAATGCAAAAATATCCCACTATACATACAACAAAAATCAACATACATAACCAAGATTTTCGTAGGGGGGTCTGAATTTCCCTTTTAAGCTAATGGGTAGTACAAAAAAAACTTAGTATGAAATAAATGCAAACCGGGTTTTTGCATGTTCCACAGTAGAGCTAACCATTTGGGGAAAAGTATAACCTGGTTTATTAACACGCCACGTGAATGGTAAACTATAATCGACCTTGCACCCTGTGAAAAACCCCAAGTTCGAGTGTAGAAAGATCAAAAGGGAAAAAAGAAAGAGATCAGAAGTTAAAAAAAATGATGTTAACATTAGGTTAAATTTTTTTAGTCATAAAAATATTTCAAAAATTTTTTTTTGGGGGCAATCCGTAATGAACTGAACCCTCGTTTCCCTGAAATTTTGGGTTACATAATTAGTAATTGAAAAACAAAACTACTAACAAGCAAAATCTTAGCAAATTTAAAGTGTTTTTTAAAAATGATTTTTACGTTGTAAATGAAACTTCATTTAAAAAACTGTTTATAATGTAGAAAAAAAATCAACGTTAAACAAAATTTTTGAATTCCCTCCAAAAAAAAGGGGTATTATACAAAAAAAAAATTTCCCTTAAAGACCATTCCCCTTTTTTTTGAATAATACTTAAAGAATACCTTTTAATCAAAAAAGAAAAATGAAATATATTTTAAAATAAACAAAATGATGATTATAATGATGGGGATTAATGAAAAGATGATTTAACCATGGATTTTAAAGATTAAAAGGAAAGGAAAAGGTTTTTCCCCAACAAGAAATAAAATTAGAAGTTGGGCAAAAAAAAATATAATCAGTGATTTTTTTTCCCCTTCCCCCACCCCCTTTAAAGGGGGGAAAAAAAAGCGCGAAAGAACCCTCAAAAGGGGGAAATTTTTGAATGGGTTTTGATTATCTACCCAAGTAAATGTTGCGTAAAATGGCCTTAACAAAAATGAATGAAAAAAAAAAAAACCAAAAAAAGAAAAATTTCATTTTTTCAGTGATAAGTAAATTCTGTGAGGGGAAAAAAAAAGTTTTAAAGGGGAAAAATTTTTTTAAAAAAGGGGGGAAAAAACGATATTTTTTTCAACAGGGTTTTAAATTTTTAAAAAAATTTAAATTTGTTTAAAAAAAGCTTTCAAATGACGTTTAGAGGGATTTTCATGATAAAAGATAACAACGGGAAAGTTTTT
>CM037777.1:103754699-103779146 GCA_021229015.1 Solen grandis | reverse complement strand
ACCCCCTTGTTTACACATCACCGCTCCGCGGGTGTCGACCAGAATTTTATGTAAACCCCCGGGTTTCGGGCCCAATGACACACCTATCATTACGATGAGGATTCACGTGATAAGGATCTGTTTATGATAAGCAGATAACACTAGCACACATGTGAGAACAAAATAACTCATTGTATTGCAGTATTATAACTGTTAAGTTATGTAGAATATTAACATTTTAAACTGCTTCTTAAAAGTTTCAAAATTGCCTTTTGGAACTTTTTCAAATATTGTCCTATCTGTAGATTCTCCCTACAAGCAGTGATTTTTCAATTGATTACGAGTAGCATCTTAGGATTTTTATGAACTATTCTTTCATTTTCATTTTTTTTATACTGAACTTAACTATCTGATTAGGTTTTATAGTGCACATTCGTTTACTATATTATTCCTCAATAATTATTTATGGAGGTGAGAAGGGAAGATAGATTTAACTTTTTCATCTGGAGTGCAAAATGCAAGCTGTAAGTTTAATTTAGCATTTTTTAAAAAGAAATGGTGTATGTATAGAACTTGTAGATTATCACCCCTGTTAAAGTGCAGAATGTAATTTTATTGAGTTGTATCATTTGTAATGAATTTAAAAAATGATAAAATAATGATTTGATGATAACAATGTACTCATCTTTACATTTTCTTTTCATTTCAGATAGTATTCATTGCAGAATAAACAATAAATGGAACACACTATTACAATTTGACCAAGGGGATTTTGATTGTCCGCCAGTTAACCCTTATTACTGTGATATTTGTGCAAGTCATCCAGCAACCTCATAAAATCATATCCTAATTTGCGTTCCTCTACAATCCGCGATTAGGATCTGACAACATCGCATTAGGGGTCACGTTATATTGACCTTTTAAAATAATTTATATGGATAAACAAGTGCTCGATTTTAAACCAATTAAATAGCGCGTTTCTTACTGACCAGCCGCTTACATATCTTTCTACCCTATAGTGCGATTGATGCGGTTACTACCTCTGGTTATACCTTACGATTCTGTAGGAGCCGATTTGATTGGCTTATACAAAGGTAAATCTGAGACGACCCTATATACAGTGTGATCAGGTGCAGTTAAGAGACCCTGAGTTTACACATCAACTAAGTAACTTGATAATTGCAGTCATTGAATGATGCTATCATGGATATCCTGTCAGCCACATTTCTTTTCAAGAAACCATCATATTAACATAAAACTTTGCAACACTACAGATTCAAACTCTGATTTACCACAAGTGGTCTAATCATACATGAAATGACCTGAACAACCAGTATTAAATCAGATTAGTCTAAAAGTCTATCAAAGGAGGTTGATCAGGTTTAATGTTTGCTACTCCTCAGTGACATCAGGTATGTAGTACTATGTACCAATGCAATCTATGTGGCATTTCTGCTTCACTGAGGTTTATAAATAATTAAAATAGGGTGACTTAGTACTTAGATTTCATGGAAATTCTCTGTCTTTTCTTGAGTAACTTCTCTTTATCTCTCTGTCATGAGTACCCCCCCCCCCCCTTTCTGTCATGAGTACTCCCCCCCCCTTTCTCTCTGCCATGAGTAACCCCCCTTCTCTCTCTGTCTGTAATGAGTAAACTCCCTCCCCCCTTTTTCTCTCTCTATCATGAGTAAACTCCCCCCTCCTTTCTCTCTCTGTCATGCGTAAACTCTCACCATCTCTCTTTATTATGAGTAAATTTTATCTCCCTCTATCTCTCATGATGATAATTTTCTCTTTCTCGCACACACTCTCTCTCATAAGTATACTCTCTTCTCTCTCTTATAATGAGTTAAGTCTCTCTCTTAATTATAATGAGTTTATTCTTATAATTAAACTCTCTTTCTCTCTCTCTCTCTCTCTCTCTCTCTCTTATGATGAGTACTCATGATGTCACATTGAGAGAAAAAAATCTCTCTCTCTCTCATTATGAGTTCATAAAACATTGTTCTGAATTATTACAATAATAAATATTTGGAATAATTTCATTGAAAATATCAACTTCCATCATCCAATGTAGTGAAATATTTGAGTATAAATTACAGAGACAGAGGGTTATCATCAACATTGGAACACTGGAAATTGAAAAGTCTAAAGGGGGGTTTATATTGATAAATTATGGAGTTTTATTTCTATTCTTTTGTTTCAATTCCTAAAATTCAAAATGTATTTTTTTTTTAAAATTTATGAAAAAGTTTTTATTTTTAACAATTGTAATGAGTCAGAATATTTGCTATGTCTTAAGTTTTTCGATGATTAATCAATTTCAAAAACCTTTAAGCTTTTAAAAAAAAATTTTTGTTCATGTTACAGGATAAAACAAAAAGTAAAAAGCCTGACTCGGAGCAACAAGCTTGCTATTTTAATTTGTGTCTCAAAAAACAAGATCTGAAAAAAAAAGGGAAGCTGCTAAACCCTTAAATTCTTTTTGCTTTGAAAAAATAAAAATTTAGTAATCTTGGGTCTTTTTTTTACATTAGCAGGTATATGGGTTTCTGCATCACTGTGATATCACACCAGACATGTCGTATAGTATTACACCCCAAGTGCATCATAATCCAAACAGTGGGGTAAACCGGGTCCTTAACATATTTTTTGAACTCCGAACGCAAAGAAAAATGGAAAAAATAGGGTATTTTTTTTAAATGGGGTAATGATTTTTATAAATATGGATAGAACAGCTCCAATCATTCAACCCAAAATTAAGGAGCTGGTTCTTTTTAAATGATTATGTAAAAATATTTACATACAGTAAATCGGGTTTTGACGAAAGTGAACCCGGGTTTTGGCCTGGGTCCCATTTTGGGCAGCCAACCAAGATCCAATATTTTGCCCCTCAAGGGTCTTTAGGGGCACCCCGCCAGATTCTACATGGGCCCCCATATGGGCTACACTCAGGGGACCCATGTCGAAAGTGAAACCCTGTTTTGGCCTTGGCCCCATATGGGCAGCCCCCCAAAGATCCAATTTTCTCCCCCTTCAATTTCCCATATTGGCAGCCTGCCTAGGTTCTACATAGGCCCCATATGGGCTCCCCAAATTGCCCTTCCTTCATTGAAGATTGTCTGAATTTTGTTTTTCTTCCCCCTTCCCTGTCCAGTACCCCCTGGGCCCGCCATTTATAGACCCCTTAATCGCGTTTTCAGTGCTGTGGTTCTGAAAAATTAAAAGGGATAAAATTTATCATTTCTTAAAAAAGAAAACCCAAAAAAGGTTGGGGGCTGTTAAATTGGCCCTTTAAATAAAAGATATATTCGAGAATTTAAAATTTTTTTTTTTTATTTGTGTTCCCCTGAACACTACATTTTATAAAAAAAATCTAATGTAGGAAAATTTGTGTTTTTAGCGCAAGCCTTTTGGGTTCTATTTAGTCTTAACATATCTTGCCCGTAAATGATATAAACAATTGAATAAAATTCCCAAAGGGATTGACTATGACCCTTTAATACATTTAAGATTGGTAGAGTTTTTTTGCAGCAAAACTTACTTTCAAATTCGCCATGATAAAGAAAATTTTGGGAAATGGGGAGATCCCCTTCAAATCCATGGAAGGGGGGGGGTTTTAGTTTACATGCAGTAATTTCCAACAGAAAACTCCTCACAACGTCCAAAGGGGATTTTAACTTTAAAAGGTTGACATATATTCTATCTACAATTACACAAAAGGGATACATTTTTTAAAACACCCCGTTCTAAATGTCAGAGATGTGAAAACCTTTAATTTCCCGCTTTTTGTATATCTGTTTAAAAAGGAAAAGGGATACTTTGTCGGAATGCAAGTGATTAAATTTAAAATGTTTTAAGATACAGTTTTAAATTAAAACAAATTAAAAGTAAAAACCCGATTTCTTTCAAGGATTTGTTATCTTGTAGGAATACCATATGGAATATATTCCAGAAAAAATTTCCCATTACAGTCCGAAAAATTATCATTAATTTAACAATACAGGAAAAAAATGCAAAAAGCAACAAAACATTTTATCTTAAATTTTGATCGAAATTATTGATTTCCCTTTTGGGCCCCAAAATAAAAATTTTTAGCAGATAAAAGTAAAGTGTGACTTAGACACATTGAATTTGAATACCGGTACAAACAATATACGATAAACGAATTGAAAACAACTCGCAAAAAAAGTTTTCAAACGAATTTTTTATTCAAATTTAAACTTATTTTTTAATAAAACGCAAGATTAATTGTTAGAAAAGCATCTAAAACAATTTTTTTTAAATACGTATTTCACGTTTTTAGTAGGTAATAAGGGTTGTCTGGCCGTCACTCTGAAGAAAAGCTAAGTAGGTTAACACGTGTTGTGTTGTTGACCGTCGGTTTGAATGTTGCGGTAAACCGGATATGTAGAGTGCGCTTGTGCAAAACTATATATGGGACCCACAAGTCAAACCCCAAAAGGCATCCCCAGATACACCCCATGTGGGTTAGGTTAGAAAAGAGAGCCCCTTTTAAAGGGGCCCCAATGGGCCCCATGGTCACACATTGGCATAAACATATACAGCCCTCATGGGCCGGTATGGGGAGAAAAAATCTATATAGGGGTAAACGGGGACCCCCACATTGTGAACCCAAATAGGCTACGGAATCAGCCCATGGGGTTTTACAGTTTGGGAAAAAGGAGCTCTTATTTTGGACACAAAGTTCCAATAGTCGAACCCATATGGGCATACCGATACAGCCCATGGGGTCCTGTATGTAAAAGAATTCTATTATGAAACCACGGGCCCCCAAAAACAAACCCATATAGGAATAACAGACACACCCAATTTGGGGGTCCAGTAGGTGGAAAAATTATATATGGGACATACTGGGTCCCCACATAGTCAAACCCAATATAGGCATACCATTTTACAGTAAAATTTTGCCCCAGTGTATGGAAAACCAAATATGGGACCACAGGGGCCCCTCATTGTAAAACCTATGGGCATCCCTGTTCGCCCATAGGGGTCCTTTTGGGGAAAAGAAATTCTATTACGGGCCCCTATGGGCCCAAATAGTCGAAACCAATAGGCTACCCAATACGTCCACATAGGTCCCCTAGGGTAAAATATTTTTTAAATATGGGCCCACAGGGGTCCCAAAAGGGTAAGCCCATTTGGGCTCCCCGATCAGCCATTGAGTCCATTATGGGTTAAAGCTCTACTAGGGGACCAATATTAAGCCCAATGGCTACCCAGATACAGCCCAATGGGTCCCTAACCCTTGCTGTCTGGGTGAAGGGTTAAACAAAAAAAAAGTTTTTGGTAAGTAAAAACTGACCGCGCATTGATTGACCCCCTTTATCGGGGTAGCCCTAAAAGGCTTCAAATTATTTTTGGGGTTTTGCCCGCAATTTCAAGGATCATTTACGTGATCATGCAAGTTTTCAAAAGATGAAAAAAAATCCATGTCACCAAGTCCTATTTGAAGGCATCTGTCCCGCAACTTTGATAACCCATATGATTCTCATGGTATTTGTTAATGCACATTGGCCCAGGGGAATAAGTTACCAAAAATTTAAAATGGGAAAATATTTTTGGCATTAACATTATAATATGTTTTTCAGTAAAAAGCTTTCTTTTATGTATAAAAATTTAAACCCAATCTTTTTTCCTTTTGTGAAGCGACGATGGCTGGTATTCGAAAATACAGCCAACAACCTTTTTTTTAAAATCAATTTTAAGTGCTTTTGATATTAAACCAAAACAACAAAAATCCAAAAAGTAACAGTCCAGTCTGTCAAAAAATAAAACGCATTTTTTCCATTTCATAATTCTTTACGTAATATTTTTTAAGGATTTTAAACACAAATCTGTTTAGTGAAACCCCCCCCCCCCCCCCCCCCCCCCCCCCCCCCCCCCCCCCCCCCCCCCCCCCCCGTTTCTAATTTTCCCCCCATTTTTGGAAAATTTGGGGGAAAAAATCCCCCATACTTTTCGAACCCTAAAAGTCCAAAAAAGAAAAACAAAATAAATATCGCGATATAAATGGGTTTTTCGGGAAGCAGTTCCATTCAGTTCACGAGTGCATATTTCTTCTTTCAGGCTTGTGAATAGTTTTAAAACAGTGACTTTCAAACATTTTTTCGCAATGTTTAAGTAGCTTTTTTACCCAGAAGGGGAAAATTTTTTGAGTTTACCTGAAATTTATGTAGTCGCAACTTGATTTTTTTTACGGAATTGGGTTAGTGCCAGTTAGAGTGTGTGTTGCTTATGAAAGCGACAATTGTAATCGATAAACGCAACTGAATGAACCGACAGTATAAAATAAACCCACACAATGCGACAGACACCGAATTATTACAAAAAAATGTTGCATTTTTTTTCATCATTTTCATGAAATGTCGCATTAATTTTTTGTGCTTTTTAAAATTGAGTCAAAAGGGAACAAAAATGCAAAAAAAAAATGATAAAATTAGACTTCTTTTTTTTTTTAGTTTAAAAAATGATTTCAAGTCAAGCGCCCCCTAAAAACATCCGGGAAAGAGTCTTCAAAAACTAAAACCCTTTTTCATTTTCTCAATGAAATTTTTTAAATTTTTAGTTTTGAAGCAATTTTGGGAAAAAAAAAAAATACAATAATGAAATTTTTACCTTGACCTTTTCTTTTTGTTTTTTTAATTTTTTAATTTGTGGCCCCCTTTAAAAAAAACAATACAAACGGGGAAAATATTCATGAAAAAATTTTTTAAGTTAAAAAAAGATAAGGAGGCGGTCGGGAAGTGAGAAAAAATTTAGGGGGGAAAAAATGATTAGCGATTCAAATGAGATTTTTAAAGCATGGGGGATTACTTTTAAAAATTTTATATGAGAAAATGAAGTTTTTATTATGGTGTTTTTTTTGTTATGTTAAAAACACTTTTGACGTTTAAAAAAACTCTTTTTGGAATCTGAAGTAGATAGTGTAATTATATTTAAAGAAGTCATGACTTGATTAAACACTTAAGAAAGGTAAAAAGTGGCTTGGATGGTTTAAATGAGCTCTGTCTCAAGGGGGCGTTATCTTGTGAAGTAATTTTTAAAAATTTTTTTAATATTATGTATAAACTGAAGAAAAATTTTTTTAAAAATTTGTTCAAAGGTGGTAATAAAAATAAGCACGTTTTAAAGTTATAGAGAAATTACAATTTCTTCTTCTATATTGAACTGTACGAATGTATACTGTTAAACAGTTTAAAAACCGACATGGTACAACCATTCTAAATTAAAGATGGTTTCCAGGAATTGGACTGTAATATGACTAACTAATGAAAAGAGGGTAAATTATTGAAGGAAACCAGAAACGTTTTGCTGTTTTGGCGCAAGACAACTTTTGACAGAGTCTTGATGAGGGGTTATTTAAAAATTTATATAAGATGGGTTTACCCAAAAGCAAAGGTTGACTGTTGTAGAGCTGAGGTCGAGACTCAAAATAGGTCGGGGTTTCCCATTGGTCAAGCAAAAAAGTGCAGGGAACCCCGGGGCTAATGTTTACAAAGGGTTTTGAGGGTTTTTAAAAAAATAAAAATTGAGATTTTTTAATTTTTTCAAAATTAGAAAAATCTTAAAAAAAACCAAAAATAATTGCTTATCGACTTGTGTGATTTTTGTGAGAAAAAATTGAGAATGTTCTATTTTTTAAATTTTGGGGGGAAATTTATTCCCAAATATGGGGGTACCTTTTGGGCAGTCGTAGCTCAATTTTTCTTGATCAACCTTTACTTTTTTTGGTGATTTTTTGAAACCCTTTGGTGGAATTTCAAATCAGGGGTGCTTAATGCTCAATGAGTTTTAGGGAAGTAGTATAAGCATAGACCTTATAATTAGGTCTTGGAAAACTTTTTAGTGTCTTGCCCTTAACAGACAAGAAAAAAATGGAGATTTACAAGGTTTTGGGCACCAAATTCAAAACCCCTTCAAGCTTTGGGTGGGTTTTTTTAAATTTTTGTTTTCCCTTTCGAATGGCATACTTCACAAAATTTTTTGGAAAAAGTGCAAAAACCCTTTTGATGAACACTAAAAAAGGGGTAAATCAGGGCCCCGATTACTGTCTGGAATGACAGGACAAAAATAAGGAAGGGGTTTTGGCTTAAAGAAAGTATTTGGCCCCATCTGGGGACACCACCCGGGAAGGTCATAAAAATTTTTAAATTTATTTAATGTATACATGTTGACCGGTGTGTAGAGCAAAATGCTGTAAGACGAATATACGGGTGGGCAGTTGTTCCCTTGGCTGGAAAATGGGCGATATGTTACTTAAAACAAGGGGGCAAGCGGGGACGTTTAAATGCAGAAAAATAAGACTTAAGTCTGATTCATAATTTTGGCAAAAAAATTCTGCTTTTAAAAGTTGAAAAACAGTAAAAAAACCTTTTGACTGGACTAATTTAAGCTTAAACACTGAAAAAAGGGATAAAAATTGAATAAAAGCTCATTTTGTAACAGTTTATGTATAAAAATTATTCCCATATTTTTTTTGATTTTTTTTTTGGCAAGGCAAGTAATGAAAACAAATTTTTCTAGTCTGCTTCTCAAAAGCTTTTTCTCAAAGACTTCTGCCCTGCGGCTTGCGGTTCTCAAAGTTTGTTTAAAGACCGGTGTTACCCGATTCGGCTTCCGCGCGTGCCGTGGATAACCATCTTGGCCTACCGGGGTTGCCTCTCTGGTTTTGGTTCCCAGTATGCAAAAAAAAAAATTTCCCCCCCCCTTCTCAAAGGGGGTTTATTAAAACCCTTTAAATTGGGAAAAATTGTGCCCCTTTTTGTAATATCCAGCACAATGCTTCTAGACCCTTTTCATTTTTTCATATAAAAACCCCTCTTTACAGTACAAAATTTCCCTGTGTTGTGGGTAACACAATGCTCTGGGGGGAGACAGGGTCTGTATTTCTTTTTTTTGCGCATTTTCCACCTCACCCCCTCCTATCGCCCTGGGGGTCAATTTTTTCCCTTAGCCATCCCCTTGTTTTTATCATTTAATTTTAGTTTGGTTTTGGTGACACAATCTTACAAGGCTTCAAGCTGTGCATATGTGAAGCACAGATGTATTTACAAAATAAAACCCAAAAATAAAAAAAATGGTGGTAAAATTTTTGAAATTTATTTTTTTCATGCATTTTTAAAAAATTTTTTTGGGGGGTGGAGGGGGGGGATTGGTTTTTAGGCTACATTTTTAGCGGTGCATTTTTTTGTTTTCAGGTTTGAGTTAAACAGTTTGCTTTTTCCTAGGGTTTTTTTTTAAAAAAAGCGGGGACAAAAATAAAGGGTTATTAACTTTGTCTGATTTAAAACATTATTGCTTTTCATGTTTTAAAATGACCATGAAAATGCGCACTGAGTCAAATTTTTAAATTTGAAAAAAAAAAATAAAAGCCAAAAATAAAAAAAAAATTCTTCAGGCGTTGTTCGAAAACATGTTTTGTTTAAAATTTTTTGGTTTAAAGGGGGTAAAAAGTTTTTAAAGTCTGTCTTTATGCACAGAAACATGTTTTGTATGATGGACCCCAGTTGTATGGTTCCCGATGCAGGGAACCGGCGGGGGGGGGCTGTTCTCCATATTTAATTTATGTTTCATAAAGATTTTAATTAAAGATTAGGGGTTTTGGTTTTGGTTTCTCATGGGGGAAACTTTTTTTGCCTATTCTGATGAGATGCTTTTGTTATTTTTAAAAAGGAAAAACTTCAGAAAATGATTTTTTTATTTTTATGTTATTCATGTCAGTGGCTTTTTCAGTACAACCGGGGTTAAGTGTGCGTAATGATATTTTAATGAAAGGGAAGGGAATCTTTGGTCAAAGAAAGAAATTTAAAAAAGGAAATGAAACCCCCTTTATTTAATCAGTAAAAAACATCTTGAGTCGACTTTACTCAATGGGAAAATACCGGGTAGGGTTTTAAGGAGTATAAAATAAACAAAGAAAAACTTTTTGGTCGGTAATAACGGTTTACATAAAGGGTTTTACAACCTGTAAACTTATAAGAAATAATACTTCCATTTTTCCCCAAAGATTTTGTATGCAGCGAGTGCTTAAAAATATTTCTGCTAATGTAAAAAATCTGTTTAGAAAGGGCACATGATTATTATTAAGTGTTGAAAGGGAAATGAATGCGAACAAAAACGGATTTTTGCCCTTAGTTGTTTTGTTGTTTTCCATAAAAATGAGATAGATGAAAAAAATTTTTTCGGGGCATTATGTAACCTATGGTATTGTGCGTGAAGAAAATGTTCTTTTTAAGAATTGCTGCAACAATTACATATTAATACTAAATCGTTTGTTTTAAGATAAAACGAAGCGGCTTTCCGTTCGCTTTTTAAAAAAGGGTTTTAATTAAAAAAATTTAAATAAAAAAAAATGAAAAATGATGCATAAAAAGTAGATTTAATAGTAAATCATCATTATCTTAAATTTATACTTCGATTATTTTTTAAAAAAAAACTTTAAATATTTTTTTTTTTTTATTTTATTTTTTGGGAAAGATATTGGGAAGCTAAATTTTGGGATCTTATTTGTTATGCGCCCGTTTTCTATCTTCGGGAAAAAAAAGGAAAATTTAAGATAATAATTCTCAAAAATTTGTTTCTTAGTTTTAAAAATCGATTTTTTTTTTTTAAATATCTTTTTCTTCGTAAGCATATGACTTAACCTGATTCATTGCAATTTGTCCAAAATTGAAATTTGTAAAAAAAAAAAAATTCTTTAAAATCGATTCTTTCACCTTAATGATGATTTTACTTTTGCAAAATTAGATGGAAAAAAGGCAAGGTGTAAAAAAATAATAAAAACAAATCTATGTAATTAATGTTATAAAAGTTTTGAAACTTTCAAAATTCTTTTGCTTTTAAAATTTTTGTTTATTTTTACGATTTAAAAAAAAAACCTTTAAAACATTTAGAAAACAAAAAAATCGTAGGAAAGTAACTGTATTTGTCTTTTCTTCGGGTTTTGCAAAAAAAGGGGATAGCAAATGCAATAAGTACCGAAAAGGGTTTGTTTGGCTCTACTAAATTAACAATTCATCGTAAATGCGATCTTTTACTCAAAAACGTACCCAAAATTTCACATTAACGCAACTTTCATTCCGCAAAAAACAATGGGATCTTGCTAAACCCAACCAATGCCCACAAACATTTCTTTCTTCAAATTAAAATTCCATGAATTACCCCTTTTACGAAAAACTGATTTTTTGTTTGAAAACGGAATCGCTTGAAATTTTCTGATTTTTTGGCTGAAAGGTACGGCATTATTTGTTTTTTTAAAAGTTAAATTTTAACAATCTTTTGATTTTTTTAAATTTAATTTTGCTTACAAAAATGTTGTCAAAAACAAGTTACCAACAAAAATTCTTTAAGGTATTTTTAAAGATTGGCACAATATCAGAGCTGGAGCGCGTTACGCATTGAATGAATGATTTTTATTTTTTATCGACGTCAAAACCCCGGACAAAAGAAAAAATCTTTTTTGCAAGGACAACAGCTAACGTTCTTTTAATCAAAAAAAAAAGTATCTTCGGAATCGAACAGGTTTTTTTTCACATTTTAAAGTAGGCTTTCCATCAAACAGAATAACGCAATGTTTGTGCGAATCACTTGAAATTTTAAGACTTATGAACGAAAAGTTTGGGCATTTTTAAAAATTTTAAGTTCTTTGGTCAAATTGGGCGATTTTATATGTTTTTTCAAAAAAATTTTTGCTTAAGTATGCATGCGTCATAATCACGTGAAAAAAAAAATCTTGCGTATGCTTCACTTTCAAGTTTAACCTATCAATCTAAAAGTTTAAAATTAAGATTGATTTTTAATTTCTGATCCCAGGCGAAAAAATTTTTTAAAAAGATTTTTTTTTTTTTTTGTGACGTCAAAGCCACTTTCAAAGGGAAAAATCATTCAAAAATCGAATGTAAATTTAAAAGCGATATGTGTCCAATTTATCTTGTAACAATCAGGGGCTTTGAACTTTTAAAATTTTAAATTTTTGACCAAAGTTGAAAATCGGATTGCCATAAAATTTAATCTTTTCAAATTGGGAAATTTAAATGCCAAGGTGGACAAATTCCTAAAATACACTTTTGAAAAAAATTCAAGATAATCGGACCAATATTGAAGGCTCTAGACGAAAATTAAACTTTTGAAGCTGCGTCATTACGCCAATTAATATTGAAAATGAGAATGTAAAAAATATTCTTTTTTATCGCTCCCAATTTCAATTTCAAAAAATTGCTAAAAATTATGATGACAAAAGCGAGGGAATTTTGAAAAAATAGGATTTTGCCATTAAAGCTTTATAACCCGTGACTTAAAGGGAAAATTTTTCAGAGAAAAGAAAAAACCTCGGGGCCAATAAGCTGCCCAAATTTTCATCTTCTATTATCAGTACCCTTTTTTGAAACTTTAAAATAATTTAGGCCCAAAAGTTCGAAACTGGGTTTTGCCATAAATTTTAAATTTTTTCAAATTTTAAAAAAATTGAAAGCAAGGTGCAACTCTCATAATATACATTTTCTGTGAAAATTCAAGAAAAAATTAAAAAAAAAATAAAGGCCTAAGCGCGAACAAACTTTTGAAGCGACGTAAAATTGTTAAAAATTAAAAATTTTTGAATTTAAAAATTTATCTTTTTTTTGGGGTTTTTTAATTTTAGTTGCTTAACCTGAAAACTTACCGAATTAACCCTTTGTTTTGGGTTTGGGAAAAAAAGGAATAATAAAGTGCTTCGTTTAAAACGAATAAAAGGGACTTTCTGCAACACCCCCTTATTGTTATTAGAAGATAAATTAATAGATAATCGCCCAAATTGCAACTTTCTATCCCCTTTATTTTTTATTAAAATAGCAAAATGAACACTTCTTAAATTTTTTAAAAAAAGCCGCCCATATCTTGACATGATTTTTATACAACATTTATACTTGTCATATGACATGAAAGAAAAATGAACAGTTTTGAATGTAAGTTTCTAACTTTCATCACCATAGAATTTCATCACTCCAGCTCGTTGAAACCCTTGTTTAATTTTGCCAGTAGGAGAAGTTTGAAATTTGAAAAGTGCTTTTCCTTTTCGACCCCTTAAAACGTAGTTAATGTATTTAGCGTTTTTGGGGCGTGTTTGGGTTTCCGAGTTTTGCCAAAAATTCCGGGAATTTCGAACTTGGGAATTTTAAAAGGAAAACATCCCACCCACAAAATGATGAAATATAAAATTTGTTAGCATAACAATGCAGTTTTTTAGAGGGTCTAAAATTGGGGCTGCGTGTAATTTTTCAACTTAAAACTGCCGCTGCTACTTGTTGCAAATCGGATTTTTTCTTGTCCCCCGTTTAATGTATTAACTTCAAGCTTATTTTGGAAACAGTCAACATTCGACAAAAAAAAAAAAAAAATCAAGATTTTCCCATCAATTGAAATTTGATATTTTTTTTTTTTTTTTAAGTCGTTGCGCAAGTTTTTTAAGCTTGGTGACCCCGCGCGTGACCTTTTCCATATTTTTATGATGCAATTTTGAAATTTTATTTTCCATGAAACTTTTTATATGAAGTCCAATTTCGTAAACTTGGTACCTTTTAAAAAGCTCTTAAAACATCAAATTTTTTTATAATAATGTATAAATTTATCTTCATGTTTCTGACATATTGACTGAAAACCTAAAAGAAAACAGCATATTATCAGAAAAATTTCTTCATTCATTTAGTTTTTTTGCTTATAACTTTGTATTGCGTAAACAATTTTAATAAATAAATATCTTTGGAAAACGTCAATTATTCAGCTAAATTTTTTTTAAAACATATATTTAAAAAAAATCGTATTTTTTGAGATATGGCTACATATTGGTAGGGGGTACTCAAAATTTCCTCACGTGCCTAAAAACCCATAAAAATTTCATCGTCCTAGACATTGAACATATTAAAAAAAGGGTTTAGTTGGAAAAAGAAAGAATAATAAAAGAAAAAATGACGTAAGTGACGTCATATACGTTTTTTTTCAATAATTTTTAAACACCCCGAACCCACAAACTGACAAAATTTAAACCCTTTTAAAAAGGACAGTTTTTATAAGCATTTTAAAAAATTACTCCCTTTGGTTGAAACTTGGTCCGCCATAGATGCTTTGGCTTTTCGAATTTTTAAAAACGGGCACCGTTTTACACAATAAGAGTAATATACACTTTTTGTGAAAATTTCATGAAAATTGGGTCATTAATATTTGGGTCTGGACCTGTACAAATTTTGAGTCAATTTCAAAAGTGACTCATATGACGCTAGGCTTCTGAAAATCATTGAAATCAAAAATTTTAGATTGATTCTTTGTCATTACATTTTCATTGTCCCCCCGATAATTTCAACATATAGAATACTCTTGATAATTTTAGAAATACATTTTATTTATAGCGTCACTCGTCAAAGGCATTTATTTTCACAAAATGTTTAAGACTCCCAAGACATATACTGACCAATATCACTTTTTATCTCAAATAGGGCCGTTTTTTTTCATTTAAAAATTTACGACCCTTGGTTTGAAATTTTAATTCGCATAGAACCTTGGACTTTTTGAATTTTGAAAACCCGGAACCGGTTAAAAAAAAAACTTATTTTTAAACCCATTCGTGAAATTTGATAAAAAACGGCCCTTTTTAATGGCCTGGCCCGGTACAAACTTTTTAGTCAATTTCAAATGTACGTCATATGACGTCTTAAAATTGAAATCGAAATTTCAGATCTTAAGCACGGCATTACTTTTTATTGCCCTTTAAAAATTTTAATATTAGAAAAAACTTTTTTAAATTAGAAAAATTTATTATTATAATGACGCACGTGCGTTAATGACATTTATTTTCACAAAATGTTTAAGACTTCCCGAGCCTTATACTGACCCCCAAATTTTTTCTTTCTATCTCAAACAGGACCCATTTTTTAAAAATTTGAAAATTTACGCCTTGGTTCGAATCTTTGGAAAACGCTATGAACCCCCGGACTTTTCGAATTTTTAAAAAGGGGCCCGGGATCCAAAAATAGAACTTAAATTAAAATTCTGTGAAAAATTTGATAAAACGGTTCTTAAAATGGCTTGGACCGCGTACAAAAATTTTGTAGTTATTTACGTTTGACGTATATGCGTCTGAGATATGAAAATCAAGAAATAAAATAACTTACTTTGGAAATAGACACCAAAAAATTTTTTTGTCCCGGACCATATTAAAATAATAAATATGTGTTAAAAAATTGAAATTTGATGACGTCTTGCTCACAAACGTCCATTTTCCAAAAAATTTTAAATCTATCGGAATCATAACTGACAAAAAAAAACCTTTTGTTCATTTAGGGACGATTTTTGGCATTTATCAAATTTTTGTCCCTTTGGGTTTTAATCTTGCTTGCCATAGAACGTTGCTTTTTTAATTTTTAAAAACGGCAACGAATGCACAACAGAACTTAATATACACATTCGTGAAAATTGATAAAAATCGGGATATTAAATTATCGCTCTGGACCCCCGTAAAACTTTTTTTAGCAAATTGCCCTTGACGTCTATGACGTCTAGGCTATGAAAATTAAAATTTTTTAAATTGCTATGAATAATATGCCTCGAAATTTTATTCCCTAGGAGATTGAAAAGAAAATCCGTGAGGAAGAAAAAGAATAATAAAAAAGATTTCGTTTGTCCCGAACAAACGATTTGGGGCTTTCTGCCCTATGGCTTAATGACATTATGATTAAACTTTGATTTTTTTCCCAAAGATGGTCCTAACAGGCCGTGGGCAATGTCCCCTACCAATTTTTTAAGACATAGGGTTATTTTTTCCAAAAAAAAATAAAAACGATTTTATTTAAGTGTCACTTTGATCCCGACCTTGACCAAAGACCTGAAAATTTAAAAAAAGATCGTGAACTGGCCATTGCATGTCCCTAACTGTTTTAAAAATAAGGATTTTTAATTTTCAAAGGAAACGGGACAAGGATTTTTATATTAAAAATTCACTGTGACTTGACTTTTGTCTAATGACCTCAAGTCAATAAGGGTTTTCAATGAAATGGGCAAATTTCCCTTTTCAAATTTTAAAATCTATGTTATTCCCTTTTCCAAATTTTTTTTTGCGGCAAGGCTTTTCCTAATGTCAAATGACCTTGACCTTTTAAAAAAGACCCCAAAATCAATGTGATCTTCAATATCCATTTCAACCCCTCACTAAGTATGAAAACAGCACAATTTAGTCTCAAGTTATTGAGTGGACATTTTATTGGCTAAGGAAGGACAAAAGGGGCATAAAAAGGGCAAATTACTAACTTGGAATTAAGAAGCTCGTACAATATCATTTTTTTCACTTTTTTTTTTTTCCTACTAAACGGCTTTTTAGTTAATAATTTTAAGAACCATGCAAAAGTACAAATAATCGTCTAAATTCTTTTTTTTTTGTTATTCAAAAATGATGTCCCAAATTCAAAAACCCAATACCGTTAGAAGGGCTTCAAATTCCCTAAATTTCCTGCTTTTTTTGGATGTATCTTTAGGTTTTTAAAATATGGATAGTTTACTTCTAGAAAAACTCAAAAAAACGGCAAAAAAATGTTCTTCAATTTATTTACACCCCCATTTACAAAAACAATGTTTCTTTAGTTAAGCAGTTTAAAGGGACTTGGGGGAAAACCCATTTTCGTTTTTTTGCAAAATCAACGATCCAACCCCAATATCAAAAAACTAAACTCATCTGGAATATCTTTCAAATTTACAAATTTTCCAATAGTGTCTCCAAAATATTTATTGTTTTTTAGATATAAAAAGATAAGAAATATGACCTTAAATCATGATTTTGCGGAAACGGATGCACCATTTTGCGGGAACAAGGTTGCACTTTATTGAAAGTTACGTGTAAATCGATCAAAAAATAAAGGCAGGGGCCCAAAAAATTTCTTATTTCTAAAGCAAAAATTCTTAACTTCCGACGTAAAAGACGAATACGACTTCATTGTCAGGGAAAACGAAAAGATTCAAGACAATAGGTTTCCAATGTTTTTGTTCTAGCACTCAGTGGGTTTGTAAACGAAATTATGATTTTTTAAAACCAAAGTTTTAAACCGTTTTGGCATTAAATCTCAGCTTTTTTGGAATTTTTTTTAAAAGTTTTAAATTTAAATACGAATCAAACCCATTTGCACTTTCTGTGAAAATATCAAGCCGCCCGGCTGGAAAAGTCGGCGAGCGCAAATCAATTTGGTAGCATTTTTAACGTGACAAACAACTAATTTAAGATAAAATTTTTGCATTCAAAATCACTTTGAACCCCCAAAAGGAGGACAAAAAATAATAAAAAAAAAAACATAACAAACCCAATAGGACTTTCTGCTTGAGCAGAAAACCCTAATAAAAATTTAAAAAAGCCGTAATGACAAGGCAATATGTTATCGGTCCTGGTGTAAAACCTTCTTCCTAAAAAGCACCCCTTCTCTCAAATACCACGCATTACCTTTCAATCGGGCACTCTTTTCCCCGTAGGAACGTCCGGAAACCCTAAACCGCTTTTGTTTTTTTCTCAAATTTCAATTTTTGATACAATCCTAATCAGAAAAACAGAATTCTGCTATGTTTGTGACGTAATCACTTGAATTTTCAGGACTTTTTGACATCTTGGACTACGACATTGGGGAAATTTAAAATTTAGATGGGGGATCCCTTTAGTGAACCTTCACAAACGATGCTAAAATAAAAATTTATCCATGTAGAACTCTAGTTGCCATGGAACGGAAAAAAAAAAAATTATGAAATCACTCCTTCAAAACCTGGCCGATTTTAAATTTTTGGGACAGTGTTCCTTTCTAACATTACCAAGATTGAAAATTATTCCCATCCGTAAGAAAACATGGGCCCCCAGGGGGGGGCTTATTGCCCTTTTGGGAAATATTAAAAAAATTTAAAGACATCTCCTCTGAAACCCACCGGAAAGAATATGGTTTACTTGGCAAGGTGTCTTTTGGCCGAACCTTCACAAAAGTTGCTAAAAAAATTTTCCATGTAGAAATCGGTTGCCAGAAAAGAAAGAAAAATGGAATCATCTCGTTTGAACTACTTTTGTTAAAAAACATACCCTGGGGGTCCAAAAAAATTGGCTAGCCCCGGGGGGGTCACTTATTTTAAATAGGCTAAATAGGAAAACCTTGAAAATCTTTTTCAAAACCACAAGGCCTGGGGTTACGATATTTTGTGTGCGCTTGTCTTGTCATGGCCCTGGGGTCAAAATTTTTGGCCCCCCCATAGAGGTACCAATTTTACTAGGTTAATATTTAAAAAACACTTGAAAAATCTTCTTCTCAGAACCTCAAGGCCGGAGTTAAGATTTTTGGTATGTACATTTAATGGGTCTTCCAAATTTGCAAAATCAGATTTGGTAAATTTGGCCCCCCCAAAGGGGTCCCTTTTTTCATAGGCAAAAATTTGGAAAAACTTAAAAATCTTTCAGAAACCACAAGACCCCGGGTTTAAATATTTTTTTTTTAGCATTGTCTAGTAGATCTCTACCAAGCTGTTCAAAACGACCCTGGGGTCAAAATTGGTCCCCCCTCAGGGGTCCCTTTTTTTAAATAGTTTAAAATAGGAAAAACTTAAAAAAACTTCTTTTTAGAAACCCCAAGGCCGGATTTAGATATTTGGTTGCAGCTTGTGTAGTGGATCTATACCCAATTTTTTGAAATCATAACCCTGGGGTCAAAATGGCCCCTCCCAGGGGTCACTTGTGTTTTAAAATAGGCTAAAATAGGAAAATTTTACACTTTTTTTTCCAAAAAACACAGGCCCGGAGTTTAGAATTTGGTTTTTTACATGGGTAATAACCCCACCAATTGTTCAAAATTTACCCTGGGGTCAAAAATTTTTTTGCCCGGGTTACTTATTTTCCTACTGAACCAGGTGAGCGTTCAGGGCCCTCATGGCCCTCTTGTTACATTTAAAGAGGACTGTGTTCTTGGTTCCCTTGCAGAACCAATTTTTAATTATGTAGTTTTTTTAAAAATGGTTTCGAAAAGCTACATTTTAAAAATGTAATGAAAACAAAGCCACCCATTCCCTTTTGAATGAATTGGGTTTAAATTTTTGATTATTTCTTGAAGTCACGATTTTTACTGATTTTATATAAGTTTTCACTCACAACCTCAAATTTGGGGGCAGATTTTTTTCATTTTTTTAAGATGGTGTTGTCGAATAGTAAAGGATATGAAGTTTTGCAGGGTTTGAAATGCAGAAAAAATCCTTTCTTTTGTTCGAAAAAAAAGGAGTTGGTTACGAAAGTGTTTGTACCAACGAATGTCAGTAAAAATGCACTGTATATAAACCTTATTTGAATGAATGCGGCAACAAGGACACATACCAAAGGGGTCAGTATTTCAAGCCCGATAATAACATTGTTAAATTAAATGATAAAAAGTAAAATTTTAATGGCATGATTTTTTGGGGAAGATAGACAACTAGGGTTTAATTTTACCAGATTTTTGTTAAAAAAATTTGTAAAATTGTAGCTTTTTAAGCAACATCACTTTAAAACCATTAACCCCTACACCGAAGTTTTTTCAGAAGAACTATTACGAAAAGTTTTTTTTTGTAAGTTTTGGGCTTACTATCTTGCGGTTATTCATTTATCCATAATCCATTTAAGACGTTCCCCAGAATTAATTTTAACTGCACGGAAAGTGTACATGAGCAGGGGAAAACAAAAATTTGTTTGGGTTTATTAACTTTCAAATTTCTGAAAATTTCAAACCCCTTTTGGGCAGGTTTGCGCATTGAGACACATTGAAAATTCCCTTTCAAGTTAAGTATTTTTATTTTTAATATAAGATTCTGTTTTGAAAGCTTTTCTAAGTTAACGGCATGTCAAGGGAAGTCTATAAATAACACTGCTGGGTTTAATGATTGACTAAAAAACCCCTTCAATATTAATCTTCTAATGTGTAATCTTGTTTTGCAAACGGCGCCAAACGCTAGGCAAGGCTGACGATAACTAGAACTTACTTTTAAATTTTTAAAACCCCCGCTCTCACATTGCTTTTAAAATTTTTTTTTACTACGAAACAAAAAAAGAAAACTGCATGACGGTAGGACACTTTAGACCAAAGAATTTTTACTTTCTTGTTTTAAGGGAAAAAGAATTTTAAAAAATTTATATGAGATAATTTTGGGGTTCATTTACAAGGGATCATTTTTTAATTTACCAAAATTTTTGGGAGAAATTATTGTTACCAGTACCGGGGCTCAGCTTAGTCATTAAAAATAAGTAAAAATTAGCGTTTTTATGTTTTTAATATTTCATTTAAAAATTTAATTTTGTATTATTTGATTACTGTATAACAATGTTTTAGGATACCCAAAATTCGGTTTCCCAACCCAAAAAAAATAAAATACAATATCTGAGACTTATGTGATTTTATGCGAACTTACTTTAAATTTATTCAAAAGCAGTTTCTCTAGATCCTTTTGGGGATTTATTCAATGAATACAAAGAACAAGACCGGTCAAAACATGACAAGTATAAAAAAGCAATACAACATTTCCCTTTAACATTACAATTTACCAAATCACCATATAGGTACTAACTGGACGTATCCCTCCGGTCATATCATGGTATATTCTGTAAAAACAGGGGTTAAAAAATTGCCTTTTTTCTGGTAACAGGGTAAAAAAATGGGCGGTCGGTCGGTTTTCTTTTTTTTTTGGGTCTTTTTTTTTAAAGCTTGGATCTAATGTGGAAAAGAAAGACATGCCAAAATGCCTTTTACTTTTTTTTGCAAATTTTAGAAGCTTTACAGAAAAAAAAATCTTTCAGTTTTAAAACATCAGTTCCTTCGTGATATGGGGTTGGTTTCCGGGACATGACACATATATTATTAAAGATATCTGGGTGCGAGAAATTTTTTTACAAATGGCGGAGGCAATCACCTGTGTCTTCAAACACGTTCTTATGTTTTTTTAATTTGAAAAAAGGCAAAAACTCGAATGGTATCGCTTACGAATTGTTTACATTTTCCACTCTCTACCCCTTGGTTTTATCTGCGGTGAGAAAATATTTTTTCGGCAAAAGGGGGGAAAATTTTTCAAGAAATGTATTAGACGAATAATGTCTTTATGAAAATCATTGGGAGTTGTAAAATATTTAAAGTGTATGAGGACCCCCAAATTGTTGTTAACCCCCTTAAAAAAAAAAATTGTTCGCAAAGTTTTTTAGGCGTAGTTTAACTTTGTTTTCGATATTTAGAAAGAGTTTTGAAAAAGAATCCATAACCCCAAAATGGCTGACCCTAAGTTTCGTTTGTAACTTGTTTTAAAAAAGGAAAAAAAGCGATTAAAATCTTAGAATAAATAGATATTAGTAGTGTAAAAAATAGGATTCTCGCGGCCCTTTGGTTTTAGGAGGAATTACGTTTATAAGAGGCGTGTCAGTCCCATCTTATTGGAGGAAAATTTCAGTTTTTCAGGGGGGGTGTCAAGTCGCCCAATTTTTTTGGGGGTATATAGGTTATATGGGGGGGTGTCCCCCAATTTCGACTGCGTAAAAAGCAGTGGGAAATTTAGTAAAAGTGTTTTGATAAGGTTGTCATTGAAGCACCATGTAGTGGACTGTGTGGCTGCGGGATTCAAAATTTAATTAAAAAAAAATTTTCAGAAAGGTGAGAGCTGTGTTGCAATGAAGCGCATTCCAAAAATTTTAAAAGGAAATCACGGAGTTAAAATGGTGTCAATTTTAGTTTTCTAGTCACAAGACTTACAAAATTTTAAATATATTTTAAAGGGCCAAATTTTGGAACTTTTTTTAAACCCCCAGAACCTTAGCTTTTTAATCTGGGAAAAAAGTATTAAATTGCACTCGAACTAATATACATTTTGTGAAAATAAATAGTAAATCCGCCCAGGAAAAAAAAGGTGTAAGTACGAAAAAACTTTATATAAATGTAAAAATTGACGTCATGTGAGCAAGGGAAAGAAAAATTTATAGATTATAAATTTCAATCGCGTCAGATTGGGCCTAAATTTTTCGTGATTTTAGACCGCCAGCCCTATTAAAAAAAAACCCCCTTTTGGGAAAGGAAAAAAAAAAAAAAAAAACGAAAAGAAAAAAAGGGAAAAAAAAACCCCTTTCCTTTTTTTAAAAATTCAATTTTCTAGACTTCCTATACAAACTCTATCCGAAAAACATTTTTTGCCTTTTGATGACTTAATCTTGAAACTTTTACGACTTTTTGACACTTAGGTTGCATCATTCCCGCAAATTTAGTTCATACAAAACTTGTGTTTTTTATGTTTTTTTTAATAATTCATCTTTAAATTTTTTGTGTCACAATACGTACCAAAAATAATCCTTGGGGTTTAAAAATCACTTTAATTACAGATGTTAATCCTGAAAAAAATGTTTGACTCAAAGTTCATGAAATACAGCGTTTTTAATTTCGTTTTTAAAATACACTTTTGCTTTTGTCATAAATCCCCCAAATTTAACCCGATCTTCAAAATAAATTCCCGAAAAAGGCCTTTCAAAAAACACACAGATTTTTAAAACCCCCAGTGTCCAGGTGGATTTTTTCGTTTTTGAGATAACCTTTCGAATAAAAAAACCCATAACTGATATCCCTTGACCTTACGACTTTCCGGAAAAGGGAAATGCAAGGAAAATGAATCTATGTTTCCCATTCAGTGAAAATTTTTGCAAAACGGGGCAAAGTTTAAAGGGATGTCGGGCCAAAAACCCAAATTTTGGATTAAAAATTTATTAAAAAGCTCAGGGCATCTTTTACGTCAACATGTAGTTTTTTTCAGAGCTGTAAAAAAATTTTATAAGAAACCCCTGTTCTGTCCCAAAATTTTAAAATTTTAGCTATTGAGTGCTTCTTTTCTTAAATAAATTTTCGGGCCCAAAATTTTAAACTTGGGTTTAGCCATAGACCTTGGTCTTTTTGAATGTTGCAAAATGTAAATTATTCGCACAACAAAAGTCCCAAAACCAACATTTGTGAAAAAAATCAAGTCAATTTCTTTGAATGCGGCTGTAGGCGGTACAAGCTTTGGTAGCTTTTTTAACCCCAGGTAGTGACATCACTGAGAAAAAATTACGCAAAAAAAAGCGCCAAATACTGTGCTACTGTAAAAATTTCTCTGCGCCTTGTTGGTAAACCCGTTTAATTTGAAACCCAAAAAGGGAAGAAAAAAGTAGAATAAAAATAATAAATAACTGACTTCTTTTGTTTTGAACAAAAGATAGGGCTTTCTGCACGCAAACCCTGAAAAACCTGGTGGTTTTGAATTTTTTGGGAAAACCCCCTTTTAAACCCCACATGAAGTCGTAAAATATAATTTGTGAAAAAACCATGCCAATCCTCCAAAATGACGGCTGGCGCGGGATGAATTTTTGGGACTTTTTTAAGTTTTGATGTCTGTGACTTTATGAAAATTTTCTTTAAGTTTAAAGTTTATGATTCCCAATAGGACATTAAATTTTCATTGTTATGAACCCCTTTTCAATGGTTTGCATTAGGAAAAGGAAATTTTTACAATTTGAGGTATTGCGTTCATTTTACAAAATGCAAAGGAAACCAGAGAGTTAATCGTAAATAACAAACTTCTACTCTCTAGAAACGTTTTATGCGTATTTAAAGTTTGACGTCCTTGGTTCGAATCTTGGATTTTTCAAAGAAAACCTTAGTTCTTTCGAATCTTTGGGAAAACCCTTGAATCCTGCACAATGAGGTCTAATTAAAACTTCTGTGAAGATTCCTGCCAATCTATCAAAAAAAAGACGGCTGTACGAGCGGGCAAACTTTGGAAATTATTTATAGTTCTGACGTCATGTGCGTCATTGAAAAAAATTTAAAATTGAATTAAAAGTTCCCGATTAGGTAAAAGGACATTTTATTTTCATTGTCTATGGCTTTGCAAATGAGGAAAAAGGGCTCAAAAAATCGGAAATTCTAACAACTTTTGACGTCTAGACGAAAAAGACGTTTATCTTTACAAAATGAAAAAGGAAACCCAAAAAGAGATTAATAATCTCGCCCAAAAATAAAAATTTCTTCTCATTAGAAACGATTTTTTAAAATTTTGAAATTTGGCCTTGGTTCGAAACCCTTTTTGTGAAAATTCCATGCCAAATCCCTCCATAAATGCGGCTGTACGGCGTACAAACTTTGGTCTATTTTTGTTCTGACGTATTTTCGTATATAAAAATTTTAAAAATTGGATCAAAATACTGATCACTTCCCAAAGGGCTTTTAATTTTCCCTTGTTTATGAACCCTTCAACAGATAAATTGAATCAAGAAATCGAAAAAATTTTATCAACTTTATGACGTCAAATGACGTCATTGACATTCATCTTTACATAAGAAAGGAAACAAGGACGTTTAATCTCGCCAATATCAAAATTTTTATCTCATTAGAAACGTTTTTTATTTTTGGATTTGAAAATTTGACCCCCTTGGTTTGAAAC
>CM037777.1:103704599-103754599 GCA_021229015.1 Solen grandis | reverse complement strand
TCTTCCCTTCCCAGAGCAATTCTCTTTATATTTAAATTTAGCTGATGATATTTGGTACATGTATCAATGACTTGGAGACGATGTGTCGCGAGCAAATTTTTTTATGAGAACCTCTTTTCCTTTCACAGTTAGTGCCCTTATTTTTTAAAAAAAAAAAGAGAAAATCTGAAGCATCACATTGTTCCTATTAAAATAGTCTGTGTACCAAACCCCGCCCTGGGATCCAGCAAGTATAACCAGGTTCGGCACCAGAAAAATCACAACACATTGCTTCGGTTACTTGATTTATTCTTATGCTGATGAATGGTAAAGAACTTAAATATTGATTTACTTACACCATGAGACCTCAAATTACAACACAATGTCATTCGAGAAACTGTTGACCACGAGGTCCAAGTGGCTGGCAGGCATTTTGTCCGAGAGGTTAAATTAGTGAAAAGATTACAAATTAGCGGAAAGATGTCTTTCTGGCCTATGAGGGACATGACACTCCCCATCTGATATCTCTAAGAAGATATCACTACACTAAATAAAAAATAAATCATAATATCTCTAAAAACTGCCAAAGGAACTTTAAATCTAAAGTTCAATATAGGTTCAAAATTATTAACGTGTCCCTGGACAACAATATTCTGCAGCCTATTTATCAAACAACCCATCTTAAGCTCTGCATACAAAACTATCTGGGGCCCTTCAGACAAATTCAAATGCAGGACAGAAGACAGACACCATTTAATCAAGGCACTCACTTTCCCAATATGTATAAAAACAAAAAATAAACACACTATAGCAATCTCATTGCATGATTAAAACACAATAAATTTGTGAATGTTTTTTCATTCACAAAGGTCACTTATATTAAAATATCAACAGTCTGGTTTGGGCAATATCTTTGCAAGACAGTCAATATCTCACAAGTAGCACTGTATCCACAACTGGCCTCACGAAAAAAGTTTGTCTGCCATCCTTTAGTACACAAATTTCTACTTTGCGAATTTTACCATCATTACTAGGAAATGTCTTGCTTATCCGCCCCAAAGGCCAACAATTGCGAGCTACCTCACGGTCTTTCAGTATGACTATATCATTCAGTTTCAAAGGAATTTGATCTGAATGCCATTTAGATCTAGCTTGCAATGATTGAAGAAACTCTTTCCTCCAACGCAACCAGAATTGACCTGCAAGATACTGGACATGTTTCCATTGATCCTTATACAAACTTTTCAAGGACAGGTTGTCAACTGACTGCGAGCTATGATCTAGTTTCATGTTAAGCAAGGCCGATGGACTCAAGACTTCTGGACAATCTGGATCTGTGGAAACCGGTACAATAGGACGTGCATTTATGATTGCACTCACCTCAGCCATAAGAGTGACTAGAACATCATGGGTAAGATTGTGTGTGTTTGAGAGCATTGATTCCAATATACGTCTCACTATACCTATCATACGCTCCCAGACCCCTCCCATGTGTGAGCTATGGGGAGCATTGAATATCCATACACTGCCAGATCTATTGAGGAAGCCCTTAAGTGGTCCATCCTCAACCTGAACAGCTTCTACACCAATATGATCTGTTGCACCCACAAAATTTGTACCACGATCTGACCTGAAAACTTTGACATTACCACGGATTGCAATAAATCACCTAAGAGCATTTATAAATGCTGAGGATGACATTTCATCCACTACCTCAATGTGCACGGCCCTTATTACCAAACAAGTAAAAAGAACTGCCCAGCGTTTTGAACTAGCTTGGGAACTACGTGTCCTACGAGATACAACCTGCCATGGACCAAAAACGTCCACTCCCACATGAGAAAAGGCAGAAGCTGGTTCTGTTCTATCCAAAGGCAAATCAGACATTTTTTGTGACTCAAATTTACCCCTAAGTTTCTTGCAAGTCACACAGTTAAATATCAAAGAGGAGATGGCGCGCTTACCGCCAATGACCCAATAACCTCCTTGCCTAATTGCGCCCTCTGTGAACAAACGTCCCTGGTGATGTACTGACTCATGAAAAAACCTAATAAGTAGTTTTGTCACATGGTGGCTATGGGGAACAATTATGGGATGTTTTTCTTCTAAGGGCAGACTACTCTGACGGAGACGACCACCTACACGAAGTAAACCCGATTCATCAAGAAATGGATCCAGTGGCAACAAGGCACTACCACTGCCTATGGGATTTCCAGAGGATAGAGCATCCACATCTACCCTAAAACAATCATACTGTACTTCTCTGAGAATGACAGCAGTGGCTTTCAATTTGTTTTCCAAAGAAAGGCTCTCTGAACAAATTTGCCAACTCCTGCAGAGTGCATGCTTCCTGTAAGACCAAGCAATGTGTATAAGCACACTTATAGCATTGACCAGTTTGTTCCATGAGGAAAATCGTTCAAAACGACATGTTCCTAGACAGGATTCTTTGCTAATACAAGTTGTCATGGTAACTACACTAGTAACACTAGAAGTAGTACTAGTAGTTCGAACCTCTGAATCCAATTGGGGATCTACTAATGGGTAGAACTCTGGTAGCGTTTCTCCTTGATCCTTAATAAAGATGGCCCATGTAACCAAATACTACTACTTAACTGGGTTGGACTAGTACCTCTAGTCCCTACATCTGCTGGGTTTTTGTCCGATGAAATGTACCTCCACTGTCTTGGAGAACATACATGTCTTATCTTCTGTACTCGATTGTTTACGTAGGTATAAAATCTACGAGACTGATTGTTAAGATAGCCTAATACTACTCTACTGTCTGTGTAGAACCATATTTGAGCAAAATTTACACCCAGATTCTCTGATACCAACAAATACAGCTCTGTTGCTAGAACAGCAGCACAAAGCTCCAAGCGCGGTATAGTGTGTCCTTTAGAGGGAGCCACCTTTGCTTTGCCCATAACAAAACTTGCATGCTTGGTGCAACTATCTGAAAAACCAACAATATAGGCCACTGCAGCAATCGTTCAGGAGGGGACCAAAGTTCGAATCTTGGAAATAACGCGTTTTTTAAGAGAAAATATGGTAGGTCCCTTTAAACAGAAATATTGGCCGACTTTGATAAGATAGAAGAATTTTGTTTGTTTAAACAGATTCGCAAGACCTAGCCGCACAAAATATATAGTGTGGCAATTTCAGGAAATGCACCGTTTATCCGCTAGAGGCGTTCAAAGATCACTGAATACGGAAAAAATAAAAATTTCAAGTTTTTAAAATATTTCATTTTTCGTCATTTTTTCATGTTTTTTCGTTCTCCTGTATTTATTTCTTGTTCGATTTTCATGAAATTTTCACTGAATGTGCAGTATGATGTTCTTAATCAGCTTATACTTTAAAATAATAAAAGGTAGTAAAGGTCAAGGTCATATCAGCAATATCGATTTTTTCTTTGACCTCATATAGCTCAAAAACGGTAAATATTCTATCGAGACATAACGGGTATAAAATGTTATGCTTTAAGAGACCTTTCTAACGGTACCAAAATTTTAAAAGTCAGACATCAAATGAAAAAAATAATTATGAAAAAACTCAATTATAGGTACACACAGTGGTTTTCTGCATTTATCTCAGAGGTTAATCACATATCATTATAATTTTATTATCAGATTTATAGAATGTTTATTTACCTTTCTAACGATATGCAGTTTTTGAAGATCGGGTAAAAAATGGTCGAGTTATGTTAGATTTCCATACGTAGCTAAAGCCCAATTTCTAAAATATTTCAGTCCAACGCTTATCTTACTTGTACTGGGGTGTGTATATTTCTCAGTGTATTATTGGCCATTTGACCACAGCGTAGCTGGGATGATGTAAACAACTCGCGGTCAAGTGACTTTCCTGCAGTCTAATGCTGGTCTACCTGTACTGGTGAACTGGGGGTGTGTATAGTTCTCAGTGTATTGGCCCCACGGCCGGGATGATGTTAACCTTTATTGGTTGTTTTACAAATGTAGGACACAGTTTATTTAGCTTTATAAAAAAGAGGTACAATTTCATATAAAAAAAGTGAAAGGAATGATAGAAGAAGTAACAATAGCATTGTATGAAGCTTATCTAAGTGAGAAAACCGATGATGTTGCGGATGCAACTCTAGTTTTATTTTTCTTCTTCTGTCAAAAATTTGTCCCGAGCCTACAGTAACGTAGGATTAAGCTACGACCATGAAATTTTTAACACTTATTCACATTGTCCTGACTTAGATCCTTAGGAGCCATTTTTTCAGATTTGTCTCCCATTGTGCCGCTAGGTGGCGTTTATTATGTAATTGATTGTATTGAAAAATCTCCAAAATCCAAAGTCGGATTTAGATACGGTTTTTTTTTATTCTGTTCCTTATTGGCACCCCAACAAAATATATAGGTCTAGAAGTTCAAAAAAGATATCATTTCCTGTTCAGGAGGGGACCAAAGTTCGAATCTTGGAAATAACGCGTTTTTTAAGAGAAAATATGGTAGGTCCCTTTAAACAGAAATATTGGCCGACTTTGATAAGATAGAAGAATTTTGTTTGTTTAAACAGATTCGCAAGACCTAGCCGCACAAAAATATAGTGTGGCAATTTCAGGAAATGCACCGTTTATCCGCTAGAGGCGTTCAAAGATCACTGAATACGGAAAAAATAAAAATTTCAAGTTTTTAAAATATTTCATTTTTCGTCATTTTTTCATGTTTTTTCGTTCTCCTGTATTTATTTCTTGTTCGATTTTCATGAAATTTTCACTGAATGTGCAGTATGATGTTCTTAATCAGCTTATACTTTAAAATAATAAAAGGTAGTAAAGGTCAAGGTCATATCAGCAATATCGATTTTTTCTTTGACCTCATATAGCTCAAAAACGGTAAATATTCTATCGAGACATAACGGGTATAAAATGTTATGCTTTAAGAGACCTTTCTAACGGTACCAAAATTTTAAAAGTCAGACATCAAATGAAAAAAATAATTATGAAAAAAACTCAATTATAGGTACACACAGTGGTTTTCTGCATTTATCTCAGAGGTTAATCACATATCATTATAATTTTATTATCAGATTTATAGAATGTTTATTTACCTTTCTAACGATATGCAGTTTTTGAAGATCGGGTAAAAAATGGTCGAGTTATGTTAGATTTCCCATACGTAGCGAAAGCCCAATTTTTAAAATATTTCAGTCCAACGCTTATCTTACTTGTACTGGGGTGTGTATATTTCTCAGTGTATTATTGGCCATTTGACCACAGCGTAGCTGGGATGATGTAAACAACTCGCGGTCAAGTGACTTTCCTGCAGTCTAAATGCTGGTCTACCTGTACTGGTGAACTGGGGGTGTGTATAGTTCTCAGTGTATTGGCCATACGTGTCTGTATACCACGGCCGGGATGATGTTAACCTTTATTGGTTGTTTTACAAATGTAGGACACAGTTTATTTAGCTTTATAAAAAGAGGTACAATTTTCATATAAAAAAAGTGAAAGGAATGATAGAAGAAGTAACAATAGCATTGTATGAAGCTTATCTAAGTGAGAAAACCGATGATGTTGCGGATGCAACTCTAGTTTTTTTTTTTTTCTTCTTCTGTCAAAAATTTGTCCCGAGCCTACAGTAACGTAGGATTAAGCTACGACCATGAAATTTTTAACACTTATTCACATTGTCCTGACTTTAGATCCTTAGGAGCCATTTTTTCAGATTTGTCTCCCATTGTGCCGCTAGGTGGCATTTATTATGTAATTGATTGTATTGAAAAATCTCCAAAATCCAAAGTCGGATTTAGATACGGTTTTTTTTATTCTGTTCCTTATTGGCACCCCAACAAAATATATAGGTCTAGAAGTTCAAAAAAGATATCATTTCCTGTTCAGGAGGGGACCAAAGTTCGAATCTTGGAAATAACGCGTTTTTTAAGAGAAAAATATGGTAGGTCCCTTTAAACAGAAATATTGGCCGACTTTGATAAGATAGAAGAATTTTGTTTGTTTAAACAGATTCGCAAGACCTAGCCGCACAAAATATATAGTGTGGCAATTTCAGGAAATGCACCGTTTATCCGCTAGAGGCGTTCAAAGATCACTGAATACGGAAAAAATAAAAATTTCAAGTTTTTAAAATATTTCATTTTTCGTCATTTTTTCATGTTTTTTCGTTCTCCTGTATTTATTTCTTGTTCGATTTTCATGAAATTTTCACTGAATGTGCAGTATGATGTTCTTAATCAGCTTATACTTTAAAATAATAAAAGGTAGTAAAGGTCAAGGTCATATCAGCAATATCGATTTTTTCTTTGACCTCATATAGCTCAAAAACGGTAAATATTCTATCGAGACATAACGGGTATAAAATGTTATGCTTTAAGAGACCTTTCTAACGGTACCAAAATTTTAAAAGTCAGACATCAAATGAAAAAAATAATTATGAAAAAACTCAATTATAGGTACACACAGTGGTTTTCTGCATTTATCTCAGAGGTTAATCACATATCATTATAATTTTATTATCAGATTTATAGAATGTTTATTTACCTTTCTAACGATATGCAGTTTTTGAAGATCGGGTAAAAAATGGTCGAGTTATGTTAGATTTCCCATACGTAGCGAAAGCCCAATTTTTAAAATATTTCAGTCCAACGCTTATCTTACTTGTACTGGGGTGTGTATATTTCTCAGTGTATTATTGGCCATTTGACCACAGCGTAGCTGGGATGATGTAAACAACTCGCGGTCAAGTGACTTTCCTGCAGTCTAATGCTGGTCTACCTGTACTGGTGAACTGGGGGTGTGTATAGTTCTCAGTGTATTGGCCATACGTGTCTGTATACCACGGCCGGGATGATGTTAACCTTTATTGGTTGTTTTACAAATGTAGGACACAGTTTATTTAGCTTTATAAAAAAGAGGTACAATTTCATATAAAAAAAGTGAAAGGAATGATAGAAGAAGTAACAATAGCATTGTATGAAGCTTATCTAAGTGAGAAAACCGATGATGTTGCGGATGCAACTCTAGTTTTTTATTTTTCTTCTTCTGTCAAAAATTTGTCCCGAGCCTACAGTAACGTAGGATTAAGCTACGACCATGAAATTTTTAACACTTATTCACATTGTCCTGACTTAGATCCTTAGGAGCCATTTTTTCAGATTTGTCTCCCATTGTGCCGCTAGGTGGCATTTATTATGTAATTGATTGTATTGAAAAATCTCCAAAATCCAAAGTCGGATTTAGATACGGTTTTTTTTATTCTGTTCCTTATTGGCACCCCAACAAAATATATAGGTCTAGAAGTTCAAAAAAGATATCATTTCCTGTTCAGGAGGGGACCAAAGTTCGAATCTTGGAAATAACGCGTTTTTTAAGAGAAAATATGGTAGGTCCCTTTAAACAGAAATATTGGCCGACTTTGATAAGATAGAAGAATTTTGTTTGTTTAAACAGATTCGCAAGACCTAGCCGCACAAAATATATAGTGTGGCAATTTCAGGAAATGCACCGTTTATCCGCTAGAGGCGTTCAAAGATCACTGAATACGGAAAAAATAAAAATTTCAAGTTTTTAAAATATTTCATTTTTCGTCATTTTTTCATGTTTTTTCGTTCTCCTGTATTTATTTCTTGTTCGATTTTCATGAAATTTTCACTGAATGTGCAGTATGATGTTCTTAATCAGCTTATACTTTAAAATAATAAAGGTAGTAAAGGTCAAGGTCATATCAGCAATATCGATTTTTTCTTTGACCTCATATAGCTCAAAAACGGTAAATATTCTATCGAGACATAACGGGTATAAAATGTTATGCTTTAAGAGACCTTTCTAACGGTACCAAAATTTTAAAAGTCAGACATCAAATGAAAAAAATAATTATGAAAAAACTCAATTATAGGTACACACAGTGGTTTTCTGCATTTATCTCAGAGGTTAATCACATATCATTATAATTTTATTATCAGATTTATAGAATGTTTATTTACCTTTCTAACGATATGCAGTTTTTGAAGATCGGGTAAAAAATGGTCGAGTTATGTTAGATTTCCCATACGTAGCGAAAGCCCAATTTTTAAAATATTTCAGTCCAACGCTTATCTTACTTGTACTGGGGTGTGTATATTTCTCAGTGTATTATTGGCCATTTGACCACAGCGTAGCTGGGATGATGTAAACAACTCGCGGTCAAGTGACTTTCCTGCAGTCTAATGCTGGTCTACCTGTACTGGTGAACTGGGGGTGTGTATAGTTCTCAGTGTATTGGCCATACGTGTCTGTATACCACGGCCGGGATGATGTTAACCTTTATTGGTTGTTTTACAAATGTAGGACACAGTTTATTTAGCTTTATAAAAAAGAGGTACAATTTCATATAAAAAAGTGAAAGGAATGATAGAAGAAGTAACAATAGCATTGTATGAAGCTTATCTAAGTGAGAAAACCGATGATGTTGCGGATGCAACTCTAGTTTTATTAGGTTTTTTAGGGTGATAGACCCCAAATATGGGCAAGTACCAACATTCAGCATCATCTTGTAATTTGGGGGCAAGTTCTGCATGACCATTTGCAAGTAATTTGCTCATGAATTCAATAAAATGCTGTTTCTTAGCAGGGTGTTTATTCAAATTTGCTTGAAGATTTTTTGCCCTTTGAAAAGCTTGAGTTTTATTATTTGGAAGTCTTGGCCTAGACCTTTTAAAGGGAAGGGGTGCCGTCCACCTATTATCTGAATCAAGAACAAACTCATTCTTCATTATGGACAAAAATTCCCGGTCTTCTACAGACAGTGACTCTTTGTCGTCACACACATCAGAAGTGAATACAAAATCATATGTAAACATATGGTCAAGGTCAGAAGCACCCATACAGGGTTTAAACAAGGTATATCTTCCATTGTCAATAACATATGTAGCACAACATTCAGAATCATTTATGTCTTTCGTTTTAGACACATGGATTTTACTCGGACATGGAGGCAAAAGCGAGGCTCGCCCGTCACCCACTATGAAGGTCTTTTTTACATTTACATTTGGGACAATGTGTAAGTCACCAAGACAGACTTCACCTATCACTACCCAACCAAGGGGCAATCGCTGAGCAAAAGGGGAACCACTTGGACCTATCCGCTGCTCAAGGACATGATGGACATCTGGGATGTCTCTTCCTAGCAGAAGTAACATCTGGGCATTATTATCTATCTCTGGGATAAAGTGGCCTACATCAGATAAATGTGGGTGAAAGGCTGCCACACTAGGTGTCGGGATTTCATCCCTGTTGCTGGGTATATCCTGACACTCTATAACAGTGGGAAGGTCAAAATGAACACTTTTATCAATACATTCAACAACTAAATTGTCTAATTCCCTACCAGATTTTACAGAAACACCTGAACATGAAGTCATGGTATACTCAACAGATTTACCAGTTACATTAAGCAAGCGAAATAATTCTGGTTTGGCAAGACACCTATTACTCTGCTCATCAACAGTTGCATAACATTGAATACAATTATCAGGTTGGTCTTTAACATATACATTTACTAACATAATTTTTGCACAAGATTTGCCAGATCGATTTTCTCCACAAAGCTGGGTACATTTGTTGTCGACGCCTTGTCTATTATTGGCTGACTGTTGCTTGACACTCTGCTTGGCTTCTGTTGTTTGTTGTTTCTCCCCACCATTCTGAATGAACTTCTTGGCTGGAAACTTGCAGTCGCGAACCTGGTGATCCGAAGAATAACAACGAAAACACAATTTATTTTCAATCAAAAGGGATTTCTTTTCATCTTCTGATTTTGCTTTAAACACTTTGCAATCTCTTATAGAATGTGGAGCACCACTATGAATCAAACACACATTACTAGACTGACTGAAGGCACTTTGATCCTGAATTCCTGTTTTTGCTGCTGACAGACGGCCAGATGTTGATGCCAAATGGGAAGAACCATGGTCTCTTCGTCTGTTGGAGGTTGTGCTTGGCTGATTCTCAAAGTAGAAACTTGGATCATTGTAAATGACACTGTATTTTTTCACAAACTCAGTGAAAAAAGTGAAGGGTGGAAAAGGAGTACTGTGATTATCTTTATAACTTGATGCATGTGAGATCCACTTTTGTAGAAGGCTGTGGGGTAGTTTACAAACAATTGGATTCACACCAATGGATGAGTCAAAGTAAGATAAAGTTTTACTATACTTTGGATTTTTCATTAAGCCTTCTATCTCCTGCAAAATATCTGCCAAGTCGTATAACTTTGTTCTGTCCTTATTGGTTAGACTCGGAAATGATTTCAGTTTGTTTGAAAGAGAACTTAAAATGCTCTCTGGTGTTCCAAACCTTTCGTCGAGACGCTGCCAAATCTGAACAAGAGCTTCATCTGTATCATGTAAATAAGCAGTTCGGAGACTAAGGGCATGTTTCCGAGAATTTGGTCCCAAGTGCTTAATAAGAAGATCAATCTCCTCAGAGCTAGATAATAACATTTCATTACTCACAGATTGAAAACTAACTTTCCATGCTTGGAAATATTCACAATTATCATTAAAATTGGTAAGTCTGGAAAGAATGAGGTCTTTCCTCAATAGGAATTGGGCAAATTCACTTTGTTCATTTTTCAGTGTAGCAGTTACAATGGGTTTTGAATGATCTGTGTTAACATGATTGTTAACAAAATCATACACTCGTGACATTGGATCTTCAACTGTCTCTGGAAGAGGTGATGACTGAGATCCCATCATCTCGGCTAATTCTTTAGCTTCTGCAGCTAGAGAAGCTGCTTCTTTCTGTTGTTTCAATAGTTCTAATTCAGCATCAATGTCCGCTTGTTTTAATGCAGCTGAAGTTTTTTGTTTGTGAAGTTTCAACTCCTTTTGGGCAAAATGAACCCTAACCTGGGCTGCACGTGCCTCTGCTGTTTTGGTTAGCACAATACTGCTGCTTTGACGCTGACTACTTTGATGACTCTTTTTACTTGTTTCGGACATAATATCGATTTTTTCCAATTTAATAGAATGCACCTTTTTTAAATATTCTGTTACCTTTTGTTCAATAGGAATGAATAAATTGTCTAAATGATTAATCTCTGTGGCACTTTCTGATGTTTTAACACCTTCTAAATATTTCATGAACTCACTGTATGTCTCTTGTACAACTCTAAATAAAGATTCACAGTCATCTCGACATATATTGAGGGCTGATATTGTACTGTTAACTGATAGTCCAGAATCTAAATTAATGAAAGTTTCAAGTTTTGATAAACTGTTTTTAAACTTGGAATAATACCTAGTTGTCCTTTCTTCATATTCAGACATAGCTGCCGGAGTCAGCTGTCTTGTAGTACGTGTCTCCATGTTTCATATGGCTGAGCACAAGTCTGTGTTCTGCTGATTTCCATATGATCAGGGTTGAGGTTGTTGGTTTCTTTACTGTACCAAACCCCGCCCTGGGATCCAGCAAGTATAACCAGGTTCGGCACCAGAAAAATCACAACACATTGCTTCGGTTACTTGATTTATTCTTATGCTGATGAATGGTAAAGAACTTAAATATTGATTTACTTACACCATGAGACCTCAAATTACAACACAATGTCATTCGAGAAACTGTTGACCACGAGGTCCAAGTGGCTGGCAGGCATTTTGTCCGAGAGGTTAAATTAGTGAAAAGATTACAAATTAGCGGAAAGATGTCTTTCTGGCCTATGAGGGACATGACAGTCTGATGTTGCAAAAAATATTCCAAGGAGAGCTCTTCTCTTCAGAGTATTTGCTCTTTTTGGAAAATTATATCCACAGTATTACTTTGATCTTATTTAAGATAGGCTGATGATATATGCTTAATGTATTGACAAATTGTAAAGGATGTTATAATAAATTTTGGAGAATGGCCCTTTACTTTCAGTGTCATTTACCTTTGTCTTCAGCTAAATTCTCTTAAAATTTAAGATAGGCTGGTGATACATGTTTCATATACCAATAACATGGAACTCTTTGTTAAAAAAAAAAAAAAAAAAAATGTTAAGGTTTTGTATAATGTTGCCATTATCTGCACTATTACTACACTGATGTCCCACAAACTTCAAACATGTGTTTATCATCATCAGACCAACCAGTGGAAACAAGAACAGTAATTCTTCCAAATATATTTGCATATTTATGGCCCTTTTTGGACTTAGAATTAATGTTAAACTTTTGTTTAACATTGTTATTATCTCCAGTTTTACTCAGTGGATGTCTCTCAAACTTAACACATGTGTTTAAATATGGCCCTTTTTGGACTTTGAAAAATGTTAAACTTTTGTTTAACATTGCTATTTCTCCAGTTTTACATGATGGATGTCCCCCAAACTTCACATATGGCTTGATCATCATCAGATCAACAAGAAGATTCAGGAACTGCAACTCCTCCAATTTTTTTTATATCTATAGCCCTTTTTGGACTTAGAAAAACATTAAAGTTTTGTTTTCTATTCTCAAAAAAAAAAAGTATTTTATAAATGTGATACTAAAATAGTATATTATATATCTGAAGCATCTTGAAAACATATTTTCTATGCATTCCTATTTTTTTCATGCTGTATATTAAAATTACTTTTTGAAAAAAAATACACAAAAATAAGATTTTCTTTTACAATGTTTTATCTTTTACCACTGTAAAACTTTATAAAACCTTCCAATCACCAACCATTTTTTAAAACTAACTTATGTAGTGCCAATAAGTAACACTTATCAGTCAGAGACTTTTAAGTAGTCCAGTAACTTAACCAGTAGAACAATCACCCTTTAGGGGTCCTAGGCTGAACTCTTGGTCTGGCTGCACATTTTTCTCTCTTAGTTATTTTGCACCAAACAAGTGATCATTATAGTATCTCCAATGTATATACTGCCTTTTTGTTTATCAGGATCACTATCAATTTGATCTCTGTTATTCTGCAACAAATTCCAAATTTGCAGGGAATATGTAACCGTTATCGGTGGGAAACTTTTGTAAGAGGTCTCGGGTTACAGTCCTGGTCTGGCTGCACATTTTTCTCACCTTCTTGCATTGAAATTTTTTGTGTCCTTTTTTGTGTTTTCATATTTAAAAATATTGTGTGTCTTTCTTCATTTTAAGATTCACATCAAGTCTTGGAACTTGTTTTTTATTTATGCAATTAAATATATATACTTATGTAAACAAGTTTACATCTCAATAAAAGTTATGTAAAAAAAAACAATTTGTTTTCCTGTTAACCCACATAAATTTTCTTATCAGACAATTTTTTCTTTGTCGCCGTGCTAATTTCAGTGTGCTGCCTCAGGCAGCACTTTGTACTTGTCTATTAGTGAAATGATACAGATATCTTCATATAGCATGCAGATTTGCACAAGAGATTTAGACTCCGATTTAGATGTGAGAATGTTATTGTAACAAAATATTGTACATGGGGGAACTTGCACAGAAATAAGGGTTGGAATTGAATTTCTGGTCATTTGGTGGTGGTTGTCATTTTGCCATCACTGCAACTCTTTATCAGTCCAGATATTACTGATGATGGAAGATTCCAGGTGACCATAGGCACCAGGTGACCATAGGCACCATGTGTCCATAAGCACCAGGTGTTCGTAGGCACCTGATTCCACCTATCTCATCCCAGCAAGAAGGTTTCCTAACATGGAAAAAAAGACCAAAAGACCAGACAAAGACTCAAACCCACACCATCAAGGGGCCATGTGAAGATGGCTCTTATGGACTGCAGTCAACTCAGAGAGTTTCTGCTTAAGTTAATGAACTCAATTGTTGTGACCAAATTTGATAAAAGCAATGATTTGCATGGGTTAATTCAGGGACAGGTGTCAGTGCTTTTAATTAAACACAGGACAGTGGTTTCCACCTTTTTTAAGAAAACTGATATGGAATGTTTTTTGTAATTATTTAGGTTCTTGTCAATGATATTGTTTTTTTATTAAACACTGGGGAATTATGTCTGCCCATGTCAAACAAGGAGGACAAAATAAGGCTTTCATGGAATTTCCATTTTTTTATCATTCTGTATTCATACAGTCAACAATTCAGTTCCTTTTTAATAGTTTCAAGTTGTTGGTTAATTAATTTTCATTTTCACTTGAGTTTTGCATTTTGCATTTTTTTTTTTTATTTTGCTGATTTGCATTCTATTCTGTTACAAATTGCAAAAAGTGTCTGCAACAAAATGCCAAATGACATTGATATTTTGAAAAGAGTAGAAATTAATAAAAAAATAGAAATGTGTCAATGGGACACGGATGCCCTTGCCATTTTGTTGTTAGATGATATTTTTGTCAGTGAATATGATGAAAAGCTGGAAATATTAAAGATGATGAAAGATCAAATGAGCGCTGTTACCATGACCAAATGATGTGACCTTGACCTTTAAGCTAGCAAACTTGTTCTTTTGCAACACATTGTCTTTTCCTACGGATCACTTGTGTCAAGTTATTTCAAAACATGTCTATACACAACAAAGATACAGCTGGTACAAGATTTAAAGATCAACTGAGTGCTGTAATCTGACCTTAAAGCTAGTGCCAGTTATACAAAACATCACCTTAACGTACCAACTTTACCTTCAAGCCAGCAACCTGGTTATTGTTCGCGACACATCGTCTTTTCCTACGAATCACTTGTGTCAAGTTATTTTAAAAGGCATGACATAGTTACAGCTGGGACAAGATTTTAAGGTCAACTGAGTGCTGCGACCTTGACCTTCAAGCTAGCACCCTGGTTATTGTTTGCGACACATCATCTTGTCCTAAGGATCACTTGTGCCAAGTTACAGCTGGGATACAAATTCTTGCATTCACGCACAAAAACACATACACACACACACACACACACACACAGAGACAGGTGTAACACTATATGCCCATCGCCATTTCATGGTGGGGGCATAAAAATGTCCAGCATCAGATTTTGATGGTTTTGAGCATAATGTTCAAATAGTTGTTTTAGATTCTGCTAATTAATTATCAGTATAATTCACAATTAGTGTAGTAAATCTCTCTGGTTCTCCAGAAATAAGAGCTTAATTTGAACCATTTTCAATAATTTAGGTGCCATTAATGTATTAGTGTGACATACTTCTTAATATGTCAGGATTTCAAGAAAAAAATATTTGTAGTTTCAAAAAAGTGAAAACTAGTCTATGTCCAGTGAGAGATTTGTCTTAAGTATGACTTGTTTATACTTTTATAAGATTTTTTTTTTTTTTTTCAGTGAGATTTTAGGCAAAAAAAATGAACAAATCTCTCAAAATCTAGCCTCTGGATATCCCCTGCTAACACTTTCTCTGGAGGACAACCTGTGGCATGTTTAGTAACCGCTAATGGGTGCTCATGTTAGCAAGATTTCCTGGAGCAGGTCTTGACATTTCCAAAGCACATACATCTTACACTAATATAAGTATTACACATACACACACCCACTTCATAGAAATGGGGGCTATATAAGAATTACGCTTGTCATGTTAAGTCACATTATTACACTTACAAGTTATGAGTCATCTTTTGTGATAGTTCTAGCAAAATCATTTAAAAGGACAAAGTTGATTTTGGCGCCATTTTGTATCCTCATCTACTAACAAATTGACAAAGTGGGGAGAAAACAAACATCTATTTCTCTTCCTTTTCAGAAGTCATCCATTATACATAGGTCTGTTGAGAGCATGCCTGGGGATTTGGGTGACTCTCTCAGTGAGGAAATGGATTATCTTCATATGGCCAAGTGGGTATGTTCAACTTAGATACATTATGTTGTTCTGTTCTGTGAATATCCAGTCAGACTGAACACTTTCAATTTATTTCCAAGGTGCACCATTCTTTCACCATGCCAGATCATAAATTAAAACTTTATTTACTTAAAATACATCACTAAGCAAGTTCTCAGAAGTTATATAAATCACTCTTGATGGTGAAATTATTACTGTTGGAGAAAACAAGAGATCCCTTAGGTAGACCACCATACTTTACTCCAGTCCTAGGGGCATGGTTATAGAGTCTGGCAATTGGTAGTTTTTATAAGATGTTTGCTGAGGTGTCCAGTTATCCACTAGAATAGCCCTGGTTCAAGTCTGGTAAAGATCTTACACTGAGATTTTTCAGAATGTCTTAACTATTCTCTTAGTAAACTTAAAAAGGACTTAATAACAACTAATACACTTATGCTATCTGCCGGACACGGCCTGTATTGCTGGACCACAGGACAAAGTAGAACATTTTTTACAGCATGTATATAATGATTGATATTTAAACTTCATACGGATACTCTGGGTAAAATAGAATATGTTGCAATGGACCGACCAGGAAAATCCAGAGATAAAATTATAGTAAAATAAAAAACTCTGGAAACCTGTGCCCATTTGTCTGGTGTCCTATTGCCAAGTGTTGGGCCTCATGCATATTAAAGTATTATTTCTAATGTATAAATACAATGTACAAAACTAATTATATCTGAATATATAATATAGACCAAATACGTAAAAAAAAATGTATACAAGTAATATCCTAAAAGTTGATCTGAACAATTACCCCTTGATGTTTTATTTAACAATATCTGAACTCAAAGTGAAACAGGTCCGTCCCATATGAAAGTGACCGGTAGAATGACTACCCAACCTTACTTAAACACGATAGTCCCGTGCAGCCCTATAAAACCTACATTAACATGCGCAAAACGTGAAGACATCATTTTCACGCTATTACTTCGAAACGTGTGAAAATTCTAGTCTTAACTATTCTCTTAGTAAACTTAAAAAGGACTTAATAACAACTAACACACTTATGCTATCTGCGTAGACCATGAAAAGCAAGGGCTTGATGAATGGAAATAAGAGCAGAAAACTATAGTTCTAACTTTCTAGACACTTCCAGTCTGCTAGTCAAATTATCAGCTACGTAGCCATCTTTACTAGATTCGGATTTCCACCTCCCATGATGCTTCCAGCACCTCTTGTTAACAACAGAGTTTGCTGCTGTTGTAGCCCCACCAGCCCTTAATGAGTGAAGCTCTATGTTCATATCTCCAGTAAAAGGTCTCAGCCTACCAATAATACACTCCCTAGTTCTTGTATAACTAAGGGGCTTGTTCTTGTATATCAATTTACAATGTTTACCCGATCTAAAACAGGGCCTAAAAAGAAACATTGAATCTGTACATGTCTGCCTTGTAACCTCCATATACCGCCTCAGCATAGCGTAAGGACATGCTATACTCTCACCCTTATGAATAACCACCTCATTGCCTAATCTATACTGGTCATTTTTACTTTTCTTAATGGTCAATGAAAAATAATTATCATAAAACTTAATATCATTACAACACAATGTACTAATTTCATTAAATCTTAAAAACCCAGAGTATCCTAATAAAATCATACACAAATCTCTGATAACAATTAAGTCATTTGAATGCAAATATTCCTGACAAAGCGCTATTAATATGTCTGTTGATAACGGTTCCTTCTTACGAACGGGTTTAGACAAAGCTTGTTTTGCTGTCCCTAACATGTTCAAGTTATGAACCCATTTTATACTATATAAGGCTGCTGATATAACACTAAATGAAGATTGTTTCTCAACAAGATCCGTAAGATACAAGGCCACGTGTATTGGTGAAGCGGGCACATCTGATCTGCCCTTTGAAGTAATAAATTGTTGCCATTTTTTAAAATATGATAGATATTTAATGTTAGTATTGTCACTTCTTGATTACGTCAGATATAGAGCCATCCTGTCCGGTAATGCTCCGAATCTCTCAAGTGGAACTTCCGCCTGGTCTACCTTGTCCTCATTGCTCTGCTTCAGATTCAAGCCTTAAATCAACAAATACAGTCTAAGCTACCATCATTATCCTCAAAGCCAGAAAACCAAACTTCAAAGGCCTCCCGTCAAAAATGCTGTTTTTCCCAACGACCTCTCCTTGTTAATCTCCCTGGTTTAAACTCAAAAGAATTTGTTATAAATACTGCCAAATCTTTTCCATAAGGATATATAAGTGGCCAAAATGGTGCAGATATCCATATTGGAACCAACAAAGTACACTTACACTTATTGGTCTGAGCCTTAGCTATACAACAAGTTATCAAACGAGGTGGTGGTACTAACCATTTATTTTCCTTGCCCAATTATGTTTAAATGCATCCACACCACTTGTAGATGGAGACCAATATCTAGAATTGAACCTTTGACACTTCATGTTATAATCATATGCAAAATGATCGATGGTGTGCGGGCCCCATAAAACATCAAGTGTATTAAAAACCCACTCTTGCACAGACCAATCATCACTATCACAACACCTACTTAACATATCTGCATGTACATTATCTGTCCTCGGAACCCATGTCGGGCTCAAAATGATATCATTTGATCTGCAAACGTCATCTAAATCTACCACTATTTTTTGTAAATACGACTCTGCTACCCGACTTTCAAATAGTAGCAACATTTTTATTGTTAGTTTTTACATTTATAAAGCGTCTCTGTAAAACATCAACATGACTTTGAACCACCCTGTACACAGCCTCCAACTCCCTCCAAGTTGAGCTCAAAATACTCTCATCAGCCAACCAACCGCCGACTGCATCACTATCAAAGGTATCTACCATATAGCCCCTGAAACCCACGCCACTGGCGTCTGTGCATATAATAGCATCAGCTTCCTGTACGTCAACTGACAACTCTGATGTATTCAAGTCTCTCACATGTTCCTTCCAGAACAACATTTCATGATAAGCCTCAGACGTGACTGTAACTAGTACATTCCAGCTAGCACGCTGCGCTACACAACCATACATGGCCTGAGTTCTCAAACTCACCGTTGACCCAATTACCGCTTTCATAGATAACAACTGACCTATTAAACAAGCCAGTCTATGTACAGGTATGAGTAAAATGCCTTGGGCTATACCTGTAATGATTTCACACATTAGCGACTCCAATCTATCTAGTCTATCTGAATTAATCCACAAAGTACCATTTTGAGAGTTCCATAAATAGCCTAACCATATAATAATTTGTCTGGGTTCCCAAATGCATTTATCCTCAGCCAAAATGAAACCAAACTTTTGCAGATCGCTCCTAACATGCTGAGCCATGCGACACGTGGAGCTATAATCATTTTCTCCCCCTATACTATCGTCTAAAAACATGATCACTCTGTAACTGCTAGATCGCCAATATTTCACCACTTCTCTCAATGTTTTAGTGAAAATATACCCTGTTACTGAAATCCCAAAAGGCAAAATGTTCAATACAAAATACCTTTTTTTAGCCCCGAAAACCCACGAAAAAGCCTAAGAATATACGATGATTAACAAAAATTTCAATATGGTGATACGCTGATTTCAAATAAAAAATAAATAAAAAAATCCCCTTCACAAAACAATTCCTGTGCCACAGACTGGTCTTAAAATGTACATTTGTACTTAAATAAATGTGTATTGATGTCTACAGTCCAATACTAACATCGCCTTACCACTTTTTTTAAATGTCACAGTTAAAGGATTTACCACATGCCGCACATGCTCTACTTCACTGACACAGCCTTTATCTAAGAGTTTTTGAATTTCAGCGGACACAATATCGGGGTTATCAATTGCAGACTTATTATTTTTTATTTCTACTTTCGATGGAATAGTTTTGAACGGCAACTTGTAACCTTCACGTATGACATTTAAAACAAAACTATTTGCCCCTGATCTTTCCCAATGCTTTGCATGCTGTTTAAGTCTTCCCACAGGTGATAAAACTGACTATCAGCATCTTCGCCTCTCTTAGTTCATGTAGTAAACAAATCATTTAAGCCAGAATAACAAACTGTTGTACTTATCTGCATAATATTTCCGGCCTCTGCCGCTTTCTCGGCCCCCTTAAGCCCACAGTCTGCCTGCCAGTGCCAGGGCCTTCCACACTTGAAGCACAACCCCGGTTTTCTTCTTGGAGTGGGTGGGGCCCCAGTCACTGAGGAGGTCTGCTGCGGAACCGCCTGGTGATAATAAGGAGCAAATCATCTAGCCTTGGTCCGTCTCTCCATTCTAGTTTCAGTTGGCCAGAAATTAAATCCTCCGTTTTTGTTTGGAGTCAATTCTCACTGTCCATAATGCCATGTGGTCCGCTCAATTTCTTATCAAAGTGAAACAGGTCCGTCCCATATGAAAGTGACTGGTAGAATGACTACCCAATCTTACTTAAACACGATAGTCCCTTGCAGCCCTATAAAACCTACATTAACATGCGCAAAACGTGAAGACATCATTTTTACGCTATTACTTCGAAACGCGTGAAAATTCTATTCTTGCCTCTGATTACATGGGAAGAGCCATCAGTTGCTTGCAGATTCCTTGCTTCTGTAATGGTTCATCAGTAAGAAAGTGGCCTTCGTGGATGAGTTGTTTTAGATTTACTACAAAAAATATATTTTTAACTCAGCTGTTTTTTCAAAGAGAAAATGTTCAGGTATTGTCATCATTCTGTTTTCGTTATCATCAGTGGCGTAGTCATCAAGAAAGACTAACCTTGGCCATAATAACTATTAAAGCTTCTGTCATCAAACTTCACATACATGTTGGCCTACATTGCTATCAAGGGCCAGAACTCTAAGGTCCATCATGGCCAAATTTGTTTTCTTTTAAAAAATATGCTAAAAATCTTTAATCTTGGCCATGACTTCTAAACTGTTCAAGCTTCTGTCACCAATTTCACATGCTTGTTCACTATCACAAGAGCTACATTTCTACCTTAGGTTTATTTTGACAAATTAATCTCTCCCCCTTCTATAATGGATACGGTAAAAAACTTTAACATTGGCCATAACTTTAAGACTATTAAGCATGTGGTCATCAGTCATCAAACCTCACACACATTTTCATTATCACAAGGGCTATATTCCTTTCAAGGGCCATAACCATTATAACTGAATTTGTTTCCCTTCAAAAAATACACACAAAAAAACTTTAACCTTGGCTGTAACTGTTAAAGCTTCTGTTATCAAACTTCAAAAACTTGTTCACTATCATAAGGTTTATATTTCTATCAAGGGCCATAATTCTTAGGTCTATTTTGACCATTTATCTCCCTTAGAAAACAGACGAGTGTTGGCATCCACATGTTTTACTCAGAATTGTTACAGTTATTGAAATGAATTAAGGTCTACCTAGAAAAATAACAGAGTAGACAAACAAATGTACTACTGTAAAATCATTATATTTCATGTGGGATTAATTTTCGTTGATTTCGTTGAAGCCACAATCCACAAATTTATGTCCCCACGAAATATTTTCAGTTATTGTGACTAACAGTACGCCAGTACTGGTGATATCCATCCCAAACCCATCCATCTCTTGTGTAAATGATGTTCAATAATTCATTGTTGAAGTTTATGCTGAATCTGGAACATTCTGTATTATAAATACAAATAAGTAAATAAATAAACCATTTACCTCATAAAATTTCATAATAATCTTGCAAATGACTAATTGTGGTATCAGTGTACTTTAACCATACCCCTCCCACTTTCCCACTTTGTTTATATTGCGGTTGCTGTACGTGTTTAGTAGTCCAGTACTTTAACCATACCCCTCCCACTTTCCCACTTTGTTTATATTGCGGTTGCTGTACGTGTTTAGTAGTCCAGTACTTTTTTATGGAGTATGAACACATAATTATATATTGCAAATTAAAAAAAAATGTAATAAATGTGTGTGTTTTATAAACTGTTTTGAAATATGTTCATTTAGTCATGTGATTACTTAGTGATTCACTTCAGTAATCCAGCCTTCCTGAAACCCTGCTGAATTAGTTTGCGTTGGATCTCCAGATCTGCGTTGGTGTTCATGAGCCATCTTGCGTGTACTGGCTTCCGAGTCGATGTCTTCAGACACACATATGCAGTGCTGTTTTCATTTGTCTCATCAAAGGTGGCTAGCACTTGTATACATCAAAGAGAGCAACAGCTTTCTGGTCACACTTGGCCAAAGGCAGCGATTCACGCACTTAAGTAACGTACGGGATCACCACTCTGTCCACATAGTGCAGCATTGTAGTCTCATTGCTCCAATGACTCTCACTGTACGTGACATCCCATCCGGTAGGGAAGTTGACACCCTTGGGTAGGCACCTGTCCATCTTTCCAGCATAGATAAGCTGCAGGGGGTAGGAGTGAACCACTCTGTGTTATGGCCAATAACAATGTGATTTGCCGTTTATCATCAAGACCGCTGATAGGCACCTGCTGTGATCCTCTCTGCTCCATTGTCCAGGCACTAGTTGATATCTGGTCTGGTCCAAGTTGATGATGAGCGAGTCTGGTATGTCGTGCTCTGTCACAGCTGTGGTCACCTTGGCATGGAAGTCTGCCGTCTGATGGAAGTTGTTTCACGCTCTTGGTTCCCTTCTTTCTTCACAAATCCCATATGATGTAACAGAGACCGTGCGAGATGCTTAGTGATGATTATGTTGCCTCTGTACTTCTCAAGGCATTGTTTCACATGTTTTGTTACTATAGCTTCTGCAGCTACCATGACTACTCTGGAGTTGACAACTGTGCCTGATTGACGGACGTCCTTCACCCATTGTTGCAGTTCCACGTCTAAATTGCCAAGTATAGTTTGGGCACTTCTTGAAGACCGTGGGACTGATGACGACTCCATACCGTCAATTTTCTTGATGTACTGGTCTCTAATACTTTGTATTGTAGTCTCGCTTATTTTCTTCCCCAAGTCTGCGGGGAAACGTCTGGCAGCCTTGGCAACCCCGTTGTCAGTGGCATAGCTGCCATCTTGGATCTGGTCTCTTCGTTGTAGTTATTGTAGTCACCCCACTTTCTCATCCTAGATTCTTTCATGACTGGCTCAACAGCATCATTTGTATGACAGTGGTATGACAGTGCTTGCATTGGCGTAGTAACTTAGGATGGATCCAGAATACCTGGAACAGTAGGGGATCGAGTCTGTACTTTCCCAGTTTTCAGCCAATGTACCAAAGACATATTTTGTTCTAATGATGTCTGATTGGGAAATAATTAGAATTTCCCCAGATTATATGCATAAGATTCTTGTGACAAATTGAGTCTTAATCAGTTTTCACACTTATAGCAAGGTGGGGATACTTCATTACCCCCACCTCACCCTGCTTGATTTCAGCTAATTCTTACAGGTGAAAGCTACAGTATGCCTACCCCACCCCTGACTTGTAATGCTCTTCTTTTGTTTTGTTTGTACCAAACTGGAGATCTGACTCGTGTTTCACACGTATCTGTCTGCCTGTCACTACAGTGACAATACTCAGTTTTTATCCTTAGCATTATTTAAAAGAAATGTTGCGAAGAAGATGGGTGCAACAAATCACATACTTCTGTTTATTTATTTCATTTGATTAATGTTTTGTATAAGTAAGTACTCAAAAAGTATCATATGATAACAAAACTCAATTACAAAAACATATTATGCAAAAAAAAAATAGGCTGTATTATTTACAGCTCAGGTTTTTTGATGATCTACAAATCCACTTCCATTTTTTTTTTTCCAAAACTATGTATAATATACAAATTCATGTCCCCAAGAACATGTTGATTTCAATGAATCCATAAATTTTATGCCCACGAAATATAATGATTTCACAGTATATGCTTTTCAGCAATATTGCATGAACACTTAGTTTGTACCTAATACAGCAACATTACATATACCTACATGGAAAAGAAACATTTGTGAGCTCCAGATATCATCTATTGCTCTCTGTCTGATCAGGATTTCCCATGGTACAGTAGTGTGAAATTGCATAACTAATAAGGGCTACAAAGTATGAGATCTTAGCCCCCTCAAGAATGCAGCAGGTTGGTGCCTTTGAAAACTTGGATGTGATTAGCTGAACATCTCTACATGACTGGATGACTTCCTGCAGTAAATTCCAAAACAACAAGAACCTCCCGCCTTTAAACCTCAACACAACAAAATTACCATAGCTTGTTGTCAGCCTTGATTTATTGCATGTCAGCCAAGTTTTTTATATTTCTTGAATTTTAATGACTTTCACACTGACATTCAAAGTTCTTCACCATGTATAACATTCAATTACAGTGCTTGCTGAGACGTGTTTTCTCAATTACTTGCGTTTTCTCTGAGTTTGATGTCTGTCAATTTATCTGTGACACATGAATGTTCATGCATCTTCATTTATCACCCATTTGTGACATCTCCTAAGATTTTAAAGCTTTTTGGTGTATGTTCATTAGAAGAAATGTTACTGCATTAAACAGGATTATGCCCTAAAAATATCCACCAAACCATTGTTGTATTTCAAAATGGTTCTACTGTAGAAATGCAGTAATTACAATAAAATTAAGTGGTAGAGATATATGTGATTATTTTCAGGGAGTAAACGTGTGTGCACACAATTCACACAGAGAAGGTATAATTGACTTCAGCAAATTATAGGAACATAATGTGATTTGGATATTGGTTTATCATTCAAGGATTAAAGATTTAAGTCTACTTTTGTTTGTACAATGGATGGATGCCTTCATGTTTGGAATGTTTGCCAGATTTTTCTCTACAAAAGGTACACAGGATTTATGGGAGTGGGGGCTGGGAGTTTTAGACAAAGTAATTGAATAGTAAGCCAGTGAGGTAGGTCATGGAAAAGAGTCTGTGATATCTGAAAATGATCCCTTGTGAAAAATGAAAGAAAATTCCATCCCAATACCCAGAAGAAATTGACACTGAGGACAATGAGGGTAATGATGACTCGGCTATTCTAAGACTTGGCCATTAAAAACATATGAAGCTATTGATTATTAGCTAATTTAAGTTTTTCCTGCTCAGAAATAAATGAAGCTAATCATTTTAAATTTTAAATAGTCACTAGGAAAATGTCCTTAAAGATATACAAAGATCAACAAATGTGTGTTATTAGACAAAACAATTAAATTAAAATTTAATTTTTTTAATTTTATGAAACAATGGAATTTTCTTTGTCATTTTCCCAGAAAAAAAAAGATGAATATTTGATTTGTCAAGTATAATGAATTTTATCATCTGACACAAAAATAGTATTACTTTATACTGAAACAACACAATTTTTTTAACTGTTTATTAAATGTCTTTCATTTTGTCCTGAATTTTAAATTATATATTGAAAAGAGTTGTCTTTTACATTTTCCATAGATAATATAGTTGCCATACAAAGCTTGACCCTAGTGTTTCATCCATGCCCTGGCTTTGATGTTCAAAGAACTTGAATACAGTCTTAACCCTTTCCCTCATAGAGGACACCATGAAAAGACCTATGCGAACAGCATAAAACCAAATCAGCCTGCGAGTCACTCGCAGGCTGATCAGGTTTTATGCTGTTCGCTGCTCCTTAGTGGTCTTGAAATGAGGATTTTGTAATTAAATTTGGTAAGGTTTAACTGTGGTTTTCTGCAGATCAGGCTTTATGTGATACCTATTGAGTGCGTCAAAATGAGTCTATATGAGGGAAATGGTTAAATATAATCTTCTGCTTTGACACCCTACTAAAATATCAGAGGAGGTATCTCGTTTGAAGAAAAAATGTATATCTCTTTATTACACTGTGTATCATTTACAGATATTTCTATGAAAATTTTATTTCAATTAAATAAAATTTCAAACAAAACTTCAATTGAATTAATGATGAAATTCATCATGTGGCATTGTCCATCTTTCACAACATAAGCATGAGTTTTCAAACATTGTCCAAACAGTTCACACCTGTTGATGAAGAGTGACATAATTTTAACACCTAAAGACATTGCAGAGAGTCGGCTGTTCATGGCCAACGTCAGTGTATCAAACATGATAACCACTAATTAGTGACAGTTGGTATTGGATATAGAGTGTCAGAGTCAGAAAACAAAGTTGTCAGTATAATGGATTAAAATATTGTTGATTGACATTTATCACTGGATACTTAACCCTTTCCCTCATATATACTCATTTTGACGCCTCAATAGGTATCACATAAAGCCTGATCTGCAGAAAACCACAGTTAAACCTTACCAAATTTATTTACAAAATCCTCATTTCCAGACCACTGAGGAGCAGCGAACAGCATAAAACCTGATCAGCCTGCGAGTTACTCGCAGGCTGATCTGGTTTTATGCTGTTCGCATAGGTCTTTTCATGGTGTCCTCTATGAGGGAAAGGGTTAATGTTGATTCTGGTATAACATGTGTCAATATGTATGAACAAACTGAGGAGACCCTGACCAGACAGCTCCTGGGACTAGGTTTACTCTATTTGCCAAGGTAAAAAGCATGTTTATTTGAGGTAAAATGGAAAATAGCTAAACAGCCACCCATGAAGTAGATCTAATCAACAATGTTTTTTAGCTCACTTGAGCAATGTCCATAGTTTGATATAGCTGCCATACATAGTTTGACCCTGTTTCATCCATGCAGTATTCTATTACGTCATAAAACTTCCGGTCTCAAATGAGATGTGCGTGCAGATCGCATCTAAAATTGTCAGTGCACATTAGCTACTCAACGTGTGCAGATCTATTTACTGCACTGAGGGGCTAGACCATGGCGATTTAGGTCATCCATGGTTTTCATCTGACCGTTGTCGTTTTTTAGTCGGTCATTATTTGTTCTTTGGAACAAGTTCATATTATTTGTCTAGGCAAATAATTCTTTGTAGTTTTTAATTTATCACGCTAGTTTTTAGAAAATAGCGAATTTGTTTCCACGTGTCTAACATTGTTGTAATAAGCCGTTTTCCGGCTTTATAGGACGATTTACGACACACGTGCGAAAATCTGCCGTGCATGGCTGATAAAGAGGTTCAGCAAAAGAAAACTGCTTCGAGCAGCAGTACCAAGAAGGTAATTCCCCCTCAGAAAACTCCCGAAGGGAGTGGTGAATTTTGAAATCGTCTTCTAGTAATTCTAGAAATCATACAGCAACTGAAGGGATCAAATGCCCTCCCTCCCCTACCCTGTTTTGAGGTATGGTATTCTTTGATGATATTTTCTCTAATGAGTATTTAATAATTAGTGTTAGAAAAACACTTTTTGTTATAAGCTGTGAAGACTAACAATTTTGGATATGGTCAGTGCACACATCTTATTTGATGCCTCCAGTTGCTGTATGACTACATGGAATCTCAACCAAACATCAACTTCCAAGGTCTTGTTTGTTTGGGGGATTATATGTTATCTTTCAAAGATGCATACAACCACACACAAAAGATAATGAGTGCCAGGTTAATATTTCTGAACAATGCATCATGATATGAACTAATAGATATCAGTTTAATGGCTGTGGGTGTGACCAGAGACTTGTAAACAGAGATTGGCAGCTTTCCGAAATAACGCGCTTTATCATGTGCCTCGATAATTAACGGGAGCGCGCCCAAATATCACACGGGTACTGTAAATTTTGGTGGGGCTTGGGGGAAAGGAAAGAAGAGGAAAGATGCATGATTAGAGTATTTCTTTAAGTTCAATTAGAATAATTATTAAGAGGGTGGGGAGAGAGAAAGGAAGAAAGTCAGATAGATGACTGGTCCGATATGACTAAGCACAGCATGAGAAAAGGTCGAGATACATGATAGCCTCCTGTACATACAGGATTAACCCATAATTTTTGCCAATAAGGGTTATGACTGGTGTTAGTAACACAAATCTTCAAAGGCAAACATGTAGAATGAGTGCTGATATGGCTTTTAATATCCATTGGAACTTACCATAAATGGGTATTTGATTTCCAATCTTGCCTGGGTCTTGTTGGCCGCTCGCGACTTCAGATAGGCAATATGGACAAAGAATAAGCTGTCAATCTCTGTTTATAAGACTCTGGTGTGACCTACATTTCATGGTTGGATAAGTATTTAAAATTGATTTTTCTGCCTCCAGTTTACCTTGATTTAAAGATTTTCTTCTTTGAAGATGACTTCACATCATCTCGAAATACATCAATATATAAACTTTAAAAATACAAGCATATAATTGGTTGTGACGAGTGAATGCCAAAATAGCATACAATATGCCAAAAAATGTATTGCTAAAATAGACTCAATCCATGTAGAACTCTGGTTGCCATGGCAAAAGAAAGAAAGAAAAACTATAAAAACTTTAAAACTCATCTCCTTCCAAACTACCGGCCAGATTTCAAAATGTTTCGGCACAGATGATCCTTGGGAAACCCTCTACCAAGATTGTTAAATTATTCTGGTCCATAAAAAAAATGGCCACAAGTGCGGGGCTAATTTGTCTGATTTGTATATAGTGAAAACTTTAAACGACATCTCTGAAACCACTAGACAGAATTTGATTAAATTTGCAGGGATGATCCTTGGGTGAACCTTCACAAAAGTTGCTAAAAAAAAATGAACCATGTAGAACTCTGGTTGTCATGGCAATGGAAAGAAAAAAATTATGAAAACTTAAAAAATCATCTTCTTTTTAAATACTGGCCATATTTCAAAATGTTTTAGTACAGATGTTTCTTGGGTAACATTATGTCTTATGTTCATGTTGACAAGTAAAAGTAAAAGCTAATGCTATACTAATTAGCACTTCGAAAAGTGGAGTGCACTGTCTTAGGACGGCTCTTGTTAGATATTTGAGTGTAAGGCTTTACTGTCCCCTTAAACTCAGGCCACCATCTTTTCTCTTGTCTTGCCTAAACTATTCTCAAGGTAATACATCCTCCTTACATCTGCCTTCTCTACTGCTTGAGAAACTGCTTAAAAGCTATTGATGAACAGAATTGAAATAAGATATATCCAATTCTACTGAAAATCATTGCATTTATTTAGTTTCTTCATGAATACAAAATACTTGTAGCAAAAACATTTTGTCCTAGATTTTAGTTCAAGCATAAAGGAGGAGTATTATAGGTGAACATTGGGAGAAAGTTTATTTCAGCAAATTAACAGTTGTACACAGAGAATTGCATCAAATAATCCCAAGGCATGTTCAATTTCCGCCGGCTTAGTTGGTTAATAGAGAAACAAGATTTTCTGGAATGAAACAATGCGGAAGAGAAATGGTAATTGGTGTCTCCAGATTATTGCAGTTGCTTTGCACAAGAGCATGAAAAAAAGAAGTTTACCTCTGGTAAAGAAAAATTAGACTTATTCTCTCAGAGGCTTTAAAGTTCCATTGCTGACAGTGTAAAACTGTTATCATTCAAACAGTTTTTACCGAGATAATTGATTTAACCATGTCCAAAACAGACTTGTATTTATACCATGGTATACCATTAAAAAGCTGAATCAGACTGACAGGAACCCAGGCCAGCCCACAAGTGGGTCTACAGTCCCAGTGGCCGAGTAGTAGTCTCAAGTAGACATAATCTCCAAATGACTGAATACTGTTGGTGGGACATTAAACCTACACTTAACGAAACTTGTAAGTACTCCGATTTCAAACTTGTAGAGAAATTATATTTTCCAAAACATATGCCCAGTAAATATTTAAATGTGCATTGGCTCAATCTGTTGTCTGCTTGAATAATTTTGATGCATAATCAACTCTGTGAAACCAATTTTCATGGAAAGCTATAGAAACTGAAAATCTGTTATTTTGAATACAGCAAATGCTATAGACAAAACTTTAGTCAGGATACTTATAAGTTTTGTCTAGTAAATAAACAAAAATGTGAGACACAGCCTGGCCTATAAATGTGAAAACAGTATTTCCTGATGTTCCTGACTTGGATTTGAACCCTGGACATGTTGGTCTGCTGTACTACCATGGCGCTAGGCTTACTGTCATCTCATTGGGAGTGTTCCGCCACCCTGAATGCCTAGCTGCAATCTCATTGAAATCAGATTCAGTATGTTAACTGGATCTGTTCACATCGTATAGGGGGTCTTCTCAGATTGACCTTTGTATAAGACAATCAAATCGGCAGATACAGAATCGTTGGGTATAACCAGAGGAAGTAACTGCATTCATCTAACAATAAAGTAGAAAGATGTGTAAGCGACAGGGTAGCTCAATCAGTAGAGTATTTGCCCTGTAAGCAAAAGGCCCGGGTTCGAGTCCTGGTCAAGCTGCACATTTTTCTCAACCTGTGACAAATGTTTTACTGAAGTCAGAAATGCATTATTTAATTGGTTTAAAATTGAGCACTTGTTTATGCATATAAATTACTTTAAAGGTCAATCTGATGTGAACCCTGATGCAGTGTTGTCAGATCCTAATCGTGAATAGTAGAGAAGCGCAAATTAGGATATGATTTTATTGAGGTTGGCCTAGCTGCTTCTGATAAAGAACTTAATACAGAGAGAACTCTATTGTTCTAGTGGCAGACTGGTTAGAGTATTTTTCTCACATCCAGGAGGTCATACTCCTTCCTCAGCTGCAGCATAGAGTACTCAAATTTAAGTAAATAGATACATTACTTGTTTAACTCACTTGCTTAGCACTCAACATATAAAGGTAGTTCCAGGATTGGTTTGTGTGTTGTCAGGATAATGTGACTGGGTGTGGTATCATACCGATTATCTTCAGTGGGCCTCACTGAAGACAAGGTCCCAAAATGATTAATTTAATAATTGGTGGTTGGATAAAAACAAGATAACTCAAGGGACAAAAAATGTGCAGTTATTATTGATTTTTATAATTGTTTAGATTTTGAATGTATTGAATGCAGATTCACAATTGTATGAATTACTGTAGGGCTGTTTGGATACACTGAATATTTACATGGAATGCTGTGGTCATAAAAAATACAGTAGAAAAAGTTTTGGAATTAAAAAAACTGAAAAAAAAACAAAAACATGCTTTGTATAAGAAATGCAGTTACAGATTTTTTTATCCTCCAAATTTGACTGTTGCAAGCGTCAATTTCCAAAAGTTGGAGTCCCTTTTGACTGCACTTTACAAGGGCTGATCAATAAATTTATGGACACATCTAATAACTAATACACTTTTTAACTTCAAAGTATGAAACTTGTATCAAATAAATGTGAACATCATCTGTATCACATGCTGAAATTTCATTTAAACAATTAACTGTTGCACAAACATTTTAACACTCTAAAGTAAAGAAATTCACCGCAATTCAAATAACATTAACGTTAAAATCTAGATTTCTTCTTCTCTTTTATTGATAGAAGCCTCTGATGTCTGCACTGTCCCAAAACTCATGTCAACTAAGTCACTAAGCTCTCATACGGTGAGCATTCGAAAAATATTAATGTCCTATATAATGGCCTGCACTCATGACGTCCTGTGTTGAACAGTAGCCGACCGTACCTTTCGTCATTACTTTTACTCTGTCTGTCGTCACTAAAGCATTTATGACATTTATCAACCTTTACTCATTCCATTTGCTGCTGGTTCCAGTATTTTTTTTTTTGTATATATCGATGACTTCCAAATGTCAACACAATTTTTTATAACTGTTCTTTGCTCCAAGGTGACGTCTTTTGACATTTTCTTTGGTGACATCGTCTCCATTGACATTAATAACAAACGTTTACATTATTTGTCATACTCCAAACTTGGATACTTTATAAAGTGAAGGTGAGCAGTGCAATAGCTCATCTAATTATTGAATTATCTTCCATAGTTGATTTTTTTTTTCTGGAGCGTAACTTCAGTATTACATGATAGATTCACTCCAAACTGGAAACAAAATAACTTAAGAAGTGCACTGCACAAAAAATAACTCTAGCTCATCTTATTTTTATATGAACTCCCTTTTTTGATTTTGTTGAAACAAAAAATATGTGATGGATGCACTCTAAACTTTAAACATAAGTAACATAAGAGTTGTAGAAGAACAGTTCTCAGAGACCATAATAGGCAGGGGAGAATTAAATTGCCTATGAGTGGATCATTTGTTAGAGCACTTGCCCTGTGAGGAGAGGGTCCCAGGTTTGAGTCCCTGTTCGGCTGCACGATTTTCTCATCTAATTACATATTGATTATGCATGTTATATGTCACTGTCAAGTTCCAATTATGTGCAGAAAGTTATTTATAGGAGGATATACATATTTTAAATAACAAATGTGAAAACATAATAATGTTTAATAATTTATTTAAAATGTATTCCAATGCAAACAACAAACATTTATTTAAATACACAATGTACACTGTACATGTAGCACATACATTTCATACTCCAGTTCTCTTGTTCATGTAAATAGCACATGTATCAATAAAGAGCACATCTAAAAGGTGTCCATATGTCACTACTAAAAAGACATTTTTTGACTTACTATTAAGAGTTAATGAGTCTGTAAAACTGTTTTATTCTTGTTTTGTTTTGTGCTAACTGTCACTCAACTGTGTGCTAACATTCACTTGAAAAAGTCACTGATCTTGGACTGGGTGACACTGGCGTCTGACCTAAACTGGACGAACTCATCCTCAGTGGACATCAGCAAGTCCAGCATCCTGCTCATGTTCTTGCTGGTGGCAAAGGATCGTAGTTTCTCCAGGCACTCAGCAGCCTCACCGAAGCTGATGGCAGGTTGAGCAAAGACTGGCTCCTCTTCCTCCTCCTCGCAATCTTCAGGCTTGTTGTCCAAAGCCTTGATGAGGTCACTGGCCGGCTGCTCCCAGTCCATCGCTGCACTGTCACACGTGACAAGACCGCTGTCAATGTCCATCAGCTCCTGTGCAGAGCAGCCGAAAAGTTCATTAGCAAGTTTCAGGACGGAGAGGGGCAAGTCATCCTCAGCATCGAACACAACTGAGGTACCAGCATCACAGCAGGCCTCCACATCACAATTCTCACTATCACTATCACTACCCCTATCACTGTCACCGAAACCACACTTCTGAAAACATCACAAGATTGTCTCCTCCTTCACCTCCTTCCATGCAGCTGATACCCAGTAGATGGCATCCAGGATAGAGATGTCCCTCAGGATGTCGGGTCCGAGCTTGGTGGGGTTCTTCTCCATCTGCACGAGGACATGCTGTAGCTGTTGTCGGCGGTACTTGAGTTTCACCGTCTGGATGATACCAGCATCCATGGGCTGAACCATGGATGTCGTGTTGGCCAGGAAGAACTGAAGCTTTACGTTGTTCAGCTTCAGGTTGGGGTGGACTGGCGCATTATCTAAAAACAGCAGGATGTGTCGACCCTGGGCCTTCATCTGCCTGTCCAGTGTCCGCAGCCAGTCCTCCATCACCGGTGTCAGCATCCAGGCAGACTTGTTGGACTCGTATCGCACAGGAAGCTTGTCCACTGATATTGATCCAAAGCATCTGGGTTTGCGAGACTTCCCGATTACAATGGGTTTCAGCTTTTCTCCTGAAAAAAGACAATGCATTTTTATGAAAGTTATTTTATCACTCTTAACTCTTTGAAAATAAAGAGCTTACCAGTCATTGAGGCACAAAGGGCAATGGTCAAACGCTGCTTGGAACGTTTTCCTCCGGTGCACGTTTCTCCCTTGGTGAAGAAAGTTGAACAAGTGGAATCCTTGAAGAACAAACCGGTTTCGTCCATGTTGAACACGTCGGCTGGGGAGTAGCCCTCACATAGTGAACTCAACTTAGATTTCCACTGATTCACGGTGTCTGTTCGAACTTCACCTCGCTCACCACTCTGGGTTTTAAACACAATGTTGTGGCGCTTCAAGAAAGCCTCTAATCAACCATTGCTAGCCTTAAAGTCCCTGTGGTTAAGATCGGCGGCGAATTTCCTTGCTTTTTCCTGAATGAGAGGTCCAGATATCGGAACCAAGCGAGAAGTAGCGTCCAAAAACCTTCTTGTACACAAGTCTGTTCAACTCTGAATACTCAGTCTCACGTTTAGTCCGCTTAGAGTTCACATCACCATTCGATTCAAATTCCTCAAGAATCTCACGTTTTCTTTTCAATACATTTTGCACTTGAGTTTTTCCAACACCTAATTCCTGTGCAACCACTCGAGAACTCTTGCCACTCTCTAACAGTTTAATGCACTTAATCCGCTCCTCTAAAGTCATAAATTTCCGTTTTGAAGTCATTATGACATGTAATACACGATGTGAACACATGTAAGAGTAGCACTGAAATGATCATTCCCGGTCAAAATCATTAATTGGTAATCTCAATTTTGTAAAACAAACTGTCAAAAACACAAAACAAAACAAACCAAAAAATTATTTATAATTAATGACAAGACCGCATCTTAAACACGCTTGAAGAACCGCACTTTACACTCAATCATTGTTATCATTTTCCCGGATTAAAAATGAGGAAGACATCTTGCTAATCAATGCCAATTAAGGTCATCCACACCTGACAAACACCACCTGTACGAACAGTAATGGTCACTATGGAAACCATCCTCGCCACCCTCAATGATTACGGTATTGTCTCAAATCTATTGTTCGGCTCTCACCTAACGGTGTTAGCCGTTACGCAACTTCCTGATGGGGCGCGTCAGTGGCGCGTGGCCGTTCGTACCAGTGTGGGGTACCAAATGGGGTCAAATATGGTGGCCATTGGTCGTAGTAAGCAGTTGGTCGCTGATATCAGGTGTAATATAGAACGAAATTGGTCGGGGGGAATTTGAAGTGGCCGTTGTTAGCAGTTGGTCGCTGCTAGCAGGTGGCCGTTGGACCAGGTTCGACTGTATATGAATAAAATCATATTGCAGAATCAGCCATTTTATACATTCTTCCCTATATGACAGTTAGATAAGCCAATAAACAATTAACTCTTTACCTTATGAATATTCATATACTTTTTTAGACTTGATTAACATAAATTTTCTGAACTTCAAAATGTGTATATGAAACAAGGGATTTTCTTTGTTGTGACTGGAATCTGAGCAGTCTGATTAAAATCAGCTCCTAACGTCACTTCCCTATGCTACGCTACAGTAGGATCTGAACGTCACCAGTAGGAGGTCACCTTCTCGTAACCTTTCAATCAACCAATCAGCTTCTAGCTCTCATTTTCTTGAAAGTGAATCATTATCTATTTTTAGCCAATATTGCTTTTGTTCAGGAGTGCTGATATTTAATCAATTCATTTAAATTGAAGTTTTTGCACATAATATATTGAAATTTATTTGGAACAGATATTCTTTTCAACTTCAGCAAACATTTATTTCCAATGAAATACAGAAAATCCTTTTTAAATAGTGTGTTGTGTACTGTAGGTCAACCAGGAAGTTGATTTATTATATTTGTTTTTATTTTGAAATATCAATATAAATACCCATCATATGTTGTCCATTGCTTAAAATGAAATAATATGTGGAGAAAAAAATGTGTTTTGTCTTGTTTATTGATGGATTTCCTGAAAAACGTGCCCCTTTTTGGTTATTATGGTATTTTTTACTCTAACGTGTAACAACTTGGAAGTGATGCAGGCTTTAATGAAGGCTAGCGTTCATTTTTGGATAAAATAAATGCTGCTACATTATCAACGAAACATCCAAGGGATTTGAAAAAAAGGTTAAGTATGTCTTCATGAACTAGTTCATTACAATAACTTAAATTTTTAATGCGAGTTTAATGTGTTTTTGTGTACTTTATCAATTTTTTTTACTGTGACAACTGTCATGTTTTTCCGCGCGCCATTTTTATCCGATTTTAAAAAAAAGGCGTAATAGTTTATTAGATAGACATCCGTTTTTCTAATATATCATTTTATCTAATGAAAGGTTGAGCTGTTTATTGAGACGCATTCCATACAATTCAATCACCATCGTTAGCATACACTCATGTAGAAGACTGTGTAAAGATTAGTATTAGAGAATTATAAGATGTTTTTAACTCTTTTTAGTAATTAAATTTTATTTTTTGTTTACAAGATGTTTCCTAATCCTTACTCAGTGAAATAAGATATTTAGCTCTAGACTAATAAAACTAAAATGTACTAAAACAAGTTTTGAGAAAATTAGCATAATGGCAGATTTGCCTTTGACATTTATCTTTAATATTTGTGCATATAATATAGCAGTATATTTGAATCATATTTTATTGTAGAAATGCAAAATATATATATGTATTTTATGCAAAATCTTAATGGAAATTTCTTAGATCCAAATTCAGTCATATTGTGAATTTTCCTGATAGAAAAGGCACTGTTCCCTTCCCCATTTTGTTTGGACAACAGGCCTTTTTCTATGTGCACTTTTGGGAGATAATCTTAACCATTCCCAATGAAGAAAAGAAAATTTTACAATCCATTCTTGTTCCCAATTGATATAGAAGGTTTACATACTAAGTGGAAAATTGATAGGAAATTTGTTTAAATGAAACACTTTTTAAAGCATACAAGCAAAAAATGCATTTTTCACGACTGAATAAAACATGCACATTCAAGTGTAGAGAATATTTGAAACAAGTCTATAGGAAATGAAATTCAAAAAGTAAACAAGTTATGTACTTAAGGCATGCATATGCATACTATTTACCAAACTTAGGACAGGAACAAACAAAACTGAGTTGATCCTGAAAAAATGTTTTAACCCTTTCCCTCATAGAGGAAACCATGAAAAAACCTATGTGAACAACATAAAACCAGATCAGCCTGTGAGTAACTCGCAGGCTGATCAGGTTTTATGCTGTTTTCTGCTCTTCAGTGGTCTGGAAATGAGGACTTTATAATTGGTAATGTTTAACTGTGGTTTTCTGCAGATCAGGCTTTATGTAGTACCTATTGAGTGCGTCAAAATGAGTCTATATGAGGGAAAGGGTTAAAGCAAGAGAAAAATGCTTAGTATATATTATATGCAAAGTAGGACAAAATTTTGATTTTCATGTAAATTACAAACATCTTCAAAGCACACATTAATCATCTGTACAGTGTTACTGTTAAGCTTTCTTTGTATTGGAAAGAGAAAAGATCACAGATCAAATTCTTATGTACTGTATTTTATCTTTATGAGAATGACAGAAATAGTAATTCAAATCAATGCAAAGGATAGGTGAAACAAGCAGTGAGTATTATTTCTTCAGTAAAACACTTTCATGTCATAAAATCCAACATTCACTTGGAACCAGTGACAGTTGTGGACTTTTGGTAAAAAAAAAAATGAAAAGAAAACTGAGTGAATTATAATTTTGAAGAATATGGAATAAATCTAGTTGTGTTTGAGTTTATTTATCTATTTGCCCTGAAGATGTGAGCATGTTATTATAACTTATTTATCTGATATCATGTTATTTTTTAACCAGATATGGGTTATATCTCATTTATTCGAAGTCAGACATTGCTGAATGTTGAAATTATTTTGCGACATGTTATAAATGTAATCTCTAAAGAATATAATAAAAACTCAAATATATTATGTTATATTATTCAGTGTGTGTGTTGTATTTAAATTTTTATACACTTTAATATTCTTAAAAATAATCTGTCAATCACTGTTCTAAGCTAATATTTTATTCTGTTATAAAATCTTACATATTCAAAGGTTTAGTTAAATCTTATTTTATGTAATTCTAATGTTAATCATTTAAAAACAAATTATTACAACCACAGATGTGAATATACCTACAAATCTTTATCTACGTTTTATTTATCTATTGTTCCTTGGCTAGACCAGTGCTTTGTGCCTGGACATAGGTTAAAAGCTATATATGAAAAAGAAAATGATGGGCATCATTAATAAAATAAAAATGCTGGTCTACTGCAGAGCAACTGAACAACAAACAGACCCCTATTCATTTTAATCTAAAGGGGGTGGGGTATTATGATAATTTTGCTTATTTGAAAAAAATAAAAAATGGCCTAATAAAAAAGAAATGAAGTTGACAATAACCATGTGTGTGAGTGTGTGTGTTTGTAGAAAAAGATTATTGCATAGATAGATAATTTATAGGAAATTGCCCTTTAAGTCAATGTCAGTTTACACCAACTTAAAACTCACAGATGCTCTCTCTATTAATACATTACATTCATTTGCTATTTTTATTGCTGCCTCCATGGCCGAGAGGGTAAGGTTGCTGACTTAAACACTCACTCAGCCCCTCACCACATGGGTTCGAATCCCAGCAGGGTCATTTGGATTTTCATGTGAGGAAGCCTTCCAGCTGGCTTGTGGTAGGTCGGTCGTTCTACCTGGATGCCTCCGTGCATTCGGGGTCTTCATCCACCTGTTATTAGCTGGACATCGCTATATGACTGAAATACTGTCAAAGCGATGGTAAACTCAAATAGTCAAGTCATCTTCCTCCTCCTCCTCCTCATCATCTCTCTCTCTCTCTCTCTCTCTCTCTCTGTATTATCAATGAGATACATGTGTATTTGCAAGTTTCTATATTATTCACAGACTGCACCAATATTTATATTGTTAAGATTCATTACCATAACATTTTAAAGGAATGATTCAAAATGTATTCCATGTTAATATAACGTTGATCTTTATCATAATACAGCATGTAAACAATATCATCTCTCTTTCTCTCTCTCTCTTGTAAACTTTCACAACAGCCCCCATTGAATACACTTTCTGCAGATTCGAATGTTGTAACCGTGTAAATTTCATAATGACGCAGTTACAGTGGCTAATAATAGATCAAGAGTGTGTAAAGTAGTCATTTTATTTTCTCGATTTGTGTATTGTTTATTATGACGTCAAGTGAGGAAAATATCTTTCATATAATGTTAAACAAACAAAATGGCTGTCATTATTATGGGTTACTATCAGTAATTTCTGAAAGGGGAGTTTGGATAGAAAGTAAAATCATAGAATTGAATACACCAAGAAAACATATGATATTCCTGAATGTACAGTTGATGGGATAGTGACATGCTATAGCCCATTGGGAATATGGCCAAGCAGTCCTTTTGATTAAATATGAATTCCAAAATTTCTTCTTGTGTAGATTTTAATCGTTCTAAACCATTTTTTCTAACACATAATGGATGGCAGGTTTGATTTTCAGGCATAACTCCATGTTGATGAGTTCGCCTAATGTCGCTATGTAACAGATGATTTCATTGGTTGGTTGTGGGCTGGCTATATATAGCACAATCGGAGAACCGGATCAGTGAGAAGGTGACCTCCTATTGGTAATGTTCAGATCCTAATACGTAGTAAAGTGACGTGACGTTAGGACTGATTTTAATCAGATTGGAATCTGAGCTACAGCATTGTATGAGCAAATAGAGGAGACCCTGACCATGCATTTTCTAAATCTGCTCTGTTTGCAAAGGCATCAAAACATGCCTGTCTGAGGTAGAGAGTCTAACATGATATGGAAGAATTCATCATTAAAATCACAGGCATTACTTCTCATTAAGATCTCTGTACTCCTGGCAGTAATGCAAGCAAATTTTGATTGATTGTTGTTTGGTTTTAGCTTGTCTGTTTTAGATAGTAAAAAGTCCGAGAAATTCCTTCACCACTGTTATTGTCTGCATCTGATACTGTGAAATATATATAAAATTGTTCCATATTACTATTATTGCATGACAGATGCATTTGTTCACCAATAGCATTGCACTTTTATTGACATGTAGGAATATGTATAATTATGAACATGATCCAATGGTAATGCATATGACATATATAAATGTGTTTAGTTTGAAACCTATTTGGGGAAATTATTCTTTGTAGACCTATATTCATGTTTCATATTTGAAACAAAAAATATCTTTTAAAAAGATGGGGATTAGAGTAATCAAAAATATGTATCAGTGATTTTTCTGTAGATTTTTTACAACCTGTGGCTTTCTTATTGGAAAAATTAGTGTTATAAATAAAAAAAAAATGGAAAATCATAAGATAATTAAAATGTTTTCAATTAACAAAACAATTACACTGTACCTAATTCTGTGTCATAGAAAGTTTCAAATGAACATTAAAATAATAAGGATAAAGCAAATTTCATTAAAATTCCATGAATTATTTCTTTTGAGAAAAATTAAAGAAGCTTTTTCATTGGGAACAAGGATCCTAAAAACCGATTTTTTACCGGTTTTGACCGATTTTGATCTCAATCGACCGGTTCAGATTTCAAAAAGTACCAAAAAAATCGGTCGAAAAAAAATCCATAACCCTCGTCTAAAACTTTCAAAATCGGTCCAAACGGTTCATAATAGTCTCTCTTACACACCATTTGACCTACTTCTTGAATTTCCGGTGTGCCCTCGGGGCAGGTGTCAGTGGGGGTCAGGCAGGGACACCCGTCTAGGTCATTATTGGGCAGTTAAGATGAATGGATTGACGGTTTGTACTTAGCGGTTATTTGGACGGTGCCGTGTAATTATCTATGCCGTAATAATGGACCATTGCTTGTTTGCAAACTGTAACCGGTTGTAATCACAAATAAATAAAAGTTATTGACAAAAAAAATATATAAACACAAAGGCACATAATAAACAACACCAAAACGACTGCTTCCAACAATTTATTGATTCGTTAGAGTCTTATACAGACCGTCATATACATGCACTTCCGGTAAACAAACTTTCGATTTCGTAGAGGTAAATATTGCAGAAAAATACCTTATTATGCCAACAGGATGCTGAAATATAATAAAAGATCTATTTTCACACTGCAAATGATTCAGGGTATGTTGATTGAAAATATCAATGTTATTTTTTTTTTTTTTTTTTTTTTTTTTGAGATTCCAAAATTTTAGGATCCCTGATTGGGAAAATAAAAGGTAGTTATTTTGGGTAAAAATTTCAGTTTTATGCTAGGGGAAACCACCTGAAAAAGGCATTTAATTTACCAAAAAAAAAAATCACTTTGTATGAATTATTATATGTGAAGAAAGTCAGTAAGTATAGATAGATTGTTATTGTAATGAAGCAGACTATAACCAACTATTCAGTCCTGCAAGAATGGTGAAACAGACAATATAATAATTATATACTTTTTAGTTGTGCAGATATTTATAACATTCAACCCAAAACAGGTCTCCATATGAATCTTAGAGAAGTATTTTGATAAAATGACTATATATTTTTCAAAGTAACTGTAATGCGGTCAGTATACAGTGAAGTCTCATTAATCCGCGCTCCGGTAATCCGGTTTTTTCACGATCCGGTCAATTTTTGTAGGGAACGGAATTTTTAAGCACAAATTGTTACATTTAGTCTGGAATTTTGCAGTCCGCATCCGGAAATACATTTTCGGGGACGGATCTATATTTTACCTGTGTTTTTGACACCTTAATCCGGTCTTTGCTCCATGCCCCAGGAGATTCACGCCTACGACAATAGTGCCCGACAGAGGTGTAAATCGTTCTTTGTTATAAGCGGAAGTGAAGACACGTGTGAAACGTGTGGGCTAAAACACTAACCAATTATGTACAAGCACTTTAATTGTCGTCGACTTATTACCAATGATGGGATAATTACTATTGCCAACGCGCGGTGATTGCTGACGCGCGGCAAAATTTGTTTGATATTCTTTGATAAGATGAACATGCGTCAAATTAAAGGCCGCCGCAAAGTTTTAATTAATTACATTAAATGAATAGCTTATTTGCTTTATTAAATCAGTTTTCTGCAACAGTTTTATTTTTTTCTTTACAATATAAGCCGGTCCTATGGTCAGAAAAAATCATTCCTATTTCCACTGCTTAGCTGTAGACATGTCAACGCCAGCCAGCAAGCGTCGTCGGGTTGAAGTCCCTGCCAGCGTAAAGAAACAGATTTGCCAGTACAAAGCTTCCTGGCCAAAAGCAACAATTCAAGATATCAAGACGTACATTCAGAAAGACACCTCTCTAGAGCTGGGAAAGTCTACAATAGGCGACATCCTACGAAGCAAAGATCGTTGCAGTCGAGAGTCTCGCCAGTTAAAACTGACTGAATTTTTTAAGAGGTGAACTTTTTAGCGCGTGTGTTCTGTTATACTAAAATGTACATCGAGTGTACATGTATGTGCTATGTCTGTGCTACACTTTTGGAGTTGAAATAAAGAGTAAACAGTTTATTTGTTCGTGTTTTTTTAATTTCTTTTTTACATTTTCATGCATACATTAAAAACATGCACAATAACATACACATTTCATAAGCATATTTTTTAACAAAAAAGATCGTTTTCGGTATTTTCAGTGTGAATATGTGTATATACATCTCTGTGATATGGTCATATATGGTTGAATTTTTAATCCGGAAATTTGTTAATCCGGAAATTTCGCCGAGAACAGACGTTTCCGGATAAACGAATCTTCACTGTATTTGATTAAAATTTTGTGAATATGAAGCATACATTTCACCTAGGTATCATCTAAACAAGCAATGATGTAAAACTTTTTTCCCAATGTATAGGTATTCTCTAGTTATGAATATCATTCAGTTATTCATTTGGTCTTATTATCTTGGTTCATAATTCGTAAATAGGCTTAAAGCTACGCTGAAAAATGTGTTTGTACCAAATAACAGATCATCTTTGAGAAAGCAGTGTTCATTACTTTGAATAAAACTAACATTCTCTTTTTATTTGTCAAAATTAAAAAGAAAAAAAAAAATTTTAGTAGGTAAGCATACTGTTTTATACCGTTTAATAATCATGACAGTATTATAAAATTCCAATTTTTAATGATTTTTTTATACGTCGCCAGAGGCGGTCGTATATTGGCGTCATCTTCTCCGTCAGTGCGTCTGTACGTCCGTATCTTGTGAACGCATCTCCTCCTACGTTTCTGAATGAATCTTTTCAAAACTTGGTCAATGTCATTACTATAATGGGTAGATGTGCATGAAGTGGCGATTTTCCGGTTCATTGATTTTTACAAGATTTGTGTCCCTTGAAACTTAGTCTCTGTAGCTGAATGATATTGCAGCCTTGTGAACGCAACCCCTCCTACATTTCTGAATGAATCTTTTCAAAACTTGGTCAATGTCATGACTATAATGGGTAAATGTGCATGAAGTGGCGATTTTCCGGTTCATTGATTTTTAGCTCACATGAGCACAACGTGCTCAAGGTGAGCTTTTCTGATCGCCTTTTGTCCGGCGTCCGTCGTCCGTCGTCCGTGCGTGCGTCCGTGCGTGCGTCCGTCCGGCGTCAACAATTGCTTCAAACAACATCTCCTCCTAAACGGCTTGGCCAATTTGAAAAATATTTTGCAGGAATGTTCCTTGGATGAAGCTCTACTAAAGTTGTATAAATGGTTCTGGTCCATCGCATAATTAGGTCACAGGAGCTAAAAATAGATTTTAAAAATGAAAATTTAAAAAATCTTCTTCTCTGAAACCACAAGGCCTAGCCTTTTGATTTTTGGTATGTAGCATGATCTTATGGGCCACTACCAAGATTGTACAAATCATAGCCCTATGGTGATAAATGACCCCGCACCAGGGGTCACTTGTTTTACAAAGAGTTATATAGAAAAATCTTAAAAAATCTTCTTCTATGAATCCATAAGGCCTAGAGCTTTTGATTTTTGGTATGTAGCATCATCTTATGGGCCACTACCAAGATTGTACAAATCATAGCCCTATGGTGATAAATGACCCCGCACCAGGGGTCACTTGTTTTACATAGAGTTATATAGGAAAATCTTAAAAAATCTTCTTCTATGAATCCATAAGGCCTAGAGCTTAGATATTTGGTATGAAGCATCATCTTATGGGCCACTACCAAGATTGTACAAATCATAGCCCTATGGTGATAAATGACCCCACACCAGGGGTCACTTGTTTTACATAGAGTTAAATAGGAAAATCTTAAAAAATCTTCTTCTATGAATCAATAAGGCCTAGAGCTAAGATTTTTGGTATGTAGTAGCATCTAATGGTTCATTACAAAGATTTTCAAAGTCTTGGCCCTACGGTGATAAATGACCCTGCGCCCAAGTCTTCTCTGAAACCATATGGCCCATTGCTTAGATATTTGGTGTGTAGTATTGTCAGGGGTAAAATGTTTTAGATTAAGTTATATCAGAATCCTTGTCTGTTTAAAAACCTTGACATCAGTTGAAGCAATGGTACTCAGGTGAGCGATTCAGGGCCATCATGGCCCTCTTGTTACAAGATTTGTGTCCCTTGAAACTTAATCTCTGTAGCTGAATGATATAGCAGCCTTGTGAACCCAACTCCTCCTACATTTCTGAATGAATCTTTTCAAAACTTGGTCAATGTCATTACTATAATGGGTAGATGTGCATGAAGTAGTGATTTTCCAGTTCATTGATTTTTACAAGATTTGTGTCCCTTGAAACTTAGTCTCTGTAGCTGAATGATATTGCAGCCTTGTGAACGCAACACCTCCAACATTTCTGAATGAATCTTTTCAAAACTTGGTCAATGTAATTACTATAATGGGTAAATGTGCATGAAGTAGCGATTTTACGGTTCATTGATTTTTACAAGATTTGTTTCCCTTGAAACTTAGTCTCTTTAGCTGATTGATATTTCAGCCTTGTTAATGCAATTCCTTGTATGTTTCTGACCTAATCTTTTCAAAACTCAGTGTCTCTTGTTTATCTTGACCATCACTGATCTATTAAAGCTTTGTTAGTCCCCTACCGCTGTTCACACCGGAGGGGACTATAGGTTGCCGTCCGTCCGTCCGTCCGTCTGTCCGTCCGTCTGTCCGTACACACGTAGGGGTACTTACGGGGCTAGGGAACAATGGGTTAGGGTTAGCAGCCTTTGATCTTTTCTCTTAAGTGGCTAAAATTGTCTCTTAGGTGGCTAAAAGAAGAATAGAAAGAACAATAGGATAGCCACACAAGTATACCTGCGTTAGGATGTCCGTCCGTTTGTCCGCTCAAATCTGGATCCCGCGATAACTTAATAACTAAGCAAGCTAACTTGATGAAACTTGGTATATGACTAGATGCCAATGTGTAGATTATGCACGTCATTTTATTTTTGTTCTTTGACTAAAATTGTGGTTGCTATGGTAACTGAAATAGTGAAAATATGGCAAAAAATGGGATCCCGCGATAACTAAGCAAGCTAACTTGATGAAACTTGGTATATGACAAGATGGCAATGTGTAGATAATGCATGTCATTTTATTTTTGTTCTTCGACTAAAATTGTGGTTGCTATGGTAACTGAAATAGTGAAAATATGGCAAAAAATGGGATCCAGTGATAACTAAGCAAGCTAACTTGATGAAACTTGGTATATGACTAGATGGCAATGTGTAGATTATGCACGTCATTTTATTTTTGTTCTTCGACTAAAATTGTGGTTGCTATGGTAACGGAAATAGTGAAAATATGGCAAAAAATGGGATCCCGCGATAACTAAGCAAGCTAACTTGATGAAACTTGGTATATGACTAGATGGCAATGTGTAGATTATGCATGTCATTTTATTTTTGTTCTTCGACTAAAATTGTGGTTGCTAAAGTAACGGAAATAGTGAAAATATGGCAAAAAAATGGGATCCTGCGATAACTAAGCAAGCTAACTTGATGAAACTTGGTATATGACTAGATGGCAATGTGTAGATTATGCACATCATTTTATTTTTGTTCTTTGACTTTGTGGTTGCTATGGTAATGGAAATAGTGAAAATATGGCAAAAAATGGGATTGATTACCATATTGAGTCAAGGTGGAGCCGGTAGGGGACTTTATGTGTTGCATACAACACCAGTTACTTGTTTGACCATGGTCTCTGAACCTCTGTCAACAGAATAAAGAGTCATTCCTTCCATTGTTGTTTGCATCTCAAAATCCAGGGAAATCCAGGAATTCAGAACTGGGGGACACACCCAGGATATTGTAAGACGTAGCAAGTTTAAGGCTAATGGCCCCTTCTTCATCCTCTTATTACTTGCTTTTACAAACAAACACAGTTACAGTAACTCATTATACATGGCAGATGTTCCATTTTACCAATTATGCTTGATTTCAATCTTGCCAACCTCTAGTGGGGCGCAGGGCCAATGGCCCCCACCCCGGACATCCACCACTGTATTGAAAAAAAAAAAAATCAAATATCACATTTCCTAATTAGTTTGAAAAAAAAAAAAAATCTCATTTTTCTCCAACAGGTTTGTCAGTTGGAAGTGTGATACAGATCTGCAATAAACAAATGGATTTTCAGCATTTCCACTGTTGACTCGGCAATAGTTGAAATATCAAATTCAAGCAAAAGCTGGAGACTTAAATATCAAGCTGTTAATCTGTAAATAAAATGTGTACCCAGATATTGGCATCCGTGACTTTTTGTCTGCCCAAGAAGCCATTTCAAGTAACTTTATACACACAGATGTAAAATAGTTTTATTCTTATGATTATTTCTTTACAAAAATGAAGAGCTTGTTTAATGCAATGAAATGGATCCCATTTCTATAATCTTATTGTGTAAATAAGAAATAAGTAGACTATATATATATATATATGAGAAGGTAATTAAACCCACACTTCAATAGTTCATCATTGCTTGTCACATCAAATCCTACATGACAAGGTGGGATGTAGGGGTAGTTAATTTGTTGGTTATTAGTGAAATGTGCCCCAGTTTCCTGTAGTTGGGAGTAATCTGTGAATAATCTAATGTTGTGAGGTATGAATAATCCATCATCCAATCATGTTTCAATATTCCCAGGGCTCTGTATAATCAGAATATGTTACATTTATACAAACATGGTATTGAACAGGTAAGATCAATCTTATTCAAAGGTAACTGGCCATTTTGTTGTTGTCGTTGGAGTATACAATTTCTTCAGACTGTATATAGGGATGTCCAGCTATAATTACAGGTGGAGTCATGAAGAGGGGCACCTGGGTAGAACTAGCTTGAGGGCTTCCTCACATGATATATCCTAATGAACCTGCTGGAATTTGAATCGGGCTGAGTGCTTTTAATTGCTTGGCCGCACAGGTCACTTTAATATTCTTTAGTGCCAACTTTATTTGTCTGTCTCTTTCTCTGTTTTAATTTTTTTTTATTGTTCAATTTTACATGGACACCATTATGCCATGTGACCTGTTAATGGCTATGCGATCAGAAATAACTATCAGCATCATGATGATGGAATTCTCTATGAAACTCCCTCTGTAAACATAGATCTATATATTAGGTATCTGAAATTTTGATTAGAGAAATATGTACTGGTCAATCTAGTGTTTCTTATTGTTCGGTTCTTGACCTGACATACTGAAGTCATTGAAGATGGTACTGCTTTGTTTATGCTTGGTGCCCAGCATACAAGGCTAGCTCCATGACTGGTAAGTCTGGATGTGGTATCATACCACTTGACCACTGCATGATATTGAGATGAGGCAGCACTGAAGACAAAATAATCTCCAAATAATTGAAATACTGACAGTGGGACTTTAAAGTAGCTTGTTCACAGATGAGAAATAAACAAGTTTTTTCTTCTCTCCCTTATTAATGTTGGTGAAGTCTTAATTTTTCTGACAAATGAATTTGAAAAGTTTTAAGTCACATTGCATAGTAAAACACTAATTTTGTGTATGTCCACTTTGGGGGATTTTAGTTAAATATAGAATACCATAACATTGAAGCAGGTGCTTGTGGTACCACTTGACACATTCCACATCATGACGTCATCACAACTTCCAGGTAGCGAATTTCTTTGTGATAATATAATTTCAGCCTGTTAAGTTCACACATGTGCAAAGAGTGAATGTGATCAGTCATGTGACGGCACACAAAAAATATAGGTTTTATAAATCTAAATATAGATTCAATTATGATTGTAATACTATTGCCTATGATGGGAGAATCCACTCATTCTTTTACAATTATGGAATGTTGTTTTGGATGACCATGTGTCTGTAGATGTGTATTGATAGAAGTAATATACCCAGACAGTTAAGCAAATAGACAAAAAGAAGGCATAGGGCTTTCCCTAGGATGGAATATTCTCACTTTGTTCATCACAGTGTCTGTAAAAAGTACACTCCTCATACCTTGGGGATGTACTAATGTTTATTAGTATCATTGGTTTGTATCAGATACGAAGAGCAGATAACCTTTATTGGCCAACTGAGTATTACCAATAATTTTAAGTACTAATTGAGTTGTTGTAAGAATAATTGAGTAATTTAGCAAATGGTAACCTGTCATTTCTAATTTAATTGAATAATCACCATAAAGTACTTATCTAACTTGATGAGCAGCTGTATCTACAAGTAATCCTCTTATATGAGAGGGTCATATCAAATTTAAGTAGTAATAGTGTTGGGCATCTGACAGGATGTACCAAAAGAATCCAACAAAATTGATTGTGTTTCTACAATTTGAATTAAGTTTTCTTACTCATCAATTTGAAAATAATTGGGTAATGTCTATTTTTTGATTAAGTAATTACACAAATATGCAGTCTATCTGTTCTACTGATGGATGTTAGTTTCAAACAGTGTGAACTATAACATCCATCTTATATCTCGGGGCACATCCTTCCATTTCTTCTTCCTTCAGTTACATTGTGTCTGTAAAGCTAAAGGTTTGGACAAGGTATTTGTTTATTAAAACTTATTTATTGTACATCAGTTGGGGAAACAAATTCTTGAAACTTAACCTCATAGAGGAAACCATGAAAAGACCTATGCAAACAGCATAAAACCAGATCAGCCTGCAAGTAACTCGCAGGCTGATCAGGTTTTATGCTGTTGCTGCTCCTCAGTGGTCTGGAAATGAGGACTTTATAATTAAATTTGTAAGGTTTAACTGTGGTTTTCTGCAGATCAGGCTTTATGTGGTACCTATTGAATGCGTCATAATGAGTCTATATGAGGGAAAGTGTTAAGCAAACTCCTCTCAGTGGTTCCTTGGTTTGACCAGTACTTTACTTCTGACAAAGGCATGGAAACCAACTGTATTAGACTGGCAGGCTTTGGACCTGTAGTCATGAATGTTACCGCTGGGCCCCAGGGATCCAGTACATTACATATTCTATACAATCTTTTGCCAGGTGCACTGTATGTTGCAAATGTTACAATGGAATGCTGTCAACTGGCTTTTATGTAGCTTTTTTGGCATATTTTACATATTAAGTGTGATTGACATGAATATTCATTATCACTACCAAACCACTTCATCCATCATCCAAAGATTGTGGAGGTTTTAATTAAGTACCTTATAAAATCAATAAATATTTACTCTTAACCTCACACTGTAGCATTTTAACAGGGCAGTCTCAGGAAATATCTGTACCCTCTGTTTGCTTGTACAACATTGCAGATTGCATGGAAAAGGATTGGTTGTTTCATAAGCCATTTCATGTTCAGTCAATGAATATTCACGAGATCATAAATTTGATTTTGAATATTCATAAGGGAAAGTGTTAGGCTACAGTTCAATTTTGATATTTATGCTTGATCTAAAGACATAATAACCTTAATTAAGTCTTCAAATGCTCCTCAAGAAATTACATGTACTCATAAGATTATCTTGAAAAGTGAGATATTATGACTATTTATTTATTACAGTCACTTTTATTTAAACCTCTGTTGTTTTGTTTTTTTTTTGGGGGGGGGGGGGGGGGGGGTTCTTTGCTCACCAGAGCACAAAGTGCTTAGAATGAGATACTGGGATCACTTATTATCCACCCATAGGGGGTCAGCTAGTTTCCTTATATACTCTATATAGAAAATTTCAAAAATCTTCTATTCTGAACTACTGTAGAAAGGCATAAATAGTGCACATTTACAATCTAAAAGTAGGGGGTGTGCACAATCTATGGGAACTATTTTTTTCTCTTTTTTCCATCCGTTCCTGAACCACCAGAGAAATCAAATGCTGAGGTTATTGCCATAGACAATCATATAATGACATTATTTTAATGACTTGCTTTCATCATAAATAGCAATGCATTTGATACAGGAAGTAATAGCTTAACATAACAATATAATTCATTGTCCATAACGGTGAGTTATTTTTGTTGTATCATCATATGTATATTATGTCTGATTCCTGTTGCGATAATATTATAAGAGTTACTTTTAATTTTCATGCATTGAATAATAACATAAATATAATAGTGACGAGGTTTTCATACAATTTGTTTTATTTTCCGTTGAACAATCAGTATATTTACTAGTAATTACAAATGTGCAATCGTGAATTGACTACTTATCATCATCACTAGAATTTTGTTGTTATTCTAATAATTTTTAGTTTCTCTTTAGTTTTGAAGTATTGAGAAATAAAACTGATGAAAAGTGTAACAAAGTTACAAGCAGTAAATTGAACAAA
>CM037777.1:103654499-103704499 GCA_021229015.1 Solen grandis | reverse complement strand
TATTCAGGTAAATTAAATTTTAAAAAAAATTGCTGAGAGACGGCAGCCGGATTAACAGGAAAAAAGCTGTGATTCTTAATTATTGATACAATAGAGGCAAAAGCCACATAACGCAAAAATCCACTGATATATTTTGAAATATGCAAACAAATGAAAAGTTTTATAGCCTAATGTCTCACAATAATGAATTATTAAGAAATAGTGCAATGCATTTATTCCATTTTTTTTTTAAAAAAATGAAAACATTAAAAGCAAAATTTATTTGTTGTTCAATAATGTATGTTAATTATACAGTCTAGTTAAAATGGTAGCTAATTTTATGTATGTAGTTGCTAGGTCCGATGGCCATACAGCAATAAACTATTTCTACTTCTTAGAAAAAATAAATAAAATAAATTGATGATTGCTGTATTTTCTGAGATTATTTTTTCATTACAACCTTAATAGGAAAAACATTTACATCAGAACATGACTTGAAAAACTGACACATTTTCTATCTTCATTAAAACACAGAATTACCTAAAGACCCACTTCTTAAGAAGTAGGTTAAAGGTGAGTCTTTTCATAAAATCCTTCTCCTAAGAAAAAACAACTTAAAATGTAAAAGACCCACTTTCCTCAATTGTTGGAAACCCAAAATTTTTGCCCAATTTCCACTTCCTTTGTAAAAAACACACATTTTGTTCACTTGTTCAAATAAAGATCAACTAAAACCAACTTTTTTTAGGTTGAAAACCCACAATAAACCCACTTTCTTCTACAATAACTTACTTTAGACCCGCTTTCAAATGAAAAAAACAGGAAAAACTCGCTTTTTTGTAAAAAAAATCAGAAAATGCCCACTTTAAGTGGGTTTTGGTAAAAAAAACACATATCATTTGGGAAGAGTATTATTATAGCCAATCAGTTACGGATCTTTGACATACCCAGAGTAACGCTTGTTCTCTTGTATTTCCAAGATTCATTTAAAAAAAAATAAATAAAAGGAACAAGATGCATTTGTCAATATTTTGTTTGTCCTAGGTTTTCTGAGTGTGGAAAAAGTGGGTGGCAAATGCCATACATGGTCACAAGTTAAGTGTGTAAATGGAGAATCAAGGCTACAATAAATATATATTTTCATGTATCAGGGTGATCATTTCTGAAATTATGATTCTTCCGAGAAATGGTGCTACCATGAGCCTTTATTGAATTTCCGAGAGAGAAATAAAACACGCCTACAAGAAAAATTGGTGGGTGGCAGGGTTGCTGCACAAATATCGGCTCAAGGACATTTTGATGCCACCAGCTGCTAAAGTAATATTCAAACATGAATGAATTATATTATTTTTTTAGCTCACCTGAGCATGTAGTGCTCATATGAGCTTTTAGGATCAATTAAAGTCTGTCAACCTTAATTGTTTCAAACAATTCTTCCGAAACCACTGAGCCAAGAAAAATGAAACTTGCCGGTGATATTCCTTGCATGAAGCTTTACCAAAGTCATTCAAATGGTTCTCTTGGTAACAGGAGCTTCTCCAAAACCACAAGGCCTAGAGCTAAGATATTTAGTGTGTGGTATTGTCATTGTTCAAATAATAGCCCTTTAGTCAAAATAGGCCCTGTCCCAGTTTACATAGACTTGTATAGGAAAAACTAGAAATATCTTCTTGTCAGAAACCACAACTGACCTGGTGTTTAGATATTTTGTTTATAACATAGCCTTGTAGGGGTTTACTTAAGGATTTGACTTTCACTTATCCAGGGGGCAAGTTACTTTGAACATCTACTAGCCCCCAGTGAAAACAGGTTTCCCGATCTTGAAGTTAGTTAGTGTTTGTTAATACTTAAAATTAAATATGTGCAATATTAAGGTGGATTTTAGTTAATAGGTATCAAAGACAATTTGCAAGCATTTTACCCCTATTTTGTTAAAATTTGTAAAATCATTACTTTTCATAATGTTTGTTGTAACTCTGTTTTAAATAATTTGATGGGCATACATATTATGTTCTAGCTACAGAAAAAATTAGTCATGAGAGATTTTTTAGCTCACCTGGGCACATAGTGATGAAACTTGCCTTGGATGTTCTTTAATATGAAGCTCTACCAAAGTTGATTAAATGGTTCTGGTCTGTTGCATATCTGGGTCACAGCTAGAGCTAAGAATAGATTTTAAAAGTGAAAACTTTAAAATGTCTTCTTCACATAGGGCTTAGATATTTGGTGTGTGCACCTCTACCAAGTTTACATCATGGCCATTGGGTCAAAATTGGTTCTGCCCCAGGGGTCACTTGGTTTTATATAAACTTTCAAAGGGAAAATTAAAAAAAAAATCTTTTTATCAACCACAAATCCTTGAGCTTAGATATTTAGTGTGTGACATAGTCCTGTTGATCTCTACCAAGTTTAAAACTCTTCTTGTCAGGAACCAAAAGGGCTTGGATTTAGATATTTTGTGTGTATAAAATGGCCTAGTGTACCTCTCCTATGTTCAAGTCATGGCCCTGGGGTTAAAAAAATTGGCCTGCCTCAGGGGTCACTTGATTTTATATAGGCTTGTATAGAGAAAAAAAGTCTTTTTTTGAAACAATAATACCTGGAGCTTAGATATTTGATGTGTGTCATTGTCTAGCTAGTAGTGTGTGATGTAGTCACTCACAACTATAGTACCTACATTCTGAGTATCTGCTTCTTTTAATTGAAAACCCAATAACCTCTCAATTTTGTATGAATGATTGAACAAATTCACAAATTTAGATTCAGCTAAAGTGTTTAAAACTCTGAGTAAAAAAATAAATATCTGAGGGATACAACAATTGTGTGTGTGGCATATAAAAGCAGAGAAGAACAAATTTCTCTATGATATTGCATAACTGTCACTTTACCATGCGGAGGAATATAATTTCTTTTGATTCAAAGGTGACTCGAAGGTAAATTTGGATTGTGGATGTGCAGGTTTCGGTCATTTAGTGGTGTTACAATGATCCATATATAAATGAACCACCATCAATAGCTTCTCTAATGTTTCATAAGACTTCTTGATATCATTCCTCCATGCCAATCTACTCACCATCAATGAGTATATCGGGACACTGAACTTTGTTGCTTTTATGGCAATCTGCAGAGCTTCAATCTCCAGATATTTCAATAACTGTCATTCATTTTAGTGAAATTTGACAGTTCAAGGAAATAAAAGTTTGATTTTTGAAGTAGCTGTTGATCTCACTACTGCTTCTGAAATTTTTTTTTTATCAATTTCTTCAGGATGTGCCTTCATCTGCTATTTTTGCCACCAAGATTTTTTAGCTTCCTGTGTGCTTGATGAACTGTTGTTGTTTTCTTCTTTTGTATTCTGATCTTGTCATATTATTGAAAGAGATTTCAAATTGCAATCGATATGAAACATTCACCTTTGACTGCAAGTGTGTCTAGATCTATGATGCATCACTAGTTTAAAGTGATCTTCAAATGTTCAAATAATGATAATCTGATCTGATAATGATAACTGAAACAACCAATTTGTTTTAGGTAGCAATGAATATTTAGAAATTCAAAGCTTTCTTTTGTCTGTCTAAATTCTATTCTGTGCCTTGAGTTCAGAAGATTAAAATAAAATGTGGAGCCTTAACTTGACTAGTTTAAATGGGGGAAAACATTGTGTGTACTGAGCCCTCTTTATGGTGTAAATAATTCTGTTATCTTTCATTAATGTCTTCCCTGATAATTTTTGCTTCATCTTGACATTGTCTTCCAAGTTTGCACATGTTTGAGTCATGATTTTGTATTGGAGTTGTCCTTGGCTGCAACAATGTCTCAGTTATGCAGTAACATCCATAATTACAGATAGAAAAAAACACTAGAGTGCACGGAGGCTCCCAGCTAGAATCCTAACTTTCTCATGCTTTATCCTTAGGCTCAAAATGACTGAAATTCTACTGTTGGGGGGATGTGAAACCAAACATATACTATATTTTGGGTATATATGAACATAATTTTTAGTTTGAATAATTGTAGATTAAGAAGTGCTTTTCTGCTTGACCTTGACCATCACCTCTACCAGAAGGCATGTGTATAGAACTCTTGTGGATCTTTACAAAACTTTTTCCCCTTTTTAAATTTTAGCTCAACTATTGTCTGAATTGTCTGAGCTATTGGGGTGTTACATATTACACCTTACCTAGTTATATATACACAACACTGTAGAAGGAAATCCTCATTCTAAGAATAACTTGTTTACTAGTTTTGTTCTGGAGTGATCTATTAGGCGATCCCTATTCTAAATATAACTTGTTATGGTAATGGTTTAGCAGACTTTGAGGAGACTTGTTTTAGCAGACTTGTTTTGAAGATTTGTTTGCAGCAATTCATCAAGTGTGGGTCATTCAACAGTGTGGGATTAATTTCAGACTTACATTTGGATAAAGGACATATCTGTTGGATTGCTCAGGTTAAATTTAAATTTTATCAATCAGACAAGGATCAAACTAATTTGTTACAATAATTTGAAGACACTGTATGTTGTGATATTCATATTCATATTTGTCACTTGTTAATAATTAAAATATATTTAGTTAACTAGTTTGTTGCTGGCTTTTCTTTGTTGCGCCATTTTATCAAATTGGTCGTAACAGCGGTCACCCATTCATCAGCCTTCCTGTTAGCAATTTGTTATCCAGGCCATATCTTTCTTATGACATATGATATGCATATGAAACTTTGTAGCGGAAAAGAAGTTGTTGAGAGAAAGTGCAGTGACCAAGAACCATAACTCTAACTGGTCCGAAGCTTTACTTCAAAGCTATACAAGCTATGACTTAAACTTTAAACATGCATAGAAGTGCAGTGACAAAGAACCGTGACTGCACTTGGTCCAATTTTTTAATCATTTTCCTTTCATTTATTTTATAACAAATTTTTGTTCAGAGCATTAATCAAAATTGTAAAATGTATTGACTTGAAACTTTAAATAATAGATGGCAACCAGGAGAAGTACAGTGACCAAGAAGCGTAACTCTACCTTATCCCATTTTGAGCTCTCCAGAGCACAACGTTCTCAAGGTGAACTATTGAGATTACCTTCCATCCGTTATCTGTCATTGTCTGTCATCAACAATTTGCTTTAAAAGACATCTATTTTGAAACAAATTGGTATATGAAATTGATGAAACTTGGCATGCATCATCCTTGGGTGGCCCTTCACAAAAATTGTTGAAATTAACTTGATCCAGGAGAAGTGAAGTAACCAAGAACCATAACTCTACCTGGTGCCATTTTTAGTATATACATTACTATTCGGGAAACAAATGCAGGGTAAACTTCATGATTATTTTGGGATATTATGATTATGTTTAAATCATAAAGATGAATCCATTTTCCACTTGAACTTGTAGATCATGATAAGAATTCAATATATTGTTAACCCTTTCCCTCATAGAGGACACCATGAAAAGACCTATGCAAACAGCATAAAACCAGATCAGCCTGCGAGTAACTCGCAGGCTGATCAGGTTTTATGCTGTTCGCTGCTCCTCAGTGGTCTGGAAATGAGGATTTTGTAATTAAATTTGATAAGGTTTAACTGTGGTTTTCTGCAGATCAGGCTTTATGTGGTACCTATTGAGTGCGTCAAAATGAGTCTATATGAGGGAAAAGGTTAAGGTGCTGGAATAGTCATGTGTGCTGTCCTCTGACAGCTGTGGTTTGAATTGTCTTCTGTAAAGTTTTTCATATCAATTTACATTTTCACCTAACCCTTTTAATGGTATTAATACCACATCCAACTGTAGGCAATAGTACACAACTCTGTCATGGATTTGAGCATAATTAAGCCACCTTTTCTGCTTGTAATCTTTATAAATTTTTGTGCCACCTTACTTTCTCATTTAACTCTTTTAGGTAATGCTTTGAAACTTTTATACCACCTCCACCTGTAGGCAAAGGTACACAACTCTGTCATAGATTTTAAAATGATTTTGTGCCATTTTTATCCCCCGCCAAACGTGGCAGTAATAGTCTCTGTCCATCCATCCGTCTGTCCATCCTTCCATCCCACATATTTGTCCGGAGCATAACTCTAAAAGTATTTGAGGTATCAACTTGATACTTCATAGGTGGATAGACCTCATTGAGAAGGAGTGCAGTGCACAAGAATGATAACTCTACCTTTCATAATTTTTTAGTTATTTTCCTTTGTTATTTTCAGACTTAATTCTTGTCTGGAGCATAACTCAAAAAAGTATTTGAGGTATCAACTTGATACTTTATAGGTGAATAGATCTCATTGAGGAAAAGTGCAGTGCATAAGAATGTTAACTCTACCTTTCATAATTTTTTAGCTATTGCCCTTTGTGGGTTTTTTTTTTTCAGACTTAATTTTTGCCAAGAGCAAAACTCAAAAAGTATTTGAGATGTCAACTTGAAACTTCATAGGTTGATAGATATCATTGAGGAGGAGTGCAGTGCACAAAAATGATAACTCTACCTTTTATAACTTTTGAGTTATTGCTCTTTGTAATTTTTCAGACTTAATTTTTGTCTGGAGATTACTCAAAAAGTGTTTGAGATATCAACATGATACTTCATAGCAGGGATCCTAAAATTTTGGAATCTCAACCGGTCGACGGCAAAATCCCCCCCCCCCCCTTTACAACAATTCCGTTCCGTACCCCCCCCCCCCGAAAAAAAAACATAACCGAAAAAAAACGAAAAAAAAATAACATTGATATTTTCAATCAACATACCCTGAATCATTTGCAGTGTGAAAATAGATCTTTTATTATATTTCAGCATCCTGTTGGCATAATAAGGTATTTTTCTGCAATATTTACCCTACGAAATCGAAAGTTTGTTTACCGGAAGTGCATGTATATGACGGTCTGTATATGACTCTAACGAATCATTTTGAGAACCCATGTGCCCACTACTGGCCTCGTGCTCACGTAATGTAGATATACGAAAGTTTTGTGAGCCTTCCTGACTAAATTTTGATTTGTGCTTGTGCAGCTTACACAGTGAACAAAACATTTTCCCATTTCAAACTCAAGCCACTTAAATTCGTCTAGCCAAGATTTTGAGAACGTTTTGATCTCTGTCTTTACCAGTTTGTTTTGCTGCTGAGAGGAAGCACCATCGCTAAGTTTCCGCTTCCTTTTATTTGTAATTTCTACTTTTTGATTGCATTTCATAATAGAAAATGCATCACGGGTTGCCCCATTCCCAGTGTTTTCGACCGGTTTGCCAGGCCGGATTTGTGTGCATATCGGGTTGCCAGTCCGACTTTGAAATGTACTTTTTACTGGGTCACCACTCCCGTTTTCTTTATCATCATGAGCCGGGTTGCCAAGCCGGTCATTTGATTTTTTAAACATCGCAAGTAAATTGCGCTGAGCCATTTCAACGAAATGCAGCCTTGTCACTGATACCATCCCCTTATATACCAAATATAAAGTTGAGTAATAACACCAAACAGTTATCAGTTTTTTTTAATTCTTTTATTTTGTTCTTACAAATTACAAATTACTAAGGAGATCAAACATTTTGATTAGCCTTTGATATTGTCATTAATTACCGCATTTAAAAGTCGACCGGTTACAGTTTGCAAACAAGCAATGGTCCATTATTACGGCATAGATAATTACACGGCACCGTCCAAATAACCGCTAAGTACAAACCGTCAATCCATTCATCTTAACTGCCCAATAATGACCTAGACGGGTGTCCCTGCCTGACCCCCACTGACACCTGCCCCGAGGGCACACCGGAAATTCAAGAAGTAGGTCAATTGGTGTGTAAGAGAGACTATTATGAACCGTTTGGACCGATTTTGAAAGTTTTAGACGAGGATTATGGATTTTTTTCGACCGATTTTTTTGGTACTTTTTGAAATCTGAACCGGTCGATTGAGATCAAAATCGGTCAAAACCGGTAAAAAATCAGTTTTTAGGATCCTTGCTTCATAGGTAGATAGATCTTATAAAGGAAAAGTGCAGTGTAAAAGAATGATAACGCTACCTTTTATAATTTTTAGCTCACCTGAGCCAGAGTCGCAAGGTGAGCTATTGTGACCGGTCTTCGTCCGTCGTCCGTCCGTCCGTCGTCCGTCCGTCCGTCGTCCGTCCGTCCGTCGTCCGTCCGTCCGTCGTCCGTCCGTCCGTCGTCCGTCAACATTTTGCTTCAAACGACATCTCCTCCTTAACCGCTTGGTCAATTTTGATAAAACTTTACAGGGATGTTCCTTGGGTGGTCCCCTTTCAAAGTTGTTCAAAGAATTGAATTCCATTTGGAATTCTGGTTGCCATGGCAACGGAAAGAAAAAACTTAAAATGTCTTCTTCTCCAAAACAACCAACTGAATTTCAAAATGTTTTGGCACAGATGTTCCTTTGGTAAGTGTCTACCAAGATTGTTCAAATTATTTGGATCCGTAAAAAAACATGGCCGCCAGGGGCGGGGCTTATTTGCCTTATATGTATATAGAGAAACCTTTAAACAACATCTCCTCTGAAACCACTGGACAGAATTTGATTAAACTTGGCAGGGATGATCCTTGGGTCAACCTTCACAAAAGTTGCTAAAATAAACTTGATCCATGTAGAACTCTGGTTGCCATGGCAACAAAAAGGGGAAAAAAATGAAAACTTTAAAAATCATCTTCTTCAAAACTACTGGCCAGATTTTAAAATAAATTGGTACAGATGTTCCTTGGGTCAACCTCTACCAAAGTTGCTAAAATTATTCCGATCCGTAAAAAAACATGGCCGCCAGGGGCGGGGCTTATTTGTCTTATATGTATATAGAGAAACCTTTAAACAACATCTCCTCTGAAACCACTGGACAGAATTTGATTCAAATTGGCAGGGATGATCCTTGGGTCAACCTTCACAAAAGTTGCTAAAATAAACTTGATCCATGTAGAACTCTGGTTGCCATGGCAACAAAAAGGGGAAAAAAATGAAAACTTTAAAAATCATCTTCTTCAAAACTACTGGCCAGATTTTAAAATAAATTGGTACAGATGTTCCTTGGGTCAACCTCTACCAAAGTTGCTAAAATTATTCCGATCTGTAAAAAAACATGGCCGCCAGGGGCGGGGCTTATTTGCCTTATATGTATATAGAGAAACCTTTAAACAACATCTCCTCTGAAACCACTGGACAGAATTTGATTCAAATTGGCAGGGATGATCCTTGGGTCAACCTTCACAAAAGTTGCTAAAATAAACTTGATCCATGTAGAACTCTGGTTGCCATGGCAACAAAAACACAAGAAAAAAACTACTGGCCAGATTTTAAAATAAATTGGTACAGATATTCCTTGGGCCAACCTCTACCAAAGTTGCTAAAATTATTCTGATCCGTAAAAAAACATGGCCGCCAGGGGCGGGGCTTATTTGCCTTATATGTACATAGAGAAACCTTTAAACAACATCTCCTCTGAAACCACTGGACAGATTTAGATTAAACTTGGCAGGGATGATCCTTGGGTCAACCTTCACAAAAGCTGCTAAAATAAACTTGATCCATGTAGAACTCTGGTTGCCATGGCAACAAAAAGAAAAAAAATATGAAAACTTTAAAAATCATCTTCTTCAAAACTGCTGGCCAGATTTTAAAATAAATTGGTACAGATGTTCCTTGGGTCAACCTATTTATCTCAGGTGAGCGATTTAGGGCCATCATGGGCCTCTTGTTTAGTTATTGCCTTTGTTATTTTTCAGACTTAATTTTGTCCGAAGCATGAGTCAAAAAGTATTTGAGGTATCAACTTGGAACTTCATTGGTGGATAGATCTTACTGAGGAGGAGTGCACTGCACAAGAATAATAACCTTATCTTTCCTATTTTTTTTTAGTTACTTGACCTTCAAGCTAGAAATTTGGTTCTTGTATGCAACACATCATCTTGTCCTAAGGATCACTTATGCTAAGTTATTTCAAAACACTACCTATAATAGAGTTACAGCTAGGGCAAGATATAAAGGTCAACTGAGTGCTGCCCTTTGTTATTTTTCGGGCTTAATTTTTGTCACAGTGACCTTGACATTTTACCTGTAGACCTCATAAAAGGGGAATCAGTAGGTCTTCACATGGGTTTCGTATCTAGAATCACTTCAAACATCAGTCTTCATTACCAAAAGTTTTCTTTCAAAAATGAAATATTCTACTCTCCAACACATCTTCTAAAGAGCAAGCAATAGGCGGGGGATGGCCATGTCAACATGGCTCTTGTCAACTTAGAATCTCAGTTGAATTTTGTTTACCACCTCACTTTTCACTGAATTCTTTAAGATATTGACTTGACTATTTGAGTTTACTGTCGTCTTGACAGTATTTCAGTCATATAGCAATGTCCAGCTAATCACAGGTGGAGGAAGACCCCGAATGCATGGAGACATCTGGGTAGAACCACAAACCTACCGCAAGCCTGCTGGAAGGCTTCCTCACATGAAAATCCGAATGACCTTGCCGGGATTTGAACCCACGCGGTGAGGGGCTGAGTGAGTGTTAAAGTCAGCGACTTTACCCTCCTGCCATGGAGGCCCCCTTTAAGGTATTGCTTTTAAACTTAAAAAAATGTTTATGATCATCATTTCTGCAAGTGTACATAACTCTGTCATGGATTTTGCAATAGTTATGCCCCCTTGTTGACCTAGAATCTTGATAAACTGAACCCTCTGAGATAATGCTTTGAAAATTGGAATAATTTTTATTGCCTTTGTTTACCTTTTGAAAATACAGTGACATTTGTTTTATGGAAAATAATTGGGGGTCATTTATGTCTTTAACTGCAAAATTTTATTGGCAAGCATTAAAATAGTTAAGTATGTTATCTAACAAAAAGCTCCTGTTTAACTTTTTCCAAGACTCCTCATGCTTTAAAGATTAATCCAAGAAGCAAAATACTGGTTCAATCATGGAAATTTATGCAACAATAACCTAGAGTAGGTCTTGTATATTAATTGAAAGAAGAATAAGAAAAAAAATCACAGTTTTGGTGGCAAATTGTCAGCCATCTTGCTAAGAACTTTCCGTCTTACTTTGTAAAAGCCACAATTTTTCCACAGGAAGTTTGACTTGTCAGATATTACTTTATATAGATGTTTATGTATCCTAGATTGCTAGGAGGTGTTTTATCTCCAAACAAAACAAGTGAAACCAATCAACTGTCACACATTCGCAAGATTCAATGCATATTGTGTTCCCAATTGTTCAATCAACTTGCGTCTTGTACAAACAGGGAATGATTGAGTTATTTTGTCCCAACTCTGCTATACCCTATAAACAGGAGGTGTTGTAGACTGTCTATGAAATTCCACACATCTGAACTGTATAAATATATCTCTCACAATGAGTGATCAGGACGTTTTTCCAATAATTATTATTATGTCCGACTTGCTGGAGAACAGATTTCTTTATGTAGGATACAATCTAAGAGGCTCTTTCGTATGCAATATACTTCTGCTGACAGTGATGTTGACCTAAGGTGTTGTGGGCAAGAATATCTAGAACTGATCCGATATACATGACTTGTTTAGTTTCAGCCTTTTTAGGTCACATTCCCCATTTCAATTTAAGCCAAACTCTCCATACATGGAACCAATCTGGCATAGAGTGGATGGAATGCGATTTAGGAATCTAAGTCACACGATTATATCAAGTATTTGACCAACCTATGGTGATATAAGTGTCACAAAACAGTTATATGTTTCATTTCATTCATATGCATGATTTATTGAGTTTTTGAGTTCACTGTCACTTCCACAGTATTTCAGTCATATAGCGACATCCAGCTAATTTCAGGTGGAGGAAGACCCGAATCCACTGAGGCATCAAGGAAGAACCACTGACCTACCACAAGCCAGCTGGAAGGCTTCCTCACATGAAAATCCCAATGACCCTGCAGGTATTCAAACCCACATGGTGAGGGACAGAGCGAGTGTAAAGACAGCGACTTTACCCTCTCAGCCATGGAGGCCCTCTATCTATATGAAGCTGACAGAGATTTTGTCTGCTGTTGATTTCTTGCAAAAATTTGACCAGGTCTTTGTTAATTCTAAATGTGAGTGAGTTTCTTTTTCTATTTCAAAATCTATAAGAAACTGTAAGAAACTTTTGAATGGCTATTTTTTTTTATGCACAGTTGGACATGTTTAAGTTTCAGATCCCTCCCCTGACTCAAGGCTCCTAAAAGACTTCATGTAACTGGATAATTTGAGTGCTTGGATAATTGTTTTTTAATGGTACTGAACTCAGTATTGATTTTAAAAGCACATTAAATAGTTCCTTGATCATTGGGAACTAGTCTTGAGAAAAAGAAGAGAAAAAATATTTAAAGCTTGTTTTGAATCAATTTTTTTCTGTTTAATTTCACAGAATACAAGATGTTAAAGGAACATTTGAGTGCATTTAGTCTTTCACAAAGGCATTAAGTGCATATTTCCATTTTTAACTTGCCAAAATCTCTTAGTATGAGTTTGATTATTTTGTTTTAGAGGTAAATGAAATATATATTGAAAATACGTGAGAAGTGGGTGTGAATCCTTGATAAATTAATAAGAATGGAATGGAACATTTGTGAGCAGTAGGATGGAGCCTTAGATATGTTAACAATACTAGTTAAACGTTGAATGGAATCCTGAATATGTTGATAGAAAGTAGGAATAGAACGTTAGTTTCATAAGTGAGAAGTGAAGTGCATTGCTTTTGTTCTATCAAGGCTGCCAGCTTATAATGTTTGATCTATACAGTTTACATCATGTTGTATATTATAAAAAGAAAGTTTTTTATATCTATTACATTCCTTTCTGTCAGAAAGTTAATCATGGTATTTCAGGGGGACTACAAATAGTATCAAAACAAATGTCACGCCTAGATCAAAGCTTCTAAATACTGAAGCTGGTCCAACTAAATTATCTGAACATGGAGTCTTGAGACAGACATGCAGCTCAAGATGTGTTATTTATGAATGGCAAGCCTTAGGTTAACACTATGCTGAACAAAACATCAGGACAAATTGCTGCAGTGTCTTGAGAAGGGTGAGGATATTTTGTCTCATTCCATGCCCTTGGGAAGGGCTTCAAACCTGTTAATATTATTTATGAGAAATCTTCAGATACCTTTATCTCCATTTCCCACATCTTATGGATTTTTTTTCTGAATTTATTGCATTTGTGTTTTTTAGAGTCAAATATGACAGAAGATGATAAAAAAATAATTTCAGGATATTTCATGTCTGTTCATTGAATTGTTTGAATGGTTTTAAAGTTATTCCTATAGCAGGTTGGCACCAATAGTAACATACAAGACTGTGGATCTAAAGGTGTTGGGTTTGAATCCTGTTTAAGGAAATTTTCATGTCCTTCCAAAATACAAAGTACTGGTACAGTCCAAGAACCACAGTGAGGGATTAGTATAAATTGTAAGTACTTTGTTATACCCCGGCTTGACAGAAGTGGGGGCTGGATGTGAATCCTGCTCATAATGTCAGTATCCAGACAATGCCCCTCCCAATACTTATGACAAGGTGGACATTACCCCTCCCATTGTCATTTCCTGTATTACATGAATACAAGGTGGAATGCTGGAGTATTATTCACCTCTAGTGATACAGTACATGGAGATTCAGAAGGGATAAGCTGAAAAATGAGGTATCATCAGGATGGCCTGATTTAATTGCATCAAGGTAGCAATGCAAATGCATGTGGATACTTATGTGGATACTTATGGTGTAAAAAATAATCAGTACATTCAATCCAACTTGTGGAAGCAGTAGAACATTCAATTGAACATCCTCAAAACGCTTAACAAGATTGTGGTCTCCTTGTAGCACAATAAAGATTATAATGCGCATTAAAGAAGGAATTTTTTTCCCCAAGGTTTTGAGCCTCAAGGTCAAGATGCACACTATACATGGAACTTTATTTGTTGATATTTAATTGACATTGCTTTATATTTGTGGTGAATCTGTTGATATTAATTTGTAAAATTTAGCACCATGATTCTTTATACCATGTAAGCAACTGAAATGGTTTTGTTGAAATTCCACTTGTTTATTAATGTCGTTAATTTTGTGTTGTTTGTGTGTACCAGCTAAACCTATCAGGTGGGAGGTTGTCCTCTGCTTGAAACGGCAGTAAGGTATCCACCTTTCCAGCTTTTACCACTGAAACCTGTATCATTTATGTATTACTTTATGTAAACCAGGTCAACCATTGACCACCATAATCCCAGTAAAGCAGTAGGATAATCGGCGAGAAGAAAGCTTCAGAACCTGTTTAGCTTGTAAGTTACTTGCAGGCTGAACATGTTTTAATGAGGTTATGTAGATCATTTCTTTGAAGGTCCTTAAGTGGTGGAGGTTGCACTATTGTCCTCAGTTCTGCTTGGCCATTTATGAATTAGAGCATCAACTCACAACCAGATAATTGTGGGCATAGTTCCACGACTGGTTGTATAGTGCCAGTATAATGTGACTGGGTGTGGTATCATGCCACTTGTTTACAGCATGATTATGTAGTCCAGGACTGGTTGTCTGGGTGTCAGTATAATGTGACTGGGTGTGGTATGATGCCACTTGTTTACAGCATGATTATGTAGTCCAGGACTGGTTGTCTTGGTGTCAGTATAATGTGACTGGATGTAATATCAAGCCACTTGTTAAGTCTCCCAAATGAAGTTTGGAGACTTGCTGTTTTTACTCTGTTTCTTCATCTTATTATTATTATTCTTTCTCACGCCGGCAACTTTGTACGGGCCATATCTCAGAGGCTGCTCAATCTATCTTTACAAAAATTCACACACTTATAGTCATCATTGAGTAGTGGCGCCTCCCTGATTTTTGTAAATGGGGGGTACCTGAGGGTCAGCACAATGTGCTCATGGTGAGCTATTAGGATCAACCTGTGTCCGTTGTGCGTCGTCAACAATTTGCTTTAAATGACATCTCCTCTGAAACCACTGGACCTGAATTTGATTAAACTTGGCAGGGATGATCCTTGGGTGAACCTTCATAAAAGTTGCTAAAATGCTAAACGTAAATCATAAAAGTTGCTATAGTATAGTGTCAGTATAGTCCAGGTCTGGTTGTCTGGGTATCAGTAGAGTCATGGTTGTCTTGGTGTCAGTATAATCAATTATTGTTTTCTGGATGTCAGTATTTTCATCTGGTGTCAAAGTCATGTTATGGTTGTCTGGTATATATCGTTTGGTTGTCTGGATGTCAGTATTGTCCAGTTCTGGATGTCAGAATAGTCATGTTATGGTTGTCTGGGTGTCAGTATAATCCAGTTCTGGTTGTCTGGATGTCAGTTTAGTCATGTTAGTAAAGTCAAGTTATGGTTGTCTGGGTATCAGTATAGTCCAGTTCTGGTTGTCTGGATGAAAGTATTGTCAAGTTATGGATGTCTGGGTGTCATTATAGTCCAGTTCTGGTTGTCTGGATGTCAGTATATTCCAGTTATGGTAATCTAGGTGTCAGTATAGTCCAGTTCTGGTTGTCTGGGTGTCAGTATTGTCCAGTTCTGGCTGTCTGGATGCCAGTATAGTCCAGTTATGGTTGTCTGGGTGTCAATATAGTCAAGTTATGATTATCTGGTTGTCAGTATAGTCCAGTTACGTGTTTTCTGGGTGCCAGTATAGTCCAGTTCTGGTTGTCTGGGTGTCAGTATTGTCCAGTTCTGGCTGTCTGGATGCCAGTATAATCAAGTTATGGTTGTCTGGGTGTCAGTATTGTCCAGTTCTGGTTGTCTTGATGTCAGTATAGTCCTGTTATGGTTGCCTGGATGTCAGTATAATATGACTGGGTGTGGTATCCTTCCACTTGTTTACAGTATGATTATGTAGTCAGGCAGTCATGTAGACAAAGTTCCATAATGACTGACATAATGTTAGTGAGATGTTAAGCCAAGGCAATCCAAACAATTTGCTACATACAGAGGTCAATTTTATAGGTCTTCACCTTCCACAACTAACAATGGCAAACTCAACCTTTGCAATTTGCAATCCTTTTTATTCCTTCAATGTAAAGCTGTCTGTTGCAGTCCAACTTACCATGATAAGGATCTGGGTTTCTGATTAACAGAGAAGACTCTTCAAATCTTGTCTCTAAATGCAATTACATCACGTTTGAACGGAAATAGTGTCTTGTGAGTTTGCATATTTTAGCTCATCCATATTGCTTCTTTGCATTCACCCACATCTTTAATACCAATTGCTTTGAAAAGCATGTTTTGAAAAAAACTTCTTGTTCAACATCCACCAAAGAAAGTATGGGGAATGTATATAGGTGTCACATTGTGGTTGGTCTGTTGGAATTTTTTTGTCCAGAATATAACTTGGAAACAATTCAAGGTATTGACTTGAAACTTAAAATGTAACAGATGGCAACTAGGAGAAGTGCATTGTCCAGGAACTGTAACTCTACCTGGTCCCATTTTTAGCTGAGCACTTGTGTTCAGGTGAGCTTTTGTGATCGCCTTTTGTCTGTCGTCCGTCGTCCACAATTGCTTGTGAACACTCTAGAGGCCACAGTTTTGGCCCAATCTTCATGAAACTTGGTCAGGATGTTTGTCTACATGATATCTCGGATGAGTTCAAAATTGGGTCCTATGGGATCAAAAACTAGGTCACCAGGTCAAATCTTAGAAAAACTTTGTGAACACTCTAGAGGCCACAGCTTTTTCCCAATCTTCATGAAACTTGGTCAAGATGTTTGTCTACATGATATCTCGGATGAGTTTGAAATTGGGTCATGTGGGGTCAAAAACAAGGTCACTAGGTCAAATCTTAGAAAAACTTGTGAACACTCTACAGGCCACAGTTTTGGCCCAATCTTCATGAAACTTGGTCATGATGTTTGTCTACATGATATCTCGGATGAGTTTGAAATTGGGTCATGTGGGTCAAAAACTAGGTCACCAGGTCAAATCCTGGAAAAACCTTATGAACACTCTAGAGGCAACAGTTTTGGCCCAATCTTCATGAAACTTGGTCAGGATGTTTGTCTACATGATATCTCAGATGAGTTTGAAATTGGGTCATGTGGGTCAAAAACTAGGTCACCAGGTCAAATCCTGGAAAAACCTTATGAACACTCTAGAGGCAACAGTTTTGGCCCAATCTTCATGAAACTTGGTCAGGATGTTTGTCTACATGATATCTCGTGAGTTAAATTGGGTCATGTGGGTCAAAAACAGGTCACAGGTCAAATCTGGAAAAACTTTGAACACTCTAAGGCCACAGTTTTGGCCCAATCTTCATGAAACTTAGTCATGATGTTTGTCTACATGATATCTCGGATGAGTTTGAAATTGGGTCATGTGGGTCAAAAACTAGGTCACCAGGTCAAATCCTGGAAAAACCTTATGAACACTCTAGAGGCAACAGTTTTGGCCCAATCTTCATGAAACTTGGTCAGGATGTTTGTCTACATGATATCTCAGCTGAGTTCGAAATTGGGTCATGTGGGGTCAAAAACAAGGTCATGGTCAAATCTAGAAAAACTTGTGAACACTCTACAGGCCACAGTTTTGGCCCAATCTTCATGAAACTTGGTCATGATGTTTGTCTACATGATATCTCAGATGAGTTCGAAATTGGGTCATGTGGGGTCAAAAACAAGGTCATGGGGTCAAATCTAAGAAAAACCTTGTGAACACTCTAGAGGCAACAGTTTTGGTCCAATCTTCATAAATGGTCAGATTTTGTCTACATGATATCTCAGATGAGTTGAAATGGGTCATGGGGAGTCAAAAACTAGGTCACCAGATCAAAATTTAGAAAAACCTTGTGAACACACTAGAGGCCACAGTTTTGGCCCAATCTTCATAAAATTTGGTCATGATATTTGTCTACATGATATCTCAGATGAGTTTGAAATTGGGTCATGGGGAGTCAAAAACTAGGTCACCAGATCAAAATTTAGAAAAACCTTGTGAACACTCTACAGGCCACAGTTTTGGCCCAATCTTCATAAAATGGTAGTTTATTCAGATGAGTTCGAAATTGGGTCATGGGGAGTCAAAAACTAGGTCACCAGATCAAAATTTAGAAAAACCTTGCGAACACTCTAGAGGCCACAGTTTTAGCCCAATCTTCATGAAAAATGGTCAGGGGTTTGTCTACATATTAATATCTTGGATGAGTTCGAAAATGGGTCTTTTGGGGTCAAAAACTAGGTCACCAGGTCAAATCTTAGAAAAACCTTGTGAACACTCTAGAGGCCTACATTTTTGTCCCAGTCTTCATTAAACTTAATATGAATGATGACTGCATGAATTCCCAGTTGAGTGCAAATTCAGGTGGATCAATATGTAGGTCACTTAGTCAAATGTTAGAAAAACACTTTAGATGCCAGATTTTTTGTCATTATGCCTAACACAGCCATCTTACTCAGGTGAGCGACACAGGGCCATCTTGGCCCTCTTGTTTAATTATCTCTCTTTGTTTAAATCTGTTTTTCTTGTCCAGTACATAATTTGAAAATTATACAAGGTATTGACTTGAAACATAAAAATGTAAACAAATGGCAACTAGGAGAAGTGCAGTGACCAAGAGCTGTAACTCTACACTTTTAAACTACTGTGCCAAAAAACATAACTCTCTCTATCCACTTTAAATTAAGACTTTACTTACTTATTTACTTACTATCATAACCAATATACCATGTATACAGGTTCTTATCTGTGCTCCCCCTGAAGTCTGGCTTCTAATGCATTTGTGGGGGTCTTAATCGCCTTCAGTGATAGTTCTAGTTTTAAGGTTGTTTCTCCATTCGGCAAGATGTCAAGAACATCAGCTGCCTTCTCATAACTACTAGAATACTGACTCTTAGGTCTGTGTTAGTGACCATACAACCCTGGAGAGTCTGTCATACATACTAATAGTTAGGTCACAATAGACCTTCATGAACATTTAACCACATCTTTATAAACACTGGTACTCAGGGATACTCTATGTGCAACCATGAATTAAGTCTTGTTTGTGGACAATTACGATCACTCTCAGTCCAGGTGGCAGAAGCCTTGTGATCAGGAGGTTGTGGTTTTTCCCCAGCCTTGATACACCTCTTATAAATTACATACATGCCATATTTTCAGTATGTCTCCCAGGGAGATTTTGAAATTTTCACAGGGAGATTTGGGGTCCAGCCAGGGAGATTTTACGACATATATCGAAGAGACGTTCTGAATAAAAAAAAAAAAATACACATTTGATTACCCCTTCATTAAATTCATTAACAGTTTATATTATATACTGTTTATTGCATTTAATGAAAATACCATAAGAAATTTATATGTAAAAAAAATATGAAATTTATTTATAAAAAAAAAAATTAATTTCCACAAGCACTGTTTTACATTAAATGCAACACTAACTTGTAACAAATTGGAGAACATGCCATTACATCAAACACATTTAAATTGATACAGTATCTTTGATTTATTGAATGATTTCTGATCATAAGGTTTTAATTAATGGGGATGAATAAAGATAAAAAGTTAGAGCATATTTAATAATACTTTCACATTCCGTCTGTGTATTCTTTTTTTCTGAATTAAATTGCTTTTAGCTAAAATATTATTTAGCTTAAAATATTTATCGTGTACGGTATGGTGGTATGAAGTGATTACCCAACTCTTCCGATCATGACATCTCATTATAGTAAATTACTCAGCAGACGATATCCCTTGTTTATCAAGTCATTTTCGGTGTGAAAATTGCAATTCATTTGCAATTTATCGCTAGCTGAGGTGTACTTTCTATGATGTGTCAATATGATGAGTTTTGTTAAGATTTAAATGATTGGTAAACAGTTGATCTAATTATCATTTATTGTTTACACTTCGGTAAGTAAGGATTAGCTATTCTCCGGGACCTTTTTTATCCATGATAAGATTTATTTACGTCTTTATTAGTGTACTATCCTAACCTTACTCATTCTAGCTTTAGTATTGCCTTGATAGCTGCTAATTACCCGACGATAATTGTTTCAACTGATAGAGTGTCCAATCTGCTACCTGTCTGAATTATGCAATTTGATTGGATAAGGACGATCACACATTGCTTGTGGCTGTGTACAGCACACTGGTCAGGATTGATACTAACACATGTTCTTACGTAATCTTCCTAATGCTGTATCATAGCTCGGTAATAAAATGGATTATACTGAGTTCAAAGGGAAACCAGTTTGATTTAAGTCAGACCGGGAGATTTTCACCTCCCGGCGGGAGATCGGGAGACAAGTCGAAATTCCGGGAGATTTAATCTCCCGCCGGGAGATATGGCATGTATGAAATTAGTACTGGTATAGCTCCCTTGCTTGGCCCTCAGGATATATGAGTGGTTCCAGGACTAGTTGGTTTGGTGTCAGAAACTGAGATGGAAATCATAACACTTGAAGGATCTTATTAATTAACTGAAAAGGAAATCATAACACTTGAAGGATCTTATACCTGATATTTTTTTTGTGTGTGATTTAATATGATTATATATGTCATTTAAGGAATCCTTAATAATATTACCCTATGTAAAACAAAATATACAGGTATAGGCATGCATAACTTAAAGAATGAGCTCATTTTTGTGTCGAATTTGGTGCCATTATAAAACAACACTATGTATACAGATTATCACAATTTTTCAGTGACCATTAAGTAGTTGTGTTATTTGTGTTTGAAAATAAATAAAATTGCACAGTTTGCAAGAATTTATGGTGAATCCATAGAAATTGGATAAATCTAAAAATAGTAACATTTCTGGGGAACACCGTTTGGTATAGTGGGTTCTTCGTATTGTTTGAAAATACATCTACTCTTCTGGAGGAACCTCGATTAGCCTTGCAGCCATGTTGAAAGAGTATTACAAAGCAACAAAATCATTTTTGTGTCCCCATTTTAACTACACGTGTCCTAATATTTTTATTTTAGAGTTATCCAATTTATCTTTCAAATTTATGTTGTGGCATTTATACGAACGCTTGGAAGGAAGATGCTGTTGCCTGGCGAGCGTATAAACCAAGATGTTTTCGTTTCATATAGCATAAGGAACACGTGAAAAGCATGGTATATTGCCCTAGGCTTAGAAAACTTCATAGCTGTGTGCAGTATTAGTGGGGCTCTTGGCGTCATTTATACTCGATTCAATGCCATACAAATAACGACCAATGGATTATACAGCCAAAGTTTAACCTGCGCATTTGCTAGCACAATATCACAAATCTTAGATTTGTGATATCTTTTAAATAGAATTCATTTTATTCTGCTATGCAGATTGCTATAAAAAAATTATTGTTTACAGCAATTGAAAGTTTTCATTGTTTAGTCCATTCTGCACTATATTCCAATGCTGCAACTATTATCCTCCCCTGTGAAATCAAAAACACACCTTTAAACATTTGACATCAATGGGTTCTTTTTAGCTCACCTGAGCACAACGTGCTCAAGGTGAGCTTTTGTGATCGCCCTTCGTCCGTCGTCGTGTGTCGTGCGTCGTCAACAATTTGCTTTAAACGACATCTCCTCTGAAACCGCTGGACAGAATTTAATGAAACTTGGCAGGAATGTTCCTTGGGTGAGGCTCTACAAAAGTTGCTAAAATAAAGTTGATCCATGAAGAACTCTGGTTGCCATGGCAACAAAAAGAAAAATAATTTGAAAACTTTAAAAATCATCTCCTTCAAAACTACTGGCCAAATTTCAAAATAATTTGGTACAGATGTTCCTTGGGTCAACCTCTACCAAAGTTGCTAAAATTATTCCGATCCGTAAAAAAACATGGCCGCCAGAAACCACTGGACAGAATTTGATTAAACTTGGCAGGGATGATCCTTGGGTCAACCTTCACAAAAGTTGCTAAAATAAACTTGATCCATGTAGAACTCTGGTTGCCATGGCAACAAAAAGAAAAAAAAATGAAAACTTTAAAAATCATCTTCTTCAAAACTACTGGCCAGATTTTAAAATAAATTGGTACAGATGTTCCTTGGGTCAACCTCTACCAAAGTTGCTAAAATTATTCCGATCCGTAAAAAAACATGGCCACCAGGGGCGGGGCTTATTTGCCTTATATGTATATAGGGAAAACTTTAAACAACATCTCCTCTGAAACCACTGGACAGAATTTGATTAAACTTGGCAGGGATGATCCTTGGGTCAACCTTCACAAAAGTTGCTAAAATAAACTTGATCCATGTAGAACTCTGGTTGCCATGGCAACAAAAAGAAAAAAAAATGAAAACTTTAAAAATCATCTTCTTCAAAACTACTGGCCAGATTTTAAAATAAATTGGTACAGATGTTCCTTGGGTCAACCTATCTCAGGTGAGCGATTTAGGGCCTCATGGGCCTCTTGTTTAATTTTATGTTCTTCACTTTGTGTTTAACTTGGTTTATTTGATCTTAATTGAATTATTTAACACCATTTCATGCCATCAAAGGCAAAAAGATGGCCAGTTCACTTTACAACTCTTTGTCCGGGATTCTGACAGTACTGGACCTTTAAGCATGTACTGTAAACACGTGTGTTTACGGTACATCTCTATGTAAAGCGGTGGAATACGAATTACCATCAGATAGAAATTGTAAGTCCTTCATCACCGGGACCGTGCCCGACCCAAGATCATGGGGATCAAACCCATAAACCTAGGCTTCAAAGCCAAGTGCCACCAAATCCGTTTGGTTTATTTATGTGAAACCCATTTTCCCCAATCCTGTGGTTGGACACTGGGACATGATATAGCTCATATCTATTCAAACAAATCCCAAAAGTAAAAAACATTCCTGTGATTTCACAGGACTTTTTCTAGTATAAATGTATATACATGTATGTAGTTTCAAGGTTATGCAGTAAGGCATATATACGCATATGTATATGTGTTTTATTTAAATAAGATAAAATTTTAAAATCATATCTGATGCTTTAAATGATATTGATTTACAGATATTTACTTACTTTTTTTCTTCTTTTTTTTCAATCATTTGTTCATTCTCACATGAAAGGTGTTTGTGTGTGTGTATTTTATAAAGTACATGTATTACAGCTTTGTAAATATGCAAAGTAAAATTATGATTAAGTATAGAATTATTGGGAATAAAGAATGTGTATCTGTAAATGCATAAAAGTATGTATATATTTGTAATGTATGAAGAAAAGCTTATGCATGCTTAAGTGAAAATAAATTTTCTGTTCTGTTCCGATGTTATTAATTAACTGAGCAGGAAACCATGACACTTGAAGGATCTTATACCTGACATTTTTTTGTGTGTGTGATTTAATATGATTATATATGTCATTTAAGGAATCCTTAATAATGTTGGAACAGAGGTAACACACATAACTGAGGAATCGAAGTTTGTGTCTTTGAACCTTATTAGGTCAAGGATTTTTTATTGCCATCCCAGCCCAACTCAGGAACTAGAGAGGGATTAACATAAGTTTTTAAAACCTGCTTCCCAATCAATGGAAAGATAATAAGTATAAACTGAAAAACTGTGAATCAAGTAATTACTTTTCTTTCATGCATACATTAGGTGAGTTTACCACCAGTGTCTGATAAAATGTGCAGAAAGTGCTAGTGCATCTTGTCCAAACCATTTCCATCTACATGTATTAGATAGTTAATGCAAATGGAATCTTGAACAGACACTAAATGAATTGGCCTGCCTAGAGGTGTAGAGAAGAGATACTGGTGACATTTATATCATTGAGAGTTTCCATGGTTACTGTTTTGAATTATGGAGGAGAAAAAACAGGCCAGTTTTTGAGTAATTTTATCAACTTTTTAGGATATCTTTCAGATTTTCTAATTTAAAAGCATGATTTGTTTCACAGGCAAAGTGCAGATGTAAATATTTGAATTTTTATTTGGTGTCACTAGGACAGAAACCTCTGAGATTCAGAAAACTGTAGAATATCAAACTTTTGGTGTCCAGATTGCATAGCAATGAATGCATTTACTTTTACCTGTGCAACCCGAGTTTTTATGCCCCCCGCATCCATATATATTATCTGTTTGTCTCAAAACTTTAACCCTAACCATAACTCAGGTCCTTGCACCTTGATAAGCTCTATCCACCAGACCCATGTAGAGGTCATGGGATCAAAGGTCAAGGTCACAGTGATCCAAAATAACAAGTACAGTCAACCCTCGTTACATCGGCATTCGATACAACGGCAAATTCGGGATACAGCAATAAAAGTCATGTAACGAATTTCTTTGTTCTTTATTTCTCCCTTTACAATGGCAAATTCGGCTTCCGGTACCAGCAGCAATTTTTGGCAGATGAATTTCCGTTTCATTGTGAATCACTTTTCATTATAGCGGCAGCCTTACAGACGGCTTTTGATCATTGCCGATTTTCGCCAAAGGTGTTAATCTAGTCCACTGTTAATCTATTGTGTATGCCGTTGTTAATTTACAATTTGACATGGTCTTTACATGGGAGATCACAGCTGAACATTTGTTTACATGTGCTGCATTTCTTAGTGGAGGATTTCATTGTTTGAGAGAGTAAAAAATGGGAAGCCACTCCAGTAGACGTGTGAACAACTTACCTTTAATTAGACAGATAACCGTTGTTAGGGATTGAAATAGGTGGGGTAGTCAGTTTTTGTTTGTTATAACACGGATAAAAAACATACTTTTGATCAAACCTATAGCTGCATTGATTGCAGATGATATCGATAAGTGGTATCAATTAATGAGGTGATCAGTTTGTTTTGTTTATTACATGGCTTTCAACATGCCTTTGATTACCAATTTAGTCGAATTTCAATCGACGTGTTGTCAGTTTGTAATGATTTTCAACAATAGTTAACTGTACCTACCTATGGGAAAATGAAGAAATAATTTCTTGATGCGCGAGAATTAAAGCTATCCAATCAATGAACACTATTTATAATTGTTGATAATTATTGTTACGTTTTTATATCCTTACTTGTATCCTGACTTTCATTCCAATAAAAAAAGTTAAAGCAATCACATAAAAGAAAATAAACTGTAATTTCTATTTTTATCTCGACTATTCAAAGAATATGAGAGCTATTGTAGTCGCCCTGGCATCGGCGTTGGCGTTGCAGTTTTTGGTTAAAGTTTTGCGTGCAAGTTACTATCAACCTTATATCTCAATAACCATTTATGGTATTGACTTGAAAGTTTATAAATATGTTCAGGGGCATCAGACAACCAAGGTAAAAAACTCTTGACTGAATTTACTATGAATTATGGCTCCTTTTTAACTTAGAAATTTTGGTTAAAGTTTTGCATGCAATAGAAAATTTGGTTAAAATTTTGCGTGCAAGCTACTATCTAGTTTGTGTTTCAATAACCATTCATGGTATTGCTTGAAAATTTATGAATATGTTTAGGGGCATCAGACAAGCAAAGTAGATAACTCTTGATGGAATATATTACAAATTATGACCCCTTTTTAACTTAGAAATTTTGGTTACAGTTTTGCATGCAAGATACTCTCATGCTTATGTCTCAGTATCCAGGCATGTGATTGATTTTAAACATCTTTAATATGTTTAGGGGTACATACTTTCATGGTAGATGATTTTTAAAAATTTAATTTTCGATTGATTTTAAACATCTTTAATATGTTTAGGAGTATCATACTATCAAGGTAGATAACACTTGATGGAATATATTAAAAATTATGACCCCCTTTTAACTTAGAATTTTGGTTAAATTTTTGCATTCAAGCTACTATTTAGCTTATATCTCAGAAATTGCTTGTGGAATTGACTAGAAAGTTAAGGAATGTCTTCAGGGGCATCAGAAAACTAAGGAGGATAACTTTTGGACTGAATTTTATACAAATTATGGCCCTTTTCTAACTTGGATTTTTGGTTAAAGTTTTGCATGCACAGTGTTATTGTGCTTATGTCTCAGTAACTAAACATGGGATTGTTTTTGACATCATAAAATATTAAGGGGTATCAGACTATCAAGGTATATCATTTTTGACTATGATTATGTACAGGATATGTGAAGGGCAAGAATTGAAATAGATTTCATTTGATTTAGCAACAAGCATTTTGAATAGTCGAGCATGCTGTCCTCTGACAGCTCTTGTTGTTTATTCTGTCTTTTCCCTTTACGATATAAGTATGTTCGTAAAGCTATTATACCTAACCAGAAGTTGTATATACATGTAGCATCTACATATTTACAAAGTAGGGTAAAGCATGAATACGCAAATAATTTTACAGGTAAAACAAAGTTTATTTACAAATCACACACACACACTCACACATGATACATGAAATACATGTAAAATTAATTCAGATGCATCATAAAAGTTATATTAGCCTTATCATTTATTATTTATAAAATCTCCTTTTACCGAAATCAACATTACGGTTAAGTAGGTGGGATGTGTAAATAGGATTCACTCATTACACCGGCAAATTCAGTACACGGCAAAATTGAGATTTACGAACACTGCCGGTGTAACGAGGGTTGACTGTATTAACCTTGGTGGCTACAGTATGAACATGCTTCCATCCATAACCTCAAAACTACACATGTGTATGCACCTTGAAGCGCTCTATCCACCAGACCCACTTATAAGTTCCAGGGTTTAAGGTCAAGATCACCATATAGCAAATATTAACCTTGGCCATATAATGAAAGTGCTTCCATCCAAAGCTTTCTAAATTCACATATGTATTCACCGTGATGAGCTCTATCCAACAGACCCACTTATAGGTCACAGAGCTAAAGATCAAGGTCACCATGACCCAGATTACCAAATACTAACCTTAGCCACAATATGAACTTGCTTTCATCCATAACCTCCAAACTGTACAGATGAACCTATCTGCCAAATGACCTTGACCCCCGCAGGATGGGGGGGGGGGGGCATGGCGTTCATTTGAACACAGCGCTTGTTTTGTTTGGGGGTGTTTGGATAGGTTTTTCAATGAAAAATATCATCCTTTAATAGATGGATGTCCAGTCAGGTGAGTGCTCAGGTTGACCTTTTTTTTTTAAAAATAAATCTGCTATAACTTTTATATTCTTCATTGGATTGCTTCATTATCCGGATAGTTGCTTAAGTAAATGGACCTTTACAGTTGACCTTGTGACAATAACTTGCTTATGATGAAAAAAACAACATCTGAACCAGTTTACCTTTTGGTTAATCTACTCAGATGAATCACTAGATCTATGTTTGATTGATGTTTATTAGTGACAAGAAACTTCCGACTGTAACCATCAATAAATTGTATCAGTTATTTGTTCCATTGTCCAAAATCAATATATCCCCTTAACAAATGCAAACAATAAACCAACATTAATCAGTCTCTTTGTCCTCTAATTACAATACAATACAATACGGATATGGTAGAAAATGGTTTGCACCATTTCATTGTTTGTTGTTATCTAATTACAACAGTATAAGATATTTTGTAAGTGAATTTGAATAACAGGTGTGAAAATCACAGGAATCTATTTTCATGGGCCAAAAAAAGCCATGCTTTCATGTGTATGGTATTATAAAGAATTGTAGAGTAATCAAGGTTTGACTTCATTTGGCTTTATGGAAATACATGTTGCTTTTTATACTATGTTGTTGGCTATAAATGCTTATTGTGTTATTTAATGCCAAATAAAGATTATGTTCTGTTATGTTCTGTTATGTTAAAGGATCAAGTTTATTAGCACACCTGTGCATATAGTGCTCAATATGAGTTTTTGTGATTTCACAGTGGTCGTAAAGGCAGTCACAGTATGGAAAGGGTCGATTTTTTTCTAGTTTATTTATTTTATTATGTAATGCATCAAAAAGCATATTCCAGTCATATACATGTTTAACATTGTTTAATTTTGATATAATACTATAATTGATTAATTTAACATAACTAAATCTGGAATTGTGCTTTAAAATTTAGTTAGAGTTACAAACAATATTTTCAGGGACAAATTCCTGGGACACAATATTCCTGATGAAGTACTAATTGAAATTTCGCAATTAGATTAATCTAAATTTGCTTGCTTGATTAGGACATCCTTTGTGCGTGTTATTGCTGCTGCTACTTCATCAATTATTTGCACAATTGAATGGCATATTTTGTCAACAATTTGTATTTAAATATCATATTCATTTTCATTATATTATCAACAATTTGTATTGAAATATCATATTCATTCTGGCTGTTTTTTTGTTGTTGTTTTTTTTGTCATTACTTATACTTTATTTTGCTGTATCCTGCTGCATTTATGAAGATATATGGTTTAAAGTTGCAATACTACCCAAAATCAATGCAGTTAAATGCAGAAAATATTGTGAAAATATGAAAAATCAATCTTTCTTTTGACAATATGCAAAATATTGCCTCTGTAGGTCAAGTGATTAGCCCGATTGATGTCGATAGAATCACCAATATATTAAATGACTGTAGGAAATAAATTCTCCTACCCCTTCATGAATATTATCCGAATATTCACACGAAGATTTTTGGAATTGATCGAGCTCTGTCACGAATCAGCTCGGCTCTCGTAGGTCATGCATAATCATTATATAAAGCCTTTGTAGTGAACCAGTGTCTGGTGAATGTACCATGTCTAACTCGTGAACGGTAACACGATTCTTCGTGAAAGTTGAGGTGTTTGTTTAAGACACAACAGTTCTTTAGAGAAAATGAATTAATCTATTTTTTAGTTGCATAACATTAATTTTGTTTTTCATGGCAGAAATATTTTAATAAAGTTGAGCACTATATGAATACTCCCAGATGAAGTGGTGCTTGCTCTTCTATTTTGAGATGGCTTGTATTTATATTTATGTAAATTAGGCAGTTTCTGGAACATGTTAGAAACAGCCAAATCGATGGCCATGAAATTCCATACTTGTTGACATGTTTACTGTATTTGTAGATAATCCGTAGGTAATAAAAGGGGTCAGGCGAGTTTTTTTTTTAACATTTTCTCTACCGAAGGTCCATCATAGATGATACATGTAACTGATTTGTTACAAACTGAGAGTTTCAAAAATACTCAAGCTAAAATGAAGTATCTTTAGTACTGCATCTTTAATGTCAAAATATTGGAAAGTGAATCATTATTAAAATATTAATTTATTATGTCACAATAGCTTCATTTGGAAAGTTTTATCAGGAATATTACTGGCATTGAATCTCATTTAAGAGAAATTTCCTTTTCAATGAACTAGAGGATAACTCAGAGAGCAAACATAACTGTACATTTTAGAAGATTCTTGACCCATTGGAGGGACTTCTTAACCTTTTATCTCAGTGACACTCAATTTGATGTCTTAATAAACAGAGCTGACCCAGATTAGACAGCTCTTAACCCCTTAACATTTAATTGAGTGATGCATCTTCTAATGGCATCTTATCATCAATGTTCATGTTAATCCATGCAATTTAATTCCAGATCATGTAAATTACAAGCTTTAATCCATCAAAACTTCCATTCAATGCACTTTTTATACGCCGCCGGAGGCGGTCGTATATTGGCGTCATCTTCTCCGTATGTCCGTACGTCCATATCTTGTGAACACAACTCCTCCTACGTTTCTGAATGAATCTTTTCAAAACTTGGTCAATGTCATTACAATAATGGGTAGATGTGCAAGAAGTGGCAATTTTCTGGTTCATTGATTTTTACAAGATTTGTGTCCCTTTGAAACTTAGTCTTTGTAGCTGATTGATATTGCAACATTATGAATGCAACTCCTCCTACATTTCTGAATGAATCTTTTCAAAACTTGGTCATTGTCATAACTATAATGGGTAGATGTGCATGAAGTGGCGATTTGACAGTTCATTGATTTTTACAAGATTTGTGTCCCTTTGAAACTTAGTCTCTGTAGCTGAATGATATTGCAGCCTTGTGAACACAATGTATGTTTCTGACCTAATCTTTTCAAAACTTGGTCAATGTCATTACTATACAGGGTAGATTTTTCAAAGCAGGGATTTTGATGTTCGATCATCAATATTTGCAATAGTTATGTCTTTCTATACATTGTCTCTTGAAAACACTACTCAAGTTTCTAAACTGGTAAAAGTGCATAAAGAAGGGATAATTTGGTACAGTGATTTTTAGCTCACCTGAGCACGTGTGCTCAGGATGAGCTTTTAAGATCGATGAATGTCCGTCGTCCGTCCGTCCGTCTGTCCGTCCGTCCGTCAGTCCGTCGTCCGTCGTCCACAATTTGTTCGTTTGCACTCTAGCATCTTCATTTTATGAGCAATTATCTTCAAACTTTAAAACAATGTTTATAACCATAAAATCTCGGCCAAGTTCGATTATGGCTGATATCGGAACATTGAGTTCGATTATGGCTGAGATTCATCAATTAGGTCAGGAGTTATGCCCCTTTTAATATTAAAAAAATGCCATATTTCACTTTGTTTACACTCTAGCATCTTCATCTTTTGAGCAATCATCTTCAAACTTTATGACAATGCTTATGACCGTAAGGTCTCGATTGAGTTCGATTATGGCTGAGATCTGTCAATTAGTACAGGAGTTATGCCCCTTTTAATATAAAAAAAGCCATATTTCACGTTGTTTACACTCTAGCATCTTCCTTTTTGTAGCAATCATCTTCAAACTTTATGACATTGTTAATGACCATAATGTCTCGATTGAGTTCAATTGTGGCTGAGATGGGTCTATATAAATATAAAGACCAAGAGGGTCCTTTTAATTATTGCTTTTAACATTTCTGTAAGCATAAGCTCATAATAAAGTCTGTGAAACCTTTTAATACAAAAAAATGCAAGATTTTACTTTGTTTATTCTCTACCAACTTCATTTTTGTAACAATCATTTTTAAACTTTAAGACAATGTTTATGCCCATAATCTCACAATCGGGTTTAATTATAACTGATATTGACTTGTAAATTTAGGAGTTATGCCCATTTCACCATTAAAAAAAAGCCAGATTTCACTTTTACACTCAAGCATCTTTATTTCTTAAGCAATCATCTTTCTCAGGTGAGCGACCAAGGGCCATCTTGGCCCTCTTGTTGCAAGTTATGGGGAGAAAGAAAAAAGGATTCATATTGATACTGCTATTTGACCTACTTTCATATTGGAAGCCTTTTTAGGGTTCTGTCTCTGTTCAGCTAAATTAATTGGTTTCACAGACTTTATTATGAGCTTATGCTTACAGAAATGTTAAAAGCAATAATTAAAAGGACCCTCTTGGTCTTTATATTTATATTTTGTGGTGGCGTATATTGTGGTAGCACTGGCACTCTTGTTGAATTTGAAATAAAAATACAGTCTTATAGATATTTTGCATAATGAACTTTTGACATTGTTAAATCTGCAGCAACATCTGATACATCTGTTTCACAGGAAGCATGTGCAACTATTCAGGGATGCAGTCAAGATTATGATCTCTTGAAGGTCATCACAGCTCCAAAAGGTCATGACACTCCCCCCCACCCCCAGTTGATGCTGAATGACATGTGTCTTTTGTGTGAAAAGAATTTGCATGTTTTTTGAACATGTTTAGTGAAAATCTGATAGACAGTTCCATGTTCTTACATGTGTTTCTACCAATTTGTATCAGGTTTGTTCCACAGTCACATAATATCTAACAGGTTAACAACCAGGCGTGTGTTCAATATGACAAACTGTATGCAACCGTACGGTTACAGTCAGCTATGAAACTATCTCAGTGTCATAAACCACAATGTTGACATAAACCCATGTACAGCATAAGGTGCATGTGAACAGCATGCTATATGGTCCTAAGATAACTCCATAGATGAATGTAAGCGAGTGGTTGCATACGGTTTAGCATACTGAACGCACACCAGGTGGTCTTATGATGGTTGTGAAACTTCTTATGTCTGTCATAGATACAGCTTCCTTTATCATGTGCCTCATCCTTATATTTATATATGTTTATCTTGATATGATGTTAAGACTTTGTTTGTTTTTTTACAGGTACCGACGGCTGTGTTTCCCCTTAGATGGTGCTCCAACTGACCTTGAAGTGGATCATTTTATTTCTATAGCTCAGGTGGGTCAGGGTCATTTGTTGCTAAATAATAAGTCAAAGTCATATGTTGCAGTGTATTTCAATAAGGTCAAAGCTAAGTTGCCATATATTTTGATGAAGGCAATGAGTCCATCTATCCTAATAATGTCAACTGTTATCATATATTTAGTTAAATTCATCTGTTGACCAAGGTCATGTGTTGAGATAACCTGTCACTGTGGAATAAGTCAGGGTCAGCTAAGAATGTTATTAGTAAAGGTTATTAGTTACCACTCATTGAATTGAGGTCACAGAGATGTAATTATTCAAAATTCATGTGACACTATGTAAAGGATCAAGGTTACATGTTACCATCTAATCCATCCATGTTAATGTCAAAGTCATTTGCAACCAATTTGTAAACATGAGGGAAGGCACTAGGGGCATGATATCAAATGTCAAATTTGTATAGTTACATTGTCAAATCTGGTAGAGTGTAGTGTCTGTTATCACATAGTCAAATCTTGTATAGTGCATTGTCTGTTATCACATTGTCAAATCTTGTATAGTGCAGTGTCTGTTATCACATAGTCAAATCTGGTATAGTGTAGTGTCTGTAATCACATAGTCAAATCTTGTATAGTGCAGTGTCTGTTATCACATAGTCAAATCTTGTATAGTGCAGTGTCTGTTATCACATAGTCAAATCTGGTATAGTGCAGTGTCTGTTATCACATAGTCAAATCTTGTATAGTGCAGTGTCTGTTATCACATAGTCAAATCTGGTATAGTGTAGTGTCTGTTATCACATAGTCAAATCTTGTATAGTGCAGTGTCTGTAATCACATAGTCAAATCTTGGTAAAGGCAAGGTCTGTAATCACATAGTCAAATCTGGTATAGTGTAGTGTCTGTTATCACATAGTCAAATCTTGTATAGTGCAGTGTCTGTTATCACATAGTAAACTCTTGTATAGTGCAGTGTCTGTTATCACATAGTCAAATCTTGTATAGTGCAGTGTCTGTTATCACATAGTCAAATCTGATATAGTGTAGTGTCTGTTATCACATAGTCAAATCTGGTATAGTGTAGAGTCTGTTATCACATAGTCAAATCTTGTATAGTGCAGTGTCTGTTATCACATAGTCAAATCTTGTATAGTGCAGTGTCTGTTATCACATAGTCAAATCTGGTATAGTATAGTGTATGTTATCACATAGTCAAATCTTGTATAGTGCAGTGTCTGTTATTACATAGTCAAATCTTGTATAGTGCAGTGTCTGTTATCACATAGTCAAATCTTGTATAGTGCAGTGTCTGTTATCACATAGTCAAATCTTGTATAGTGCAGTGTCTGTTATCACATAGTCAAATCTTGTATAGTGCAGTGTCTGTTATCACATAGTCAAATCTGTATAGTGCAGTGTCTGTTATCACATAGTCAAATCGTTGTATAGTGCAGTGTCTGTTATCACATAGTCAAATCTGTATAGTGAGTGTCTGTTATCACATAGTCAAATCTGGTATAGTGTAGTGTCTGTTATCACATAGTCAAATCTGGTATAGTGTAGTGTCTGTACACATAGTCAAATCTTGTATAGTGATGTGTGTGTGTGTGGTATAGTGTGTGTGTGTCATCACATGTCAAACTTGTTAGTGTATATATGTCATCACATTGTCAATTGTTGTTACTGCTTTTAGTGCATCGCATAATCAGATCTTGTTTAGTGTAAGTGTGTCATCACAATGTCAGACTTTGGTTAGTGTATGTATGTTATCACATTGTTAGATTTTGTGTAGTGTATGTGTGTCATCACATACTCAGATCTTGTCTTGTGTGCTGTGTGTCATCAAGACTGTGTATGTGTGATGCAAATCATACTGACAGCATAGGAACAAAACATAATTAAGTCTCTTAGACATTTGGTTAAGTTGGCATTTTATTCCCAAATGTAGGACATTTGGCCCTCATGTTTATTTAGTTTGTTTTCCCAGATGGTCATTGTCAGTTGTGGAACTCAAAAGTCCTCACATTTTCTGTTTTATTGCAGGTTTTCCAACAATTCTAGATTTTCCTAGTTTTCCTGATTTTTATGTCTCTCCTCCAGCATGCATGGGGGTGGGAAACATGATGTGTCAGTATGTCTATCAACAAAATCTTGTGTTATGCATACATGTATCCCAAAGTTATTGGCCTTTATTTGGATTATGCACAAAACTTGTGTTGTGCATATAGCCCAAAGTACACATATTTCATTTGGGGGTCTTTAAATTATGTGCATGTAAACTTGTGCTAGACATCATCCATTTACGTTAGAGCCTTTTTTTACTTAGAATGTGCACAAAACCTTGTGCTGCCTATTTCTTCCAAAGTATTTCATTTTGGGTCTTAAAATTTTACAGGAAGGTATACATGTGTCAGCATGGCAAGGCATAATATTTTGCTTTATGAGGAGAGTGCTTTTATTGTTTTCCTTGTTTCCAAAAAAAGCTCCTAGTATATTCTTATTTTTTATTTAGCTGAGGAGAGGTGGATAAGGTCTAGACAAAATTTAGGATTTTTTATTGGAAAATAAGGCCAGAGGATGTTCAATTCACTGATTGCAGAAAGTGTGGTCTGGTATCTTTCTCATTTTCTTGCTGGAAAGATTGGCCCTAGCTTCAGTGGTATACTGAAACCCCGTTTTACAGCTTCCTGAATTAATGCTGTTCTTGTTAAAATGTGGGTTTTCCATACACCCTGTATTTTATTTTAGAATAAATGACATTTTTCTATTATTCTTATTCCATGTTGTCCATCATTTTTGTTAACAATTAACTGTTTCTTGTTGTCATAAATTGGTAATTTAAAAATCAATTGTCACATTTTGAATCCATGCATTTGATGTCTAACAGTGCCATAAATCAGCAATGCCATTACAAATTATTGTCAAATTACATTTTGTTTGAATGCATCATTAATCATCTGTTAATTTGTCCTTGGGACTTCATAAATGCTTTGCCTCTGTGCATCTTTAACTCCATCTAAACTTTGTTCCATTGCATCTCTTTTACATGGAGTAAAGAACAATTCTGCTGGGACCTGAGACTTGCTCCGCATTACACTGCTATTTCATTCCATCACATTTTGTTCCATCATAAATGGACTGTAGTTTATACCCACTGATTACGGGGATGTTCAAATGAAATGCAACTCTGGTTATATTATGTAACTGCACATGCTTTTCCAAAAAACCTACTTGGATCGCCTAGGGGCATCAATTATCTCTTGGTCGATAGCAGTTTTGTGTAAATCTGTCCTTTCTAGCCTTGGCTACACAACGAGAAACATTGCATACTCGTACATACTAATGATAAAATGGTTGGTAAAAAATCTGCGTTCGCCGCCCAAATACGGGCCTACATCAAAAACCGCTGTTTTCTTGGTATAGGTCCAAAAGAGATATTTCATGAAATATGCTCAATTTATGGACCTGGTGAGCTGTCCTATGTGTCGGTTACTAGGTGGTGCAAGAAATTTGCAAGTGGAATAACGTCCTTGCAAGATGCACCATGTGGTCATCACAGAAAGACAGCAACCAGTCCCAAAATGGTAGAAAAAGTCAGAGAAATTGTATTGACAGATGCAAGATTCACTGTTAGGGAAATAGCCCGAAAGGTAGGCACCTCAATAGGGGCAGTTCATTCAATTCTAAGGAAGCACCTTAAAATGAATAAGATAACTGCGCGATGGATACCCCATTTGCTCACAGAGGAGCAGAAGCACCTTCGTGTGAAAATGGCAAAATCTTTGCTGAAAATGTACTCAAAATACAATAATCGCTTGTTTGCCAATATCGTCACAGGCGACGAGACATGTGTGCATTTCTATGAGCCCAAACGAAAACATGAAAACAAGATATGGGCTACAAAAGACATGAAAAGGCCATGTATAGCCAAACGCACAATGAGCATCAGAAAGGTTATGTATGCAGTTTTCTTCACAAATCAAGGGCCTGCTATACAAGCTGTTCGAAAGGTAAATTGGTCAATAGCAAGTTCAACAGAGGTGCTGTTCTAAAAAAGTTGAAGAAATATTTCAATAGACGCAGGCCAGCGACAGGTTTGTCAAGGGTCAGGTTGCTGCATGACAATGTGTCTAGCCACAAAGCGGCTATTGTACGCGATTTTTTAAGGCAGGAAAAGGTTGTAGAGCTTCTGCACCTGCCTTATTCCCTAGACCTTGCCCCCTGTGACTACTTCCTGTTCCCAAGGCTCAAAAAGTACCTCACTGGACGAAAATACAAAACATGAAAAGATCTTGGTTCAGCCATCTTCCAGTGTCTCAAGGGTATACCCAGAAATGACTATAAAACTGCCTTTAAAAATTGGATCAAAAGGTTGAAACTGTGCATAGCTCACGGAGGTGAATACTTTGAAGGATTCCGATAGTTGGTTTGTGAAAATTAACAAATCCTTTCTAGATATGCTAGGAATTGCATTTCAATTTGAACATCCCTCGTACCTGTTGTGTTTTCCATCTCTTTCTGCAGATGGCTATAACCATTGCACCTAAACATCATTCACTCAGCATACATCAGCAGTGTTAGTGTTTGCAAACGCATACACTACTCCACCGTCTTCCTTTTTTACTCAATTTAACTTTGTTTTCTATAACTGAAATGTTAAACCAGTGCTTGCAGTAAAAGTCTGTGGATAACCAGGTCTGCTAATAACAAACAATGCAACCCATGTGCTTCTCCAACGTAAATTGGGTCACCATTAATCATATAGCATCCAAGCAAAGATATTGAATTATTTGATGATTTGAATAAATCTGTAAAACTGGAAGAGTCCATTATATAGTAGGTTAGAGAATAATTTGGAGTATATATTCCAATAAACCAATAAATTTGTATGTTTTTCACTTATTTCTATGGAAGAGCTATTTTTCTAAGTTGTTAATTTGATTAATTGTAAATTCATGGTTTATTTCAATATTTGAAGTAATTGATCAAGACAAAATGTTATGTATCAATTTCAGTAATTGGTTTCTAAAACTGAAAGGAGTCCCTAATGTATCTTAGACTTGTGGTGAAGTTTCCTAATATCTGATGTAAGATTGATTTTTTTTCACAACCCCTGTCGGTCCTTCTAATGAGTAATGATCTGCCTTATGCCTGCTTTCAGTAGAAGTAATTTGAGATATTGAGGCCATTATAATGCATTGCTGATAATCAAGGATCCTAAAAACCGATTTTTTACCGGTTTTGACCGATTTTGATCTCAATCGACCGGTTCAGATTTCAAAAAGTACCAAAAAAAATCGGTCGAAAAAAAATCCATAATCCTTGTCTAAAACTTTCAAAATCGGTCCAAACGGTTCATAATAGTCTCTCTTACACACCAATTGACCTACTTCTTGAATTTCCGGTGTGCCCTCGGGGCAGGTGTCAGTGGGGGTCAGGCAGGGACACCCGTCTAGGTCATTATTGGGCAGTTAAGATGAATGGATTGACGGTTTGTACTTATCGGTTATTTGGACGGTGCCGTGTAATTATCTATGCCGTAATAATGGACCATTGCTTGTTTGCAAACTGTAACCGGTCGACTTTTAAATGCGGTAATTAATGACAATATCAAAGGCTAATCAAAATGTTTGATCTCCTTAGTAATTTGTAATTTGTAAGAACAAAATAAAAGAATTAAAAAAAAACTGATAACTGTTTGGTGTTATTACTCAACTCAAAAAATATATAAACACAAAGGCACATAATAAACAACACCAAAACGACTGCTTCCAACAATTTATTGATTCGTTAGAGTCATATACAGACCGTCATATACATGCACTTCCGGTAAACAAACTTTCGATTTCGTAGAGGTAAATATTGCAGAAAAATACCTTATTATGCCAACAGGATGCTGAAATATAATATAAGATCTATTTTCACACTGCAAATGATTCAGGGTATGTTGATTGAAAATATCAATGTTATTTTTTTTTTTTTTTTTTTTTCGGTTATGTTTTTTTTCGGGGGGGGGGGGGGGTACGGAATGGAATTGTTGTAAAGGGGGGGAGGGGATTTTGCCGTCGACCGGTTGAGATTCCAAAATTTTTTAGGATCCCTGCTGATAATGGTATTTTGGCCATAATTTGACCCCCACTTCAAATAGTGAAATGGAAGCTATATAGGAATTCCGCTCATCACGTCCTGTTATGTCCCATTCTTCAATCTCATTACAGGAAGTCTGCCAACTGTTTTTATGCCAAAAGTATTTGTACTACAAACTTGAAACTTCATGGATTTATTATTTAGGATATGAACTTGCGCACCTGGTATTTTCATTGAACTGCCGTTGAAGTTGACAGAGGCCTTTGTTTTTGAAAAAATACAAAATTTTATGCTTGTGATGCACATAACTCTGAAAGTATTTGTACTACAGACTTGAAACTTCAGGAATATATTTTTCAGGACATGAACTTTTGCACCTGGGTATTTTTATCAGATCACCTTTGACAATGCCCAATTTGCCAGATGTTTGAGTACTTGTTTTGTGTTGCTATGGTTGTTGTTATAGTTAGAATATAAAAAAATGAAGATTATTACTGTGCTCCATTCTTCATTTGCCAGTGCATTTTTATGTGCACCCCCCCCAAAGAGTGAGGCATGTCTGTATTTGCCTGTGTCCGTCCATTCATCCCAAATCTGTGACACAGGTACTCTGAAGGTATTTGTGCTTCAGACTTTAAACTTCTTGGATATATTACTCAGGATATGACTTGTGCACCTGGGTGTTGGCCTTTGTTTTGGAAAATGCATCTATGTCCTCTATGCATCTATGTCCTCTGGACACATTTCTAGTTGATAATGTATTCATACCTGGAATGATCATTTTTATGATAAAAGCTATCAGCAGACAAGTGCAAATAACTGTGTCAAGGATTTTATAAGAATTGTTGCCCTTTTTCTGTGTCAAATCAGTATTTAGCACATGGCATTTTCCTCTCGTCCAATCAGATGCCAATATTTTTCATAGTCACTGTGGACTATAACGCGTAGTCCTTACTTTTGTAAAAAATCAATAAGTGTGGACTATGCAACCACATAACTCACACTTTTGTGTCGTTCTGTAGCTAGTGGACGGAAAATACCATGTGCTAAATAGGTTAGTTCATAGTTACCTTCAACTACACGACATAGTCACTCGTGCTCCGCCCTTGTGACTATATCATGTAGTTGAAGGTAACTATGAACTAACCTATACATAGTGGTATTGATCTCTTTCATTGACAGTTTTGTTCTTGGTTGGTAGAGTTCAAGGCCATTGATGCAATAAATAAAAAAACTGACAGCTTAATTCCATCAATTTAATGGCATACAATTTGGGGAAAGTTGTTTTGCTGGTATATTAAAAAACCTTCAGTGATAGTTTACAGCTTTGAAAATGTAGATTAGTTGGAAGGGCATCTATTTTACAGGATTCAGAGCTAGCTTGGAAGAAGATATCACAACAGCCAGCCATGTTGTTTACATGTCATTCCGGAACCGGACGATCAACAGTTGGGACTGTTATGGGTTATCTCCTTCTGACTTTTAAGGACACGGTCAAACATGTCAGTGGGTATGTTTGCATTATTTGCAGGTTTTTCTTCTATTTAAAAAAGGATGAAAAGAGTATCCAGTAATAAATTGACTGCCTGTATTCATTTTAACACCTTACATTGATCTGTTACATTGGTCTCTACAATTCCAATCCATTTTAGTCAAACATCGATCTCAAACCATGAAAAGACCTATGCGAAGCATAAAACCTGATTAGCCTGCGAGTAACTCGCAGGCTGATCAGGTTTTATGCTGTTTGCTGCTCCTCAGTGGTCTGGGAATGAGGACTTTATAATTAAATTTGGTAAGGTTTAACTGTGGTTTTCTGCAGATCAGGCTTTATGTGGTACCTATTGAGTGCGTCAAAATGAGTCTATGTGAGGGAAAGGGTTAAAAACCCTTTATCTTGATGTATCATTATGATATAACTGGTACACTGTATCAAAATAATAATGTTGAAATGCATTAATTGATACAAATAGATGTGAGGCTTGTCTCTGCATGCCACCGTCTATGATGATGTTTATGAAGCTAAACCTGTAATAAAATCATATTATATTCTGTACAACCATTATTTTGAAGACATCAAAAAAAATCTTCATTGATTTCTTATTTCATCTCAGACCTTGAACAAAATATATACTGTACATTATCTAGGGTATAATACATACATTTATAAGGTTGTGCTGTTTCCAGGAAGTGTTCATCAAGTCAGATTTTTTTTCATTTTTCCAGACAGTCTTTTTTTTTTTTACTGATCTCATTTGTTAAAACTAATGATGTTTGAAATCTAGTTCTCCATTTCTTTTGTTTTCTGTCTACAAGTTACCCATGTTATTTCTGTTCGTGTCGGTTTCTGTTCATGTGTTGGTTTCTATCAATGCTAGAAATCTTTCATCAGAAGAAACCAATTTTAGAGATTAATACCTGAAAAGTATGTACATTTCTCATCTGAAATCTCAATAAAGAACAAACTTCTAAACTTAAATCTAATTTCTAAAAGTCTATGCTCAACAAATGTTCGCTTAATGAAGAAGTAGATGCAAGTAACGAGATACGTTGCTACCAAGATCTCTCCATTGTGTTGTAACAACTATAATCCAGCCCAATTAGTGTCGGCAAAGTGTGCTGGCATGTGATCCCAATGTCATTGATTCGATCATGGAAGGAGTTGCGTGATCGAGCAGGATTTCGTGTCCTGTCCCTTGTATGATTGCTGTCATCTTGGGAAATCTTCTCAAATTTGTTTGATAATATTTTCAGAGTGCAATGACATGATGGCTTTCCTTAAAAACTAGATGCAGTATTGAAACAAAACCTTAACTTGAAGGATTGTGCTTTCATTAAAATCAGATATTTGTGTGTCATCATTATTTTTTGCCTCATGTGAATTTATAGCAAAATGATTATTCCTCAAGAGAAAAAAAGTTTTTCAGTCATTCTAATCTCTCTCTACACTAGATTTAATGTTGAATGATGCCAGGTTAATTGGATTTTGTACCTTCCTAGAATATTACCAAAATTGTTTTGTGATTGATGGATTCCAGGACAAGTTCAAATTTCTTTGAGAAGGAAAAGAATGAACAGAACTTGTTAGAACAAGGGTACTTCCATGCCATCAAGAAACTGGTCAGTGTCCTCAAGAATGGAGAAATCATTAAAGCACAGGTAAGTAAAAAGATCATATCTTGGATTCACAGTGTTGGTTATAATGTATCTTTCCTATGTTGACTGCGAAAATCATGTGCAAATTAAGCATCAAAGAACCAGAACTGAAAAACCAGTAACTGAAGTCTTTGTGTATCAGATTTTCGTAGTAAGGTAATTTTTCGATGTCTAACATATGGATGTCCTTTGTTCTAATTCATCAACTCAGGCTCCTGATCAAAAATTGAAAATGTCCAATTTCTTCTTTAACCCTTTATCTATTCTTGTACAGATGTTTGACTTGATGAATGTCAGTTTACAGAAATTTTAATGGTATATGAAATAATGGATTTTTCTTTGCTCTACAGACTGTGTAGAAACAGATCTAAAAGTTTGTATGAGCAAACAGAGGAGAGAACCTGATCAGACATGAGTTCCTATAGGTGGTGCCTGATCTGGGTCTGCTCTGTTTGCCAGTGCATCAAATTAGCCTATAGAGACAAGTATAAAGAAGTATAATTGCCGTGACTGAAAAAAACAAAAACTGATTTCGTAAAATAGTACTTTGAAAAATTGCACTCCTATGGTCTTAGTTATTAATGTAGACTTAATATATTGACATAGGACTCAGAAATTATGGACATTTCTAGGTACTTGTTTCATGCTTAATTTAATTTATTCATATTGACTTACAGTCAATCATAGAGCTACACAGGGATAATAGCATGGTTTTGTTTGTGATACTGTTGATCAAGCCATGAGGGAAAGGCAGGAATTTTTGACTGCTAAAAACTGGAAAGGTGCATTAGAATGTAAGCTGTAGGTTGCTTGACTAAAGCCCTTTTAAATTACACATCACGTAAATAGGCCTTTTCAGTGTTTACAGAGTAATTCAAACTGACTAAATAACTTGCTATCAAATAGCTATCCTGGGATATTAGGTAGCTGATGGTTGACCTGGTTTAAAAAAGCAACCAAAAAAAACAAAAACAAAAAAACATGGTTTAGTTTGTGACACTATTTGTGATCTGTTAGCCTACTTCTTTATTGGGAAAGGTTCCTGCTTAATACTGGATAGGTGCATTAAATAGAGAATCTCCAAACTAAAAAAAAGCAGATCAGGCTTGTGTTTCACAAAATGTCTCAAATATTGATTTTCTTCAACTTAAAACTTTTTTGTCCCTGAGATCTGTGATATTGTTTTTGCCCTGTTTGTTTGTTGGTTTGTCAGCAACTTTAACATTGGCCATGATTTGAAAACTATACAAGGTATTGACTTGAAACTTCATATATGATTAGAATGTGACAAGGAGTTAAGTGCAATGACCAAGAACCATAATTCTAACTTGCCCAATTTTTTAATTTAATCCTTTTGAAATCTTTAGGGGCATTGCTGTAACAGTTAAGTTTTTCATACCACCTCACGTTTTAACTGAGCCCTTGGAAACTTGGAATACTTGTTTATGACAATCAGCTCCACCTGTAGGCAAGAGTAGATATTTCTCCCATGGATTTTGACCAAATTGTTCCCTTTTTTTTTTACATAGAATTATCAAGGTAAGTTTTTTGTAACACCTTATATTTTCACTGAACCTTTTGAGGTATTGTTTTGAAACTTGGTATATTTGTTGATAACCATTATCCCCACCTGTAAGTAAAGAGGACATGACTATGTCATATATTATACCCCTTTTCCAACTTAGTATCTTGGTTAAGCTTTTTGTATCTTGTTTAAGTTTTTGTACCTCCTCATTTTTTTCACCAAACCCTTTGAGTTATTGCTTTGAAACTTGGAATACATATTATTACCCTTGTTTACCTTTTAATACTACAGAGTTTCATATTTTGTCACAGACAAAACATTGATTATTGACACCATTTTGAAAAGTGGTGGAAAGGCACAAACTTCTGTTAATTACCTGAATGTTTTAAGGGACTGGGGATTGCTGCTTACATTTGTGTTATTTGTTAATTGATTGAACATTTTCAACTTCATTCTTTTAGGTGATACAAAATGATTTATTTGATGGTAGGTATTTGTAAATAACTAAAACAAATCCAATCATAATTGACCACCATCAGTAAATTATTTCAATAATGATGTGTTTTAATCTACTTAAGACATCATCTAATCAAACATAAATAACTATGAGTAAATAACTTCAAGTATTGATTCTGAATTTACATTTATTAAATAATGATTGTGTTTCTGTTATCTGTGAGATGACAGTTATATAGCATTAGTATGTGTTTTTGATTTAGTCTATCCAAAAAAATTGTCATGAATGTATGTATTGTTTATTGATGAAAATGTAATATTGGTAATTTATGTATAAAAAGATAAATATTTATCATCCATTGTAGTTTTCATACACTGCATAAAAAATGGAGGGGACCAGGCTTTCATCTCAGTGATCGCCTTGATTTGGGTTGTTTGAAACCATGCCTTATTCAAAATAAAACACCAATCCCTGGCAGTTCAAATAATTGGGATTTGAATGTAAGTGTCATTGTTTGGAAATCACTGAATGTAAAGGTGTCAAGTTTGCATATAGGGCACTGGACACTTTGCAGGTTGTCTCCAGTATAATACATACTGGTTTGATCATCTACCTCAGGAGCAGGAGGTTGTGGGTTTTATCACTGACAGCCATACCATAGCTGTTAAAATGGTACTGGTAGCTTCCTGCTTGGTGCTTAGCATATATACAGATTATTTCCAGGACTGATTGGCCTGAAGTCAGGATAATGTGACATAGTGTGGTATCATATGCCACATACTCTTTATCTGTCATACTATTGGTAGGATAAACCCATTAAACAATCTACAACGTTAAAGAAGGTCATTGTTTGTATTGGGCCAGATTTTTCAACAGCCACATAGCAAAGCCTAACTCACCTTGATGACTGGGAAGGGTGATAATTTGGCAAATATGCAAATTTTCAATCAGGCCACTGATGACTACTGAAAGTACACACTTTTATGTACACAAACACACATGATATAAACTTTTATTGAGGGTAAACAAAAGGGTTAATGAAATAAAGTTCAATTCATGCAAAAAAAACTAATACAAATAAATAAATTAATAAATGAATTAATGCATTTGAACAGGCAAACAAACAATGCAAAGTATATGGTATATTTACTGGTATAAGATAAGATTAAAACACACACTAAAGTACATAAACATGTACAGGACTAGGACATACAAATATGATGTAAATTTTTAAATATTTGTTTACAGTGCTTACGGAATATTAAAAAGATTGAATACAGTAATCAGTGCCATCCATAGAAACATGTTTCTATATCTTAAACTTACACCCTCTTGAAATTCCTTGGTTGGATCTGTGTGTTGTGCTTTAGTATCTGCTCAATGTGTAGACCAAAAAAGGGGGAAGAAAGAAAGTGCCAAAATTGCACTGAAAACAAAATGTGTTTCCAGAGGAATTATATTTTTAGAAATAGTTTAAGTAATAAAAAAGTATTATTTGGCAAAAGAACAAAAAAAAACATGACAAAAGGGATACATTCAATATTTAATAAGCAAGATTTATAATCGTAATAATGTCACTCTATTGAACCTTGTCTTGTTTTGTTTTGCCCTTGTCATCAGGAACACTTTTATTTTTTAAGATGTAAAACCAGCGGGAGCATTTTAATAGTAGGGAAATACAACCAGACATGCTACACCATGTTACACTGTGCATGGAAATATAACATTAAATATAAAAGCTGTTGGGAATTAAATTCTATAAATAATCCCTCTAAAACTGCCTGACATGCAAGACTTCCATTGTTAACTGACAAGTCTGTTGTGATACTGTGACACATCAAAACCTTTCCTTGAAAAATCACATGTATTTGAATGCAAAATTGGATGAGAATATTTATTTTTTTACCAACGTTAAAAAAGAACAAAGAAAATTCAAGTACTTTCAAAATATAAAAATGAAGAAGGTGTGTGTCCATTGCACAATCAAAATGTTTTTGTTTGATTTTGATTTCTCTGTCATATGATTTGATCGGACAACAGTTTTAGCATAATTAGAGAGGTTAGTTCATTTGGCTAACTGATGATAAGAATTTACTACTAGCAGAGAATCATAAGGTCTGCTATTTTATAGACAGCCATGATCTGAGACAAAAAAAACAAAAAACAGTTTTGTTTCTGGTCTAAAGCTTGAAAAAAAGATGGTAAGTAGGTAGGGATATGTTTTGGGTTTTTTCCGAAGGATGCAAAAAGTAAAAAAAAATAAAGGCAGAAATGTAAAAAAAACTGAAGGGTAATGGCTGAAACAGACTTTTTTTTTGGCCTGACTTGCGTGACTTTCATGAAACAATGGATTTTTCTTTGCCATGGAGAATCAGGGGTACAATATTATTTGACAATGCATCAAAATCACTTTTAACCCTTTCCCTCATATTGACTCATTTTGACGCACTCAATAGGTACCACATAAAGCCTGATCTACAGAAAACCACAGTTAAACCTTACCAAATTTAATTACAAAATCCTCATTTCCAGACCACTGGGGAGCAGCAAACAGTATAAAACCTGATCAGCCTGCGAGTTACTCGCAGGCTGATCTGGTTTTATGCTGTTCGCATAGGTCTTTCATGGTGTCCTCTATGAGGGAAAGGGTTAATGTGATCTTATTAAGAAAACAACAAAGAAATAAATGGTTGTTGCTGTACTGGAGTTACAGTCAGCTGATTACGGCTGGAGGAAGACCCCAAGTATGCTGAGGTAGAAACAACCTGCCACTAGCCAGATGGAAAGCTTCCTCACATGGAAAATCTGAGTGGACCTGCTGGGATTCCAACCCATATTCATAGGAGCATAAATGAAAGTCAGCAACAGTTGCCACTCAGCTACAGAGGCAACACAAAATAAATTGTGATTCAATTCTCAACATATATCTCTTAAATATCTATTAATCGCGCCATTTCAAAATCTGAATAACTGACATGCACAACACAATATCAGATCTTTTCAGTCACATATACTGCTTCTGATACAATAAAATCCAGTAGATGTACAAGTTTCCACAGAAAAACACACAAAAAATCAAGTGACTTTGTCACTTTATCAATGTGAATTCAGATAGAATGCTTGACAGTCAAGCTGAGCAATATGTAAAAAAGTATACAGTCGACATTGTATTAAGAGACTGCTCAAGGGACTGTCAAAAAGTGGTCACTTAATAAAATTGTCTCTTAATAGATATTTTTGGAAATCCAGGCAAACAAGTCATATATATATACAAACTGTAAGCTTAATTGTTTCATAACATTATATTATATTACAACATGAATAAGATGTAAACTACAAAATGTTTTGTTGTTTTATACCAATAAACACCAACATGTTTATTTTTGTCATATCTTTTGATTTTTTAGCTCTTATGTTGGAATAATACCTTGGTTTATTGGCTGAACTTTGCATTTGATGCTCGGTGGAAAAACACAACATTTGACATCAAATTCATGGATGGATTCGGACAATTTCAAGAAATAATATTATTTAGCAATGAGCTTTCTTTATGTCTCTGTCTAACATAAATCCAGAACCCCCCCCCCCCCCCCAATTTATTTCAACCGTGTGCCCTGGTCGCGTATCATAAGACGCAATGTAGATACTTATAGGTACGAATTATTAATGGTATGCATTGCATCCGGAAGTATTAATTTACCTTATTCCCAAATATTGTTTTACCAAAATCGAATCATTTGGCATATTGAGGGATGGTTTCACCTATGTTATGCTTAGTAACTGTTGAAACGGGAACCAGGAACTATATTTAGAATTTAATTGCACATGGTGCAGTCATGCGTGGTCAAAACAAATTGGTTTCAGGTGAGCACTTATGATCGGGATAATTGTTTGTTCGGATGTGTTAAAGATGAATATACACATGCTCCAGCGTACACGATAATCAGCAACAGAATCAAACACGGTTGCTCAAAAAAGTTGATTTTGTACATAATCTTACGTGCTGGGACTTGGTTTATGTGGTCGCTGGTTGCATAATGAAAAAGTCGCTTAATGGGATAAATTGATATAGTAAAAATGTTCAGGCGGGATTTATAACGATCGTTTAATAAAAAAGTCGTTTAATACAGGTGGTCACATGTACGATGTTGACTGTATGCCACATGATATTATGTATTGTTTTTATATGAAATCAGAATTAGTGTATTAAAAACCAACTTAGACTACAAAATCCACCAAACAAAAAAAAAGCAACAAAAAAAGGCAAAAAAAAAAAAAAAGCAAAAAAAATCGAGAATCTGAAAGAAGTGGAAAGATTTGTGGCATATTGTATTGTTTGTTTGGATGACAGACTCTTATGATATCAGAGAAACTTAAATGTCATTTTTGATACATTGGAGGATTATGCTATGTAACAATCTGAATTTGAACTTATTGATGGGTATTGATGGATAAAAAGTGGCATAAATTTATTAAGAATTGGAAGCTTTGGAAAAACTGGGGAAAATAACTTCGACAGAAAAAAATGGTAGAAAAATGACTCTTCAATTAAATCAGGCAGACAAGGAATTATCTTTTTTTTCCACTGGAAAATGAGTAATATTTATTGATTTTGTAAGTTATTTAGTTTGGAAAAAGAAATCATTCAAGAAATTGGATAATGAATTCTCATTTGCTTTAAGTCCAATCAACCAGTGAGAACATTAACTTCAAGTAGAATTGGAAGTAACCTTCCCCTTCAGTTAATAATGATCCCAAAACAAAACATGATTTTTTTAAGGCCAGCATTAAGGTCTTCTTTTTCCCCTTTTTAGCTCGACTATTTGAAGAATTTGAGAGCTATTGTAGTCGCCCTTGCGTCAGCGTTGGCGTTGCAGCTTTAGGTTAAAGTTTTGCATGCTATGTTACTATCAACCTTATATCTCAATAGCCATTTATGGTATTGACTTGAAAGTTTATAAATATGTTCAGGGGCATCAGACAACCAAGGTAGATAAATCTTGACTGAATTTATTGTGAATGATGGCCCTTTTTTACTTAAAAATTTTGGTTAAAGTATTGCATGCAATAGAAAATTTGGTTAAAGTTTTGCAAGCAAGCTACTATCCAGTTTGTATCTCAAATATTATTCATGGTATTGACTTGAAAGGTTACAAATGTATTAAGGACCATCAGAGAACCAAGGTAGATAACTGTTGATGGAATATATTACAAATTATGGCCCCTTTTTAACTTAGAAATTTTGGTTAAAGTTTTGCATGCAATAGAAAATTTGGTTAAAGTTTAGCGTGCAAGCTAATATCAAGTTTGTATCTCAATAACCATTCATGGTACTGACTTGAAAGTTTATGAATATGTTTAGGGGCATCAGACAACCAAGGTAGATAACTGTTGATGGAATATATTACAAATTATGGCCCCTTTTTAACTTAGAAATTGTGGTTAAAGTTTTGCATGCAAGATACTCTCATGCTTATATCTCAGTATCCAGGCATAGGATTGATTTCAAACATCTTTACTATGTTTAGGGATATCATACTTTCATGGTAGATAACCCTTGATAGAACATGTTACAAATTATGGCCCCTTTTTAACTTAGAAATTTTGGTTAAAGTTTTGCATGCAAGGTACTTTCATGCTAATATCTCAGTATCCAGGCATGGGATTGATTTGAAACATCTTAAATACATTAGGGGTATCATACTATCAAGTTATATCTCAGCCAGGCATGGGATTGATTTGAAACATCTTTAATATGTTTAGGGATATCTTGCTTTCAAGGAAGATAACACTTGATGGAATATATTACAAATTATGGCCCATTTTTAACTTAAAAATTTTGATTAAAGTTTTGCATGCAAGAAATTTCATGCTTATATTTCAGTAACCAGGCATGGGTTTGATTTGAAACTTCTTTAATATGTTCAATGGTACCATACTATAGTGGCACATAGTTTTTGACTAAATATAATGTTGATTAGGGCCACTTTTTAGCTTAGACGTTTTGGTTAAAGTTTTGCATACAAGCTACTATCCAGCTTATATCTCAGAAATTGTTTATAGTATGGACTAGAAAGTTTAGGAATGTGTTCAGGGGCATCAGAAAACCAAGGAAGATAAATCTTGAACTGAATTTTATACAAATTATGGTCCTTTTCTAACTTGGATACTTTGTTAAAGTTTTGCTTGGTTAAAGTGTTATTATGTTTATGTCTTAGTAAATAGGCATGGGATTGATTTTAGACTTCATAAACCTATATAGGAGTATTAGACTATCAAGGTATATCATTTTTGACTATTAATACAGGATATAAGAAGGGCAAGGATTGAAATAGATTATATTTGAATTACCAACAAGCATTTTGAATAGTTGAGTGTGCTGTCCTCTGACAGCTCTTTTTTTGTCATCGTACTTGCACAATACTCTGCACAGTGGCTGTTTGGCAGCAGAAAGTTTCCTACCCTCTTCCATCATCCACCTGACACTTGTCATATCGTCATGACAACCACCATGCAAGCTGTTACCATCTAAATTTTGTCATATTTTATGTCATATATTTCCTGCTTGGCACTTGTTGCAATTAATCCCTGCTGGTATTATTTGATTAGGAGATAATTAAAAGATATTGAAATGACACTAATTAGGTCAAATTGACATTTATCGTATAGTTGAATTATAAATGTTTATGATTCGCCTCACAATTATTGACTTTAGTAAGGAGAGACAAAGTTATATCAAGCTTGCAAGGCTTTCAAAGTAGGCCAGGCTTCAGAATTACCTACATTACCTGTAGTGTTAAGTAATACTTAAATTTTAA
>CM037777.1:103644258-103654399 GCA_021229015.1 Solen grandis | reverse complement strand
TTTTTAAAATAAGCCTTTTTAAAAAATTTTTACGACTTGGTTCGAATCTTGATTCGCTATAGAACCATGGACTTTTCGAATTTTGAAAAACATACCCCGAGATGCACAACTAGAACTTAATATAAAACATTCTGTGAAAATTTGATGAAAAATCGGTCATAAAACAATGGCTGTTGACCGCGTACAAACTTTTGTTGCATATTTCAAGTGTGACGTCATATGACGTCATAGGCATATGAAAATCATAGAAATAAAATTTCAGCCTTTGAAGCATGTGTCTTTAAATTTTCATTGCCTTCGACAATTTTAACATATAGAAATATTCTTGTTAATATTAGAAATACATTATCATATAATGACGTCACGTGACGTCATATGACATTATTTTCACAAAATGTTTAAAACTTCTAGAGACTATATACTGACTAATATCAACTTTCTATCTGAAATAGGACAGATTTTATAAGCATTAAAAATTTACGACCTTGGTTCGAATCTTGGATTCGCTATAGAACCATGGACTTTTCGAATTTTGAAATACCGACACTGAAAGGCACAACTAAAGCCTAACATACACATTCTGTGAATTTTGATGAAAATCGGTCCAGAAATAATGGCTGTAGACCGCGTACATACTTTTTCACCTGACGTCAAATCTGACGTCATATGACGTCGTATGAATATAAAATTCATTGCATCCGAAAGCTCATGGTTTGAAATATATGCCATAAAATTTCATTGTTCTGAGTCAATGGCAACACCTCGAAATTAACACAAATATAAGAGGAAGAAAAAAAGAATAATAAGAAGAAGAATAATAAACAAGAGGCCCATGATGGCCCTAAATCGCTCACCTGAGATAAATAGGTTGACCAAGGAACATCTGTACGAATTTATTTTAAAATCTGGCCAGTAGTTTTGAAGAAGATGATTTTTAAGTTTTCATATTTTTTTTTCTTATTGTTGCCATGGCAACCAGAGTTCTTTATGGATCAAGTTTATTTTAGGAACTTTTGTGAGGTTGACCCAAGGATCATTCCTGCCAATTTAATCAAATTCTGTCCAGTGGTTTCAGAGGAGATGTTGTTTAAAGGTTAAATAAGGCAAATAAGCCCCGCCCTGGCGGCCACGTTTTTACGGATCGGAAAATTTTTAGCAACTTTGGTAGAGGTTGACCCAAGGAACATCTGTACCAATTTATTTTAAAATCTGGCCAGTATTTTGAAGAAGATGATTTTTAAAGTTTTCATTTTATTTTTATTTTTGTTGCCATGGCAACCAGAGTTCTACATAGATCAAGTTTATTTTAGCAACTTTTGTGAAGGTTGACCCAGGGATCATCCCTGCCAAGTTTAATCAAATTCTGTCTTGTGGTTTCAGAGGAGATGTTGTTTAAAGTTTTCCCTATATACATATAAGGCAAATAAGCCCCGCCCCTGTCAGCCATGTTTTTTTACGGATCGGAATAATTTTAGCAACTTTGGTAGAGGTTGGCCCAAGGAACATCTGTACCAATTTATTTTAAAATCTGGCCAGTAGTTTTGAAGAAGATGATTTTTAAAGTTTTTTTTTTTGTTTTTTTTTGTTGCCATGGCAACCAGAGTTCTACATTGGTCAAGTTTATTTTAGCAACTTTTGTGAAGGTTGACCCAAGGATCATCCTGCCAAGTTTAATCAAATTCTGTCCAGTGGTTTCAGAGGAGATGTTGTTTAAAGGTTTCTCTATATACATATAAGGCAAATAAGCCCCGCCCCTGGCGGCCATGTTTTTTTACGGATCGGAATAATTTTAGCAACTTTGGTAGAGGTTGACCCAAGGAAACATCTGTACCAAATTATTTTGAAATCTGGCCAGTAGTTATGAAGGAGATGATTTTTTAAAGTTTTCAAATTATTTTTCTTTTTGTTGCCATGGCAACCAGAGTTCTTCATGGATCAACTTTATTTTAGCAACTTTTGTAGAGCCTCACCCAAGGAACATTCCTGCCAAGTTTCATTAAATTCTGTCCAGCGGTTTCAGAGGAGATGTTTAAAGCAAATTGTTGACGACGGACGACGCACGACGGACGACGCGGACGCCGGACGAAGGGCAATCACAAAAGCTCACCTTGAGCACTTTGTGCTCAGGTGAGCTAAAAAACAGTACAAACCCAATATGACTTTCTGCCTGTAGGCAGAAAGTCCTAATAAAAAAAACAGTACAAACCAATATGACTTTCTGCCTGTAGGCAGAAAGTCCTAATAAAAAACAGTACAAACCCAATATGACTTTCTGCCTGTAGGCAGAAAGTCCTAATAAAAAACAGTACAAACCCAATAGGACTTTCTGCCAGTAGGCAGAAAGTCCTAATAACAAACCCAATAGGACTTTCTGCCGAAAGGGCAGAAAGTCCTAAAAATAAACATAACAAACCCTATACATTTTCCGCAGATTTGCAGAAAGCCGTAAAAATCCATTAAAATCAGATATTTTACATAAAAAGTACAGCAAAAAATGGTAATATAGAGACTGCCATTGAAATAAAAATGAATTTATTTTGACCTAGTTTTAAATGTAGAAGGAAAAGTTAACATTTGCCCAACTATCTTCATCAGCATCAATTAAATTTGTTGATTTATAAAGATCCCATGCTAGACATTATATAATAAAGCTTTTCTTTATACCAATCATTTCTTTTTTCTTGCACAAAATATGTCCAATAGGCAAACTGGCAATATCATTTAACTTAAGCTGTCTTTTTTCATCATTTAGTAATACATTGTATCATGCAGTAATGAGTCAAAGCTGATTAATGATGGCAGCCAATCAGAACAACATTTATATTTGGTCTAAAGCTAGAATTATGGCAGTTTCTGTCCAGGACTTCAGAGATCTAATGGTTTTCTTCAACCTAATTACTTCCTAAAGGAAACAAAGCTTTGTTGAACATACAATTATAAATCAAAAACTGTAGTGATAATTCTCTATTATTTTCATATTGGGATATCAATTGGAGCAATTAAGTGTTTAATGCTACAGCTTTTTTGTAATAAAACTACCAATTTATTTTATCTGAGCATGCTGTTGCTGATAAATAAAAATGTACAGTAGAAACCTCGTCATTAAACCGAATTCTCACCATTTCGAAGTTTATTTTCGGTCCAGTGATTCATTTTGAAGCTGGAAAACATGAGTCCATGGGACTCACATATTTTGAAACAACGAGTCCAACCCAAAAACAATGAGTCCGCAGGTTTCGTTCACTAAAACACATAGAACTGTGTTGGAATAGAAACATTTATTCATTCCAGTAATCATAGTAATAACAAAGAACATTTCATCACAACCAATACTGGACAAGCAGGAAACAAAAAATGACTAGAACAATGTAACACTGAATAGTTATACTATGGCACAATCAGCAAAACAGCAGTCCGTGTAGTGCATTTTTTTTTTAACGAATATATTTTATTTTCAGAACACTTATACATATAAATAAGCCTGTTTTCAATTGCACCTTAAAGACATCTCAAAAATGACCCCAAACCCCCCAATGTGTAATTTATTAAGTTATAATAATAATTACTTTCCACAAGTGATGATCTTGTGCAGATCATGCCCAGAAACATTACTGAAATCTGAGTCCCAGCTAGTGGTTTTAAAAATTTACTTACTATGCATGATTCAGAATGCATGTATGTCAACTGACTTGTCATTCAGTGCATCAACCTCTACAGGGCGTTTTAACAGTGAAAATTGCAATAAAACCTTACACCTGCAAGGCTATCTAAACAACAGAACAGTTATTTTTGAATATGTCTTTTAAAGTTGAGATCTGCATTTTTGAAGTAGGTAGGCGGCTAAGGCCACTTATAAGTAATATAAATTTCAATTTATTCTTTTCAAAGCATATAGCATTTACTTGACAGATACTAGAGACATACAATGCATGACTTAACCAAGACTTAAGACTTATATATCATGGCCATATAGCCTCAGTTAAGTCATACAAGTCTGGTACTGTGAAATAAATGCTTGCTATATGCTTTGAAAAGAATATGCTGAATTTATATATAACTTTAATACTTAGTAAACATTGTTCACAAGTTATACAAGTTTAACACTGTAGAGTCTTCTATCCGCATCTTCTTTAAACAGGCAGAGCTTTTTCAACAAACTCACTTCTAACATTAGTGGACAATCTTACACGCATAAGCTGAATTATTGTTACTGTCTGTTGTCGAAGTAACATCGTTAGATTTCTCCGATTCCGATGGCTTATTACCCACAAACCAGTCAATCTTGACTGATTTTGGTCAATTTTGGGTATTTTTTCTCGGATTCATATTTATGTACATCCGGGGATCTTGTAAACAACGCTATCAACCAAGTATTTACACCGATAAATGTGAGTGTGTTTAAAAATCCAATAATCCAATCAGAGTACGCGTAACATAAACGGTTCATTTTCAAACGGTGTTACCGTAGATTTTGACCACGGGTGTCTCGTAACGAATGAAATTGCTATTTCTCGCCAGCCGAGTTAAGAAAACATAGCGCAAGTTCTACAAGCAAAAGCGCTGTCTTTGCGTCCCGAGGACGCACATACTTTGAATTCATTGCGTCCGCGGTGAAAAGCTTGCGTCTCTGACGCAGGACGCACGGCAAAAATGAATCACTGTCGGTCCCGATTTCTTCCTTCTTATTTTAACTAAAAATAAAATGCTTAATCCGAAATTTCACTATTTCAATTTTTTAGCTATTTCAAAGTAAAATCCGGTCCCGAGGTCACAATTCATATACATTTTTCAATTTTTATTTCAAGTCAAATTTCATAATTTTCGTGAACTAATTATCATCCTTATAATCGATCATATCCTGTCAGTAACAAGTTTATTTTGTGGAGGCACCTGGAGTGATGGTTCAGGCAAGTTTTTCACACCTTTTTTTGTGATTGGGCAACGTGTGACCCACCGGAAATGTTGATAATTGCTAATCATTGTCTGACAGGTTGCATAATATGCACGTGCCAGCAGATAAACCCAGGTGTCATATCAGTACATTCCATTTCATCGCGTTTGTCACCGGCATGCGACGCTACCTGACCGACGGTAAAAATATGTATCATTGTTTGACATGGTAGAATGATATGTTCATCAGAAGCATTAAGTAGATCATGATATATTTTCATTACTTTTCATAACATGCAAATAGTTTATACGTACACCTAATAGGTGGTTTTCACGGCATAAACGATTTCCACATATGCACGGTAATGAGAACGCAGACATGCACGCTCACAAACTGAAATTTCCATCAGATTTTTAATCCGAATAATCAATATTTCGAAGTTTTCAGCTTGGTCCAAGGACTTCGATTTAACGAGGTTCTACTGTATGACCTTTTTCTTTTCATTACTCAACACAATTATACATGTAAAAATTTCTATCAAATGAACAGATATTAATGTTTTCAAAACAACCCTCGTTTTGCAACAGTGATCCAGAATACCTCAGGTGACATAGGCTGATTTATAAATAAGTCTTCAAACTAGATTGATTTTGATGATTGGCATTTTTGCGCAAGTTTTTTTGGATAATGAAGCTATATCCAATCAAAATATTCAATTAATCTCTAAGTTCATCAGTTTGTTCGCCGTTGTTTCCAAGTTTCGTATTTTGGTTGCTGTTTAAACGTGAGATTTATTTACTATGATAACGGTGATCAACCGTTTGAGGTCCGTTTTCGATGACTACGACTGCCATATTTTGTTTAAATAATGTCCATGAATTGATGTTTGAAAATATCATATTAAGTTTAAAATGTTTCGGTGAAAAAGTTATGAAAACATAACTAGAAATGATAACTGATCCGGAACTACTCATGATTAGACTGTAACAAATATACCAGGTAGCAAATACGAATACACATGATGATACAGGGTCACGAATATGAATATTTATTCGTGAATATGAATACACCCTGGTATAAAGCAGAAATAAAAGACAAACTGTATCCAGGTTGCACATATATATTAAGTGTTTCAGTGGCTGTTATCTTGTTAATCATAAACTGTATTCCCAATGACCATTGAATAAAAGTGAACAAATTGTTTGAGAAAATATATGATAAAACATATGACTAAACATTACTTTGTTTATATAATAAGAATTTAGCTTGTACTTGGAATAAGTAAACGCTATTGAAAATGAAATTGTGTGTGATCAAAGTTTTGTTTCAAACTATAATTACAAACAAAAAAAAATGTTAATAAACCAGATGGTCCATACATAATGTTATTAATACTGATATTTTTTACATATAAATAATTATGATACATTTTATTGATAAATTTTTATCATCTCAGTGTTCGTATTTTCTTCTTTTCTTTTTCTAATTGTCTTCCATGTTTTAAATTAAATATTTATTATCATATCAGGAACATGCAAGAAATAATAACTATGACAATTTTAAATAACAAATCAAATTGTTATTAGACTACCGTACTTGATATTCAAATATCAAATGGAAAGTATGTTTTCCAACTGTTTTCCGACGTTTACTCTACTTAATATAATCTACAAAACAGATAACATACTTATCTTGGAAATACATTCTGTGCTATTACCTTTAAGGCCCTTAATCAGTTTCTTGCAACTTTCATTAAAAAACAGTTAATTTTGGCCATTAAGCATGTCATTGGTTTCAACAAACATTAGATTAATACTCGTTACATGCAAGCTCTACGAAAATATCCAAAATGTACCCAAATGAAAGAGATAAGAGACTGGACTTACTGTACCAAGCATGTATAAGAACATGTATAAGAGTACACTGAAGCTGATACGTTTATGACACCTGCTTAAAAGAATAAGCAAGGCGATGCAGTCAGGCTTCAGATTTCCGGACATTGATTAATTAGGTTGTTATTTGCATTATCAATTTATCAGTTGTTTATTGGCTTGTTGTAAATATTCCGTTATTTGTCTCACGAATAACAAATACGTAATTCGAATACTGGAAATATTCAGTGCACCGAATACATGAGTGTATCGTTACACCTCTACTCATGATCGGAACAGGTCAATCAACTGTACCATTTTTGAGGCTGCAGAACATTATCTGAGATGTCATATCTTCACTATCTAACATGACATTTGAAATAAGTAATAAAGTTTGTTATTTTGCACACTGGAGACACACTATCTATAATTGGTTTTGGAAATATCCGATAATGACTAGTCATGAGTCGATATAGAGATCTATTTAACTTTCGTTTCGTTTCAGGAATATTAGACCGCCCATATAGACATTACAATTACACTGTACAAAATTGTCTATAAGGTGTATAATTGCTATTTTAAGTGCATGTCACAATATACAATTAAATGATGTATACAGCGCCTATTGTGTACCAAATGCATGCAAATTATAAACGAAATTGCAGTTGACAATACGCACTTTTGTTTTGCACGTTTTCAGAACCTTCTGGATTGTTTCATAGCTTATAACAAATACGAAACTAGAAATACATTATACCAATGGTCTTCTAATATTGAAATTATAGGGAAAAGGAGACATATAGATAAACAAACTAAAACCTTTGATCAAATGATAATATTCAGTGAACTGAAACCCATTAAATAAACGCAATAAATACCATTAATTAATGTTGAAGCGATTCTATTGTTAAAAGATGGCGGGCCATGAGAACTGTAAATAAGTTCTACAAAAATACAACTCACCTAAAAAACTTAATGCATGACATTAAATACAGTAAGTAGCAATAATACTATCTTTATGTCACCATCGTATTCGGATGTTTTTAACCCAAAATGCTGATTTTCTTTCACATTATATTCGAGAAGGCCTAAGAGTAGACATCTCACATATATTTAAGGGGTTTTTCCAGTGGTATCCAGGCCTTTTTCTTGCCATTTTGGATTATTTTTTTTTTGGAATTGGGAATTTTCGCGCGAAAACAACCTTTTTTGGGAAGAATTTAGAACAAATAATTCCAAGCCTTAATTATGATTCTCTTTATTTCTTCTTTTTTTCAATATGTTTCTCATTACTGAACATTATTACAATGCCATTTCTCTGGCCTTAGCATCTCTAAAGATGTTGCACATTTGCGCAAGGTCTTCATTCAGTAACTGGTCTGGACCTTCAGCACAGATGGTCATCAGGCTGGAGAGTTTAGGAACTAATTTCAAGGGGGATTCTTCTTGAAATGATATAGGGGTTGCTTTTTCAGAATGGGTTTTTTCAGCCGTTTTTCATTTGTTTTTTCGGGAGGGTCTACGGGTGCCGGTTGTTCAGGACAATCGGCAGGCACTGTTGAATCAGTTGATGTTGAGGCAGCATCCTCCTCACTTTGTTTTGAAAAATACAAATATAACTTTTTTGTCCCCTCTTTATCTTTTTTACGAATGCGTTTTGCGTAGTACTTACTGTTATGCTACGTAATCTTGACAACGTGAATAGTGCACGCTAAAAAACCGGGACACACAAGACAATTCTCCGGGAATAAACCTTTTTTCGATATTTACATCTTGAAATGCATTAAAGGTAAAAAGCAACTAGAATTTGAAAATTATAATGAAATTATCGTTTTAGGGAATCACAAATGGAATTGACTTTAAAAAAAAAATCGATCGGCAAACAGGCTTTCCCGAAAACCGTGGTTACCGCTTAATAGTGTCTTTACTATTTTCAGAATACGTCTGCCATTTTCATTGTTCGTATCGTAAACAAGTTTTGATGGACTGAACATCTCAATAAATAGGCGATATTTGTTCATTTTTTCTCCTTTTAGGCAGTGGGAATTTTATTCACTCGCATTGGGAATATTTTTATCAAAATTGGGAAAAATACACGTTATTTGTCATTAGGAATGGGTCCGTTTAACGGATCCGTAGATGCGCCAGAAAAAGGCCTGGTATCGCGGGTTCTCTCGTATCCCTGTAATCTCATTTTGTCGGGAAAGACTTTTTGCCGATCGCCAGCCCGTGACACCACTTTGCAATAAGGAAGTTGCGATTTTATTGAAAAAAGTAATAGAAGATGAATATGAACTAAGGCACAGCCTCAGAGCGGGCGAAGAAATTGATTGCCAAGTATTCAGGATCTATTCAGTCGGTATATGTAGGCTAGGTTCTAAGTAGATAAAAACACACTCATTAATTCTAAGGATTATCATAAATATAAGTTGCTTCCAATGCTCACCAAAAATGAAAAAAAAAGTTTCAAATGGTTTAAAAAATTAAATAACGCCACATATTGGGGCAACAAAGTCAAATTATTTGTTTTATCATTACTATTTTTATATTCAAAACAAGCAGTTGAAAACTTACAATCCTGTGTTGCTTGTTGGTGTCCTTGAATATAGTCATGCCTCCTGTCGGTAGGCCTAAAATACGCAATGGAAATTTTACGACGGTTTTTGAGAATGGGTTTTTTTTTATAAAATGTGATTTAAATCATTCAAAACTAGTTTTAAATCATCAATTAGTGTATTTTCTTCAATATATATAAATATTTTAATGATGATATGTGAAACAACCTAATATTATTACAGTTTAGTTTATACGCATACGGCGCAGTGGACGGAATGGAAATTTTTTGACGGAATGGTTTTTTTTTTTTACTGAAAATGTGATTTAAATCATTCAAAACTAGTTTGAAACCGTCAATTAGTGTACTATCTTCAATATATATAAATATTTTAATGATGATATGTGAAACAACCTAATATTATTACAGTTTAGTTTATACGCATACGGCGCAGTGGACGGAATGGAAATTTTTTGACGGAATGGTATTTTTTTTTTTATAATTTGTGTACTTTCTTTAATATATGTAAATATTTTGATGATGATATGTGAAACAACTTTATATTATTACAGTTTAGTTTATATGCATACGGTGCAATGGACGGAATGGAAATTTTGTTGACGGAATGGAATTTTTTTAACTCAAAATGTGATTTAAATCATACAAAACTAGTTTTGAACCATCAATTAGTGTACTATCTTCATTATTAGTTAATATTTTGATGATGATATGCGAAACAACATAAAATTATTTTATTTCAGTTTATACGCATACGACGCATTGGAAAACGGAACAATGGAAATTCTGTCTTGAGGAAAATGTCAT
>CM037777.1:103594158-103644158 GCA_021229015.1 Solen grandis | reverse complement strand
CTCATACGCTGACCGGCTATTGTGTTTTCATACCCTACCCGTCAAACTGAGAAGGGGAGATCACTGTAATATCTTCAGTACAGCGCACATTAATTGGAATATTGTTTTTTATTCACCTTAAGTTTTACAGATAAAGCTAACTTACAGGGGAATTAGTATAAGTATGGCCTTATTTTATCGCAGTCATCTCACTTCGAGCATGACTTCAACGACTGTTACTTCTGCTACAAGTGTTAATAATTGTAAATGAAGAATAAGGTGTTTCATTTCATATTTGTTTCACCTAGAATGAAATCACAGTGATCGATGGAGAAACACAGGGAACAAAATGACCAACATAAAACATAATTATAATAACAGCAAAAGCGTATTTGTAAAAAAAACCTATGTAAAATTTACAAACATGAATTACCAGTTTTTTTTAATTAAAAAATTTTCCTAAAACATATATAAAAACACAACACTATTAAAATTGTTAAATACAACCATTAACGGATGCATACATGCAGTTACATTTGACATTTGGATCATTCAAACAGATGCTTTATTCGAAGTAAAACGTCAGTCTCAATGACTCCAAATAACCAAGATCCGACTGTAGCATATTTTGTTGATAATGTTAAGAATTCATCATGATGATATCACATACAGTAACTAAATGAGTTGTGTCAACATGACTGCTCCCACCTACAGGAGTACTACTAGACATGTGCAAAAGGTATATAATAAAAAAAAGTTCAAGTAAAAAATCTTGTGTGTAACTCAACCTAGTAAACCCAGTCCAATTTGGACAGGCAAAAAGTGGAAAACTATTTTATTTTAGAGTACTGAAGGATGAAGGAAGGAGTCAGGATAACATTGTATGCCCTAGACAGTTAGTAGAGCATACATAATAAAATATTTCACATACTGCAACATCAAGAGACACAAGCACTAATCTTTCATAATGTAACTATTTCGCTACACTACATCACATTTGTTACATTATGGCACGTCAATGGGGTAATATATATAATTAATTATATAAATATCATCTGAGATTTCTTAATGTAGCGGCTGAAAATTTCCCTTAATTTTTTTTTAGTCACTTTTCTTTTGATATTATTTTTAATCATGATCATTACACTCAGTTAAACAAATTGCATGCAAATTGAATATTTGTCTTTTGAAACATAAAATTTAGAATGATATTTGAGTAAATAATTTCAACCTCAGGTGTTGTAAATGACAATATTAACTTGGCTCAACAAAACACCATAAAAGGAAAGGACCTTTATAATCAACAGAGATAATGTGTCACTGATTAAAAAAAAAAGATATAAAAAAGCAAGACTACCCATTGGAACAAAGGGTACTGTAGTGAGATTAAAGAGCAAGTGGTCAGAAAGGAAGAAGTAGAAAAAAAATATTGATTTCTCTAAGATTCCAAAATCTGCATTTTTTTTTCTCTCTCGCAGACGGTTTCAATGCTCAACCATTCTGACGCCAACAATGAGCCCATCCTCCTCACATGATCCAGCAGATGTCTAATTAAAGTCTCACAAGTTTTAATTCTATAAACATGACTAGGAATCCCTCAAAATGAATTAAGCAAAGAAATGAAATAAAAGCTCAACGATACCGATCTCTTGAAGCAATCTCTATCACAGGAAGATGACCACATGCCTTGACAATTGTGTTCCTAACTGCAGACACAAAGATGTATTTTTCTGCACGCAAATACTGAACAGTGAGCACTCTCTAAACACATACCTATCCTCAATTATATAACTAATGGGTATAGGATGTAGTAAAAAACTTCTATATCAATAGCATCTATTTACATATGACATTACAAGATCATCTAAATCTCTAGCCAAGAAAGAGAAGATTTAGTACCGAAAAGATATTGCAGAAGCAAAACAAAATGGCATGCATAATTGTTGCTGTCTGTTTCTGGGAGCCAATATCCACGCTAGATTGATAGTAACAAACTGAATGTCTGCCGCTTCATAGTCTCTGTTGACAATCTGAGGTTTCTAGAACTGAAATAGAAATGTCTGTTCATGAAACCAAATAAAACAAATATTGTCAGACACCCACACGTAACTGTTTAGTTAAAAAGCACTCCATCAGAACATGGAGTAAATATAACACAGTTCAACGCTGGACCAAAAATCTAATGCGGTGTTTTATGAATTGTATAGTTGATTTTATGTGCATTTACACAGATATAAAGCAGTCTAATATAAATATGCCAAACTTCCAGGATTCCAAACTTTATACATATACATGTATAATTGTAATGTTAACATTTAATATTTCTTCTATGTAGATAAATGCCAATTATAAAAACTAAGTTATTTCATCATTCTCCTCCAAAGGGTTTGAATGGCAATAATAAACTGGAAGTCTGAAGTTTATTGTTGTTGATGTTGTTCTAATTGCTTCCTTGTAGCCAAAATACATTTTGATTTAGCCAATCTAAGTAAATATTTTAAAGTTTTATTAGCACTAGCAAAGTACATACAAGTATAATTAACTGCACAAACTGTTTGACAACCAACAAAAGATCCTAAACTTGGTCCTGTTCCTAATATATTCCAAGGAAAATGGAACATTTCCTGATTAATGGAATTTATCCTCAAGCTTCTCTCTACGTGGAGTAGACAATACAGTCCCGCTCATTTCATTTCTAACTCCCTATTCTGTCCATTGATCCAATAGCGGACATAATATCTACTGGAATGGCGAATTCCTATAATGTCAGACATACTTAAATGATAAGTTTGCTCTGTTATTTACCAAATGAGAAAGCAATGCTGTTTATTGGACTGTATTCCATGGAGAGAGGATTTCAAGTTTGTTGTTATGGGATATAATGGCCACTAGTGGTCCGCACACATTTCCGCTGAATTGCAGATAAAGAGCTTGGCTGTAACTGATATTTTGCCATTATTAATCATAATTGGCCATCAAATTAAAAAAGCCATCCTTACTTGATATAAAGCAAATGTTTTTTTGTTTCTTTCAATACATACTGAAGGGAAAAATGGAAAAAAAAACCATAAAAAAACTGCTCAAACTCAATTGACAGATTCAAGACGTTACCGACTTTGTTGTTAACCAACGTGACCAACTTTGTTGTTAACCACATATGGATTGCTTTTAAAGCCAACTAATATAAAATGATTCTTCTTTTTCAGTTTTCTATTGTCCTCATATACTTTATCATTTTATCACATTAATAATTCAAGTTGTGTTGTAATATTATTTCTTACGTGTCTTATAATATATGCATATAATGTACAACACCATTGAATAGGTATTTATCATAAGAAATAGGTGTTTAACTAAATAAAAAAATATCAGTTTCAGTTGCAACATCACTACTAAATCCCTCCAGCATTTTTTTTTACCTTAAACAGAGACTGAGCCATTATACTTTAACTCTTGCATGTACAATGACAATACTGCTGGATATATACTTGGTATATTTGTCAATGTACACAGTGATCAGTAATCTAGCATATCTACATTTAACCCTTTCCCTCATATAGACTCATTTTGATGCACTCAGTAGGTACTACATAAAGCCTGATCTACAGAAAGCCAGACTCAAACCTTACCAAATTTAGTTGTAAAATCCTCATTACCAGACCACTGAGGAGCAGCGAACAGCATAAAACCTGATCAGCCTTAGAGGTACTCGCAGGCTGATCTGGTTTTATGCTGTTCGCATAGGTCTTTTCATGGTATCCTCTATGAGGGAAAGGGTTAATATCATTTATATTTATATGCTGGCATATGAACAGCACACTGTGAACAAGTGGTATCCCTGATTTGTTACTAATATTAAATTTGGTGCAATTTGGAACAAATATAGACTTAAATATTAAGAATATCTTTATTTTATTCTGGAAACTAAGTTTTTGAGTGAAAGAATGAATTAATTAATGAAATTACAGTCAATTATATGCTATGAAGCCAACATTATATGGGCTCAGCATTGGTACGCAGCAATGATTATTCTATAATAGACAATGATGACACTGTTATTTAATTCTTGAGGCAAAGATAGCATAATTTGTTCATATAATTAGAACTCTTCCCCATCTATCTTTCATGGAAATAAGCCTCAAAAAAAAAAAAAAAAAAAAAAAAAAAAAAATTAGTAGAGCTGCTAAAAGGCATGTGAGAAGTTACCTTATGGTTTTCGAATCTCATAAAGAAATAATTCACCCGTATGGAGTTGCATCTTCTTTAAAGACACATACTGGTATTGTAATGTAGGATCCATAACTGAAAGCTTACTAGTAGTAAATTGAAGCTGCAAAAGTCAAGAACATTCAGCCTGATGTTGGTAAAAACTGAATAATTCATAGAGACTTACCAGTACAATTAACACCTAGTAACATGCCATGACCTATCACACTGTAATGGTAGTTTTGGCTGATTGTTTTTATATGCAGGTTTTGATGTTTCAGGTGGAGCAAATATAGGCTCCTAAAGTAGGAATTTCACTCTGTATTTGTCACTTGTGGGCTGATATAGACTTCACTGAGATCATTTGCGTCTTCGAGTTAAGGAGGTACCATATCAAATCTTAATAGACGAGAACTGGTATCAGCTTTTACTGAATGTACCTTAGTCATGTGTTGTTTCACTGTGCCCGTTCCCGATCATCAGTCATCAACAAATGTTTTTGTTTGTCAACAATGCATACTGGTATTCTTACATATGAAATGGAAACTAGGTAAGACGAATGAAACCCACGGTGATGTCTACAGGAATAGTAGTTTACTGTGACTATGCTTTTTTTTTTTTATTTGGAATTGCAACTGTAACCCGTGGAATTGCAACTGCAACCCGCTGTGACTATGCTTGATTGTGATGTGTCCTAAGTCATGTGGTAAGAAAAAAATCTAGACTGGGGTTTAGTCCTAAGGGACTAATTGGACATCCAATTAAGTCAGTTGATATTAAAGACTATCACAAAGGTAAAACTAATCTAATAGTCTCAACTAGTGCAGATTTACTTCAAATACATTTTAATTAAGGAATCTTTTGTATAGAAGCATTCCACAATGTAAAGTTTTTCAACACTATAATAATAAGCTAGGAGCTATAAATTGTAAAAAGAAAAAAAAAACTTGTTTTCCCTTGCTTTATGTCAAGGTAACCCCTCATGAGACTGTAAGCAGTACACTGAGTTTGTTACTAGCACATTGCATCCTGAAAATGGAAATACAATTGTAAAAGTAATGAACGCTTACTGTGAGCTTAATAATTCATTGTTTGTACATTGTATATAAAAAATAAAAACTGATAAAAATTCATTCATTTCATTTTCATTGACATTAAATTTTGCAGAACCTTTGATTAAATAAATTTCATTGGTACTATTATAATTGTCAATAAAGTCAACCACGAAATAAATGAAAGGTAGTCTCCCATGAAAACAGTAATGAGTTTTACTTGATCACCTGTCACGAACATGGCCATTCATATATCATCGATTTAAAGTTTTCAAGTCTGATTTCAACACTAATCTATCTCAGTAGAAACAATATTTTTGAAAAACGATTATGAATTTTTAATAACAAGACCAATTATTGTCTGTGGAAATTGGATTCCTGAAGTGAAAACTGTAATTAACTATAGAAATTTTAACAGACAGGTGAAATACAGAAGTAACAGGTCACTTAATCACTGAACCTTTGATCTCCGAAACTTTTAACAATATTTTAAGTCTTTGAACCATTCAATATTTATAGAGAACATACATTCAACAATACATATTTCGAAGGGTTCTGTCCATTCACAGCTATTCTCTATAACGGTTCCCTACTAGTAATGGTGACATATGTCTTCCCATGGGCTTAACATTTTTAAAATTAATTTGATGTCAACTTAGTGTTCACTTTAATGTCTACCTTTCATAACAACTGCCTGGAGGACAAAAGGTAATGTGTTTATGAATATGAATTCATCAATATAATTCCCGAGTGATCTTTAATTTTTCATAAAAAGTGACCTTTATACTACCAAACATTAGTGCTTGCCAAATGAGATCAGGAAGTAATAACTTACTCTGGGACAAAAAGAAAACAATTGATGTATAGCATTTATGTACCACTCAAAATTTGCTAAGGATCACTTATTGTTCATAGCAAACCAGAACACTCAAATGATTTAACCCTTTCCCTCATAGAGGACACCATGAAAAGACCTATGCGAACAGCATAAAACCAGATCAGCCTGCGAGTAACTCGCAGGCTGATCAGGTTTATGCTGTTCGCTGCTCCTCAGTGGTCTGGAAATGAGTATTTTGTAATTAAATTTGGTAAGGTTTAACTGTGGTTTTCTGCAGATCAGGCTTTATGTGATACCTATCGAGGGCGTCAAAATGAGTATATATAAGGGAAAGGGTTAATACGATGATTGAAAAGGCTACATTTGAAACTTATTATCCAAAACAACCAAATTAATAAACCAACTAAAAGCTACCAGTGATGATGATTTAAAGTGGTAATAACAAATCTATCAAATACATGAGTAAATAGAATTTCACTATGTGAGCCTTAATAGTAGCAAATTTTAAGAAGTAGCCTTAATAGTAGCAAATTTTAAGCCTTAATAGTAGCAAATTTTAAGCCTTAATAGTAGCAAATTTTAAGAAGTAGCCTTAATAGTAGCAAATTTTAAGCCTTAATAGTAGCAAATTTTAAGAAGTAGCCTTAATAGTAGCAAATTTTAAGCCTTAATAGTAGCAAATTTTAAGAAGTAGCCTTAATAAGTAGCAAATTTTAAGAAGTAGCCTTAATAGTAGCAAATTTTAAGAAGTATTATTATAAACAACTCAAAGTTTACTTGAAGTACCAATAAAATACAACTATACTTACACTGTACCTGTAATAGGCTTTGTGCAGAAAGAGATCTCTTCTTTTCTGTAGGGCCTGCTCAGCTGTTACCACCAATGCATTAAAACATGTTTATATGAAATTAATATTGTTTGATGATGTATTGTTTTCAGAAACCAGAAACAGTTACTAAAGTGAAGTTTCTAATCACTTACATCTGTATTTTAGGATGATAAGATTACTCTGAAAATAACAGAAGCCAGTTTAGCCATTCATTTGCCTGAATATCAAGTATTAGAAGGTTTTAGGAGCAGACATCATTAATTTAATTTATATCACTTTTTACAATCATTTTTTTTTTTTCACTTTTTTTAAGGGTAAATAATAGGGATAATTGAAAGTTATCTCATATTAGGACAATTTACAATTACACGAGAAAATGCATGTCGGCAACATGCAACAGTATAAGACAAGTGAGATAAAGACAATGAAAAAAAAAAAACAGTCCTAAACTTTGATGTGATTAAATCTCACCATTTTATCCAAATGCAAAAAAGATGTGCAAGACCTGCCTCATGTACATTTAAGTCTTGCATGTCACCAAGGAATAAATTAAAACCAGCAGAGACAACAAGGAGCAGTGTCAATAGCATTTACAGTAGATAATGCAGTTTCATGTAATGGATGGACAAGTATCATGCAAGTTCTACAGCATATTGACTCATCTTCCATGTCTTAAGAGGTGAATCAATTCAGCTGGACTGCCCAATATATAGGACAAAAAACACGACAAATGCAAAGGTAGTATACAGGTGAAACTCAGGCTCCATTTTAATGGTGTTTCATTAACATGGTTTACTAATTTTTTATTGTGAATTATTTGCTTGATAAAAATTTAACCACTGCTTTCGTGGCTTTTTTTAACCCTTTCCCTCATATAGACTCATTTTGACGCACTCAATAGGTACCACATAAAGCCTGATCTGCAGAAAACCACAGTTAAACCTTACCAAATTTAATTATAAAGTCCTCATTTCCAGACCACTGAGGAGCAGCGAACAGCATAAAACCTGATCAGCCTGCGAGTTACTCGCAGGCTGATCTGGTTTTATGCTGTTCGCATAGGTCTTTTCATGGTTTCCTCTATGAGGGAAAGGGTTAATGAATATTTCTGGATGTGATAGCAACTAGAGTTTTCGATGGATCAAGTTTAATTTACCAACTTTTATGAAGGACAAAACCATAATCATCATCTAAGTCTCACCAATTTCTACAAAGGGATTTCAGGGGAGTCGTCGTTGATGACAGATGACATATGTTAAATGAGGATTGGTTAACTGAAATAAACTTACATTACTTGTATATAAATACATGCATATGTGTATGAAAGTAAAAATAAATAAATTTTTGAAATGGCTTTCATAAATAAATAAAAAATAATTGCTATATGACTCAATAAAATCATAACGGAAAATATCAAAAATACCAAGTTGTATGATTTTGACAATTCTGTGTTAATAAAGATGTATCAATGCTTAAACCAACACCATGTCCAGACACAATAAAGAACAAAGCATGAACACAGACTTTGTTTCTTAAATTGCATGGGATTCACAATTTAAGGATAAAAGCAAGATATCTGAGAATCACATGTCACAAAGTGTCTACCCCTGTACAATGTCTACAGTATAATACAGTTTTGCAGTATTATATCTGTTTCTTCCTTTATTTCATATTGACGCATTCTGAAGCATAATGGCAAACAGAGGAGACCCAGGTCAGACTGCTCCTGGAAATATTGTAATAGCTGTAATATTGTTGTTCAGATTTTACACAGACTGTATGGTAAAGAAAAATCCATTGCATAATATACCTTTATTGAAAGTTCCTTATACATTGTATTAACATTGACATTACCTCATAAATAAAATTGTACATGAATATTCATGAGGTAGAGGGTAAATGTTGACGAAATCTCCAAGTGGCCAAAACTGAAAGAATGACCTATCTCACTTGTGAATGACCGGACCTAAGGCTTCTGGGTCAGATAACTTAAGATTTATAATTGGCAAAATCTGAAATATATTTTTGTGGGGGACTAACTGAATTATTGCTGATTTCATGGCTAGATTTATACACAAATATTGACCCAGGAACATTTTTTTTTAAAACAGACCTCATGTTTTAATATATTTAACATAAATTCTCAAAAAATATAATTAATATACCGTCTTGGGTGAATGACAAGACAGGTAATGCCTAAATAACTTAATGCCTGACATTGTGTATATTGAAATACGTTTGATTACTATGAATGAATTTAAGCAAATATCTAAAAAGAACATCATCTACAACAGAATGATATAAGCAACTATCACCCTGAGTACCTTTAAGCACAATCCATGTACAATAATGAAATTGGCTTTCATTCTTAAGGGCAAAACATACAGAAAATGACTTCCGCAAACTATTAATCTGCAACATACAACAGTAATCCAGAAAACAAAACACAGCAAGCCTGACACTCTCGACATACCACTGATTAAATAAGGAAAACTGTAACCACACCATGCACAGAAATCTTAGGGCAAATTCGATTGTGAAGGAAATACATTAAATTATCTCACATGAATACATCAAATAATGAATCTAACAGACTAATCAATTCCCTTTACCAATATGAATAAAATGGGTATGGGCAGCAATGTCATTTAGTATAGGAGGCTAAAGTTTAGTGGAGAGTGTGGGAGACTCTAGACACAAATAAAGCAAACATTTACAGGCAATCATACACTTCCTCGTCTCTATCAAAGCTGAGGTCATTTTATTTATTCCTCATTAGATAGGAAAAGAAATTGTTTATAAATTATTTTTTTCTTAACCCTTTCCCTCATATAGACTCATTTTGACGCACTCAATAGGTACCACATAAAGCCTGATCTGCAGAAAACCACACTTAAACCTTACCAAATTTAATTGTAAAATCCTCATTACCAGACCACTGAGGAGCAGCGAACAGCATAAAACCTGATCAGCCTGCGAGTTACTGGTTAATGGTAGTTTGTGTGTGTGTTGTTGTTTTTTCAACAAATATCATAAGCTTTAATTAATATAATTATCTTATATTTTTAACATGAAGATTTCAGTCACCGGTAATTTTGTTATCTGCATAATTATGACCCATGGCACCTTTAACTGGAACTATCACAGCAACTGATTTAAATATCACCACATCAGCAGCACCTAAGATATTTTTGTGAAATGAAGCATTACGTTCCTGTACACGTCTTAACTATAACGTGTTTAACTATCATTTGTACAGCAGTCAAAATCAACATTATTAGCATAATTAAGCCCAGTAGCCCAGGACTGTTCTTCAGGTTTTGATAATTTCATTATCAGACTTGAAAAGTTGTTGCCTTTTAATCCTTTCCCTCATAGAGGAAACCATGAAAAGACCTATGCGAACAACAAAAAACCAGATCAGCCTGCGAGTAACTCGCAGGCTGATCAGGTTTTATGCTGTTCGCTGCTCCTCAGTGGTCTGGTAATGAGGATTTTACAATTAAATTTGGTAAGGTTTAAGTGTGGTTTTCTGCAGATCAGGCTTTATGTGGTACCTATTGAGTGCGTCAAAATTAGTCTATATGAGGGAAAGGGTTAAATTACTTTAAATTAATCTTCAGGCTGTATTTATTTGTAATTTCTAAAAACAGATCATTTTATATAAAAATGGGTTTGTTTATCACAATTCTTAATTTCAAAGACGCTGAAAGGGAATCCGGATCATGCCTCCACAATGGGACAGAACAGGACAGGACAGGACAGGGTGTGATAAAGTTACTTTTATATAGCCATATCCCCTGCACATCCCTCTAACTTGTTTAATGTACATAAAGCGTGAGCATGTGAATTACATAAAACTGAACAAAAATAATGCCCACTTCATGTCACTAATAATCAAACATATATTATCATCCAGTAACCATCAAAGATTCATGCAACTGGATGAATAATTCACAACAAAATCAATGATGTAATGCCAACTAAGGACTATATTTGCTACTTTTTGTCATGTAACATCCACATACATCATACTTCGTATCTACACCAACATTCAATCAACAACAGCACTACAACACGGCACGCCATCCCGTCTCGTCAATGGAAATTTCACACATCCGTCTCCGTGTATATTTATAGCTATGATAGCAGTGGTCAATAAAATTGACTCCCTATTGGCACCCTATGTCAATATACAAAATAGGCATTCCCCAGGGTAGGGCTATATTCCATGTGCACTTTGTTAATTATTACACTGATTTATAACACACTCCATTATAACACACTCCATTATAACACAAACGTCAATATGACTGAGTTCAACTTGTTTACATGACTTATATATTATGGTATCTTTTAACATTATTATATAATCTAGTCCAATAAACCTAAACAAAGACCACAAAGAATTGCAAGGAAGCTACATTTTACATCATAAAGCATGAAAATGATCATTGCAAAAAGGTCCCATTTTCTCTAATATTAATTTCTTGTCCTTGCTATTTTGAGAAAAATCTATATTTGATGCATGGCAGAATAAATTGTACCTACAGGACTGGTTTTATATATGATTCCACATCCTGAAACCTGAGACCATGCAACAGGTAGGGCATCCATACTGTTGTAACCGTACTTAACAGACATATTATCATATTGCTAATGTTTTTAAACACCTTTGTAAACAAGTATAGATTCCTTCTCTGAATTACATGTGAGTCTGTTTTTTGTATCTAATGTCATCTGGCACCACAGTGTCTAAAATCCCACTTGCTTTACGTTACATTCTGCTAACATTAATTCTGTTGCTGTTTAATACCCGAAAGAAGCTTAACGGCAAACCATACATATATAAAAACATTCAAAATTTCCTAAAGTGTGTTTGCTGCTACAATATACTAGTATTACATTTACACCTTATACAACTGTATCTTTATGGAACTAAGACATTTTTGCGTCACCTGCTGTAAGCAGATATGAGGAGACTCGTAGGAATCACTTTTCCATCGTCTATCTATCCATCACCCTACAGCAGATGACACATGTGTTCCGAAGAACACTTTTGTTTTTTAATACATCAATAATAATATCGAAGCCCTCTCCACTTCTTTTTTTTGTATTCAAATATCATGTCCTATTGTTAAGTGATGTTATATTATAAATGATACAGTATAAAGTAACTTTTCTAATATATATATAAGATAGTTAATAACAGAGAATATTGTTTTGTTTTTTTTAATTTCGAGTTTGAGGGAAAAGAATTGATGAAATATTCTTCTTCATGCCGCAAGAGACAGGAAGAAATGGAGAACAGCCATATGCAGAATGCTGGAGCACAGACGTCAAAAGACCAGTGATGATGCAATAAAATACCATTAAATACACCTTATCATGTTTTAAAACATTTTTTGCGAGAAAATATATGAACACAGACATCAGCAGTTAATAAGGTGAGTTACGGACATTTTTTGCAGTTTTTTTTTTCTTCAAAAGAATCTTTAAATATAGAAATAATTGTGGTGAATAAGAAAATCAAAACAAAGATAGGTCATCACCAAGCGTGTTTTTATCCTAAATTTATATTTCCATGGTTACCATTTTTCATTAAAGCTAAATATAGAATTCTCATAAAAAAAGCAAAAGGATTCTACTAACAGATAACTTGTGACAGTTCTCTTAACTGGTTTAAACAGTTTCAATATCCTCAGCTACTTATTTTTTACAAATATGATAAAAACCCTTCAAATTTATAGAAGAGAGAGAGAGAGCAGAGATGGTTTCATTTTCAAATTAATCAAAACTAAATCTTTTATTGTAAATCCTTCAAATCAAGATATTTTTTTTTTTCATTTTTCCTTGTAATATGTGTCAGGCATGTGTGGGTCAAACTGTTCAACCTCTTCAGCTGCAAATGGTCTATAGAGAAAATGAATGTATTCTCTAGTTGCATAACACTGTTTTTCATTGAAGAATTCAGCACTTTCGTTCACACAATATACTCAAAGATGAAGTGGACAGCTTCGCTGGTTGCATAGACTCTAGTTCTACTTGAAGAATTTGTATTTATATCTACATGAATTAGGCAATTTCAAAAACTGGTCAGTAACACCCAAACCTATTTTGTACTTGTTGGTACGATCATGGTATCGCAGATAATCCGCAAGTAATATAAGAGACAAAGCAAATTTTTTGCCAACTTTTCCGGAGGTCCACCATAGATGATAAATGTCCATGATTTGTTACAATTTGAGAGTTTAAAAATAGAGCTTAATTGATGTATTTGTAGTATTGCATCTTTATCGGTATATAATCTAAATGCAACTTGGAGTAAATCAACAGAATTTTGCATGCAGAGTGACAGTGAGACAAATCATGTTAACCCTTTCTCTCATACAGACTCATTTTGATGCACTCAATAGGTACCACATAAAGCCGGATCTGCAGGAAACCAGTTAAACCTTATCAAATTTAATTACAAAATCCTAATTTCCAGACCACTGAGGAGCAGCGAACAGCATAAAACCTGATCAGCCTGCGAGTTACTCGCAGGCTGATCTGGTTTTATGCTGTTCGCATAGGTCTTTTCATGGTGTCCTCTATAAGGGAAAGGGTTAAAGAACATAAACCGTATAGCTACAAAATCCTATACCACATACAATGGTATATAATTAGCCCAAAACTTTTACCTCATGGGTATTCATGCTCAAATTTAAGACTTGATTAATATCAATTTTCTGAACAATAAATGGTATACATGTATATGAAACAAGTTTTCCCTTGCCATATAGATTACTATTGAATCAGCAAACATAGTGCTGCTAATATCAAAATATTTTTTTTCCAAAAGAATTATTTATTAGTTCCCAAATATGACAAAAAATTATGTACATTTTGTCGTCATAGTTTTTATTACATGACTACAATTCATATTCACAAATCTATATGACCATGAATCCTACAAATCTGTAAAATGGAAAGTTTATGAGGAAATTATTAAAAAAATTGAAGGTTTGCAAATGCATGACCAATACACCAGAATGGTCCCTACTCAATTTATTTCTAACCCTCAAGAAGTTTTTTTTGCGTTTTTTCCTGGTTGTTTTACTTATTATGTAAGAACCCCCCACTCTAAAAAACAAACAAACACATACCTATTACCCACTGACAAAACTGTGCTAGCTCAACTGCAAACTTATGTTTCATTAGCAATGGCCTGACCAGATGTGTTTATTTTTATTTCATGTGATACTCCGCTTGACAGCATCCTGAACAATTATACATACAACTGTACAATATAAGCCTGAGGCAAACAATTTTTATTCACACACATTAATTTTCGGTGGCTTTTTGTCGCCCTCCAGTGAACACTCAGTTGACTGAGCATCACTTTATAGCAGTTATCTGTACTAATAATCTACTTCAACATTTCTTGGTCAGAAAATCAAACTCTTTCCAAATTAAAGAAAACAAAAAACAAAGAAATGTTTTTGTTTTTCACTCGCCCTGGACTTGGCATTCTCAAGTGAGCAGGCAAGTGGATGTTACACTCCTAAACAACCTATACTGACCGTTCTCAAAAGCTGGATCAGTACTATGCACCCTGGAAGCTTAAGATCAGGTAAAATTCTTGCCTTCAACAGAGTTCAAACTCATGACCTCCAGATATGCAGTCCTGTACACTACCACGGACTACATCAACGATGCACATGTTGCTTTTTTCATATCATGATCCATGCAAAGTCTAAAGTTTCTTATAATAGTACTTTATTAAGACATTTTAACACATATCTATTCTAACTGAATTCTGGCAAGATCCCTTTTAGGGTGGAAGACACACTGACTGTGTGTATCACAGTAAGTATTAATTTACCATATGGAAGTGTCATACACTAAATCAATAATTTTTCAAATTTATAAGCATTTACTATTTAACTTTTATGAAGAAAAAAAATGGTTTACAAAAGCAATTGGAATTAAATATTTGTATTCCTTTTCATTTCTTATCCTATTTTTACATAATTCCCTGATCTCATAATCATCTAAATGTTAACCTGTTCATGAAACTCAAGAGCAAACATCTAAATCTGTGTCAATTCAGGTTAGTAAAATCCAAATACCAACCACAGCATTAACTTCCTAAATGCTGAATTGTAAAGTAATCATTTAATTGAATATGAGGATAAAAATCAATATATGTTTAACTGACAATATGAAAATATACAATATGTTCAAATCCTGAGAAGTTTATAAAGAGAGGTTTAAAAGAAAATCATAGTAAGAAACTTACCTTTATTATTTCAAACCTTAGTTCTCTGTCTCCGGTACAGCTATGTTTACTACTAATAGTTCACAGTATAAAAACTATTTATAAAACCCACTGAGCTGTGACAGTTACGAGAAAGATAGGCAATTATCTATGTCTCTTTATTCAACGTCATTACACTAAATCCTGTTAACTGCACAACCCGGAACATAAAATAACCAAAAAAGCATGTATTTGCTGGCTAACCAAAACCCAATACTGGCTAGATAACTATGAATGTAAACAACCCTACTTGTTTGGTCTCTGATAACGTTTACAGTCCATTAAAACCTCTGAGGCTTTCGCCAAGTTCTGGTATAGTCAATTACAAATATTTTCAGTATTTGATCCCTTATAGCTCAGTCTCCTATAATCACACCTGGTGTTGGCTGATACTCAGGGAGCAAGACCGAGTTATTCAGCATGCAGCCTTATATACCGTAAGAGCTACCGAGGAACTGGTTCAGTGTGGATGACAGATACATGTGACAATACACTATCAGATTCTTCATCATGCTCCCTGTTACACCAGCTGCGGCCCCCTCCCTCACGCCACATGCCTCACACGGATGTAAAGTCTACGAAAATTGTGAACATTTATTTTTGATATCTCTCAATTACATTAAAAACTTTGCGAAGAAAAATATTTTGATAGCTTATCAGAGAGAGTCAACACAACTCCAATCTTACTAAAGGTTTTGATCTTCAAATCTTCTTGTTGTTGACACAATTTGTTTACCTTTTTTCCCATTGTGATCAATGAATGGCAAACCTTACAAATCCTGATCAGCTTGCATATTACTTTTGAAATAGTTGCCTTTATAGGTCATTTACAATAACTGATCTTCTAGAAGAAACTGAAAATCTATAAAAGCCCTGAATGTCAAAATATCATACCTGTCTTTAACCCTTTCCCTCATATATACTCCTTTTGACGCCCTCTATAGGTATCACATAAAGCCTGATCTGCAGAAAACCACAGTTAAACCTTACCAAATTTAATTACAAAATCCTCATTTCCAGATCACTGAGGAGCAGCGAACAGCATAAAACCTGATCAGCCTGCGAGTTACTCGCAGGCTGATCTGGTTTTATGCTGTTCGCATAGGTCTTTTCATGGTGTCCTCTATGAGGGAAAGGGTTAAGGGATCAAACAAGGGACTAAGGTAAGGCAACAGGAAAAGAGGCTGCTAAATGAGCGTCAGTATAAGTATAAAACTGTGAGTGAATGTCATGCTGGCAGTTTAATGCTCTCTGACAGGTAGTCATTAAATTCCATGAAATTAGATCATTGATAATATTGTTAAGCAAGTATCAATAAAACAAAACCATGCACAACTCCGGAGAACTAATGATTTTATAATGCACTTAGGCCAAAAAAATAGTTCCGTTTCTGGTCGCTCGCTCAACCCTCTTTTTTAACGACCAACCTAAAAGTTTTTTTACCTTTCCGCCTTTAAAAAAATATTTCCCTTTTTATCACCTTTCATTTCATGAAAAATAAAAAAAATAAATAAAAGCTCAACCTACTGACCCCCTCTTTTATTTGCTGGAGACCAGAAATGGAACATTTTTTTTTTTTAGCTTTAGAGTAGACATCAAAGTTTCCTTTTGTGTGACTCTCCCTCTCTCTATCTCTTTCTGTATTTCTTTCTATTATATTATTGTTTATTAAATTTTTTGGATATGATTATAATATACTCTGCATGTGTGCCTCTCTCCAATATATTTAGACATTATAATAACATCATTTATTTCATGTGATTCCCCCTCCCTCTCTCACTAGCAGAAACCATACAGATGTTTCTAGAATCCACTCCTGACAGCAGCTTTCCTGACTAACATATAAATGTAAGGTAACTCATCAAAGTTTACTTAACAGATTTTAGAAATTCTATGAGGCTCATGAGTATTAGACATCCAAAGGCAAATAAATACATCATTTAGAGTCTCTTTAATGTCATGAAGATCATATTAAATGCAAACAAACTGAGTGCAATATGAAAAATTAAAAAAAGTAATTGCTTTCCTCATGTCCATGTTTGTAGTTTGCCCCCAGGGATACTTGATCTATTACTTTATTGAAAGTCCTGTCAGTATTTGGTACTGTGGACTTATATATCAGTTTCAGATATTCCTGCATTATACCATGGTTATAACGCCTGGCATATAATTAATGATCTGCATGCAATGAATTATGATATGGTGTATTCATAATGAAGGATATATTATGTTGTGTTATGAATGACTGGCTGTGAAGCAAGGGACTTGATTAGGGCATAATAATAAATCAGGTATACTTAGAACTGCTTAAATTTACTCAATATTGGCAATACAAAGCCAACAGACCAGGGACTCAGATTTATAAAATACTCTTTGAGCGAGATCAAATAGCTGGATGTGTTGCAAATTTTACTGCTTGGTATAGACAACTGAGGATTCAGGCTTGTTCATTGAAAATCTTTCTCATTTTAAAAGAATGATGCTACATGTGTACATGTGTAGCAGAGAGATAAAACTGGATTTAAATACCTGATCAAATAAATTAAATGTGAAGTTATTACAATAAAATGTGACAAATAAAACCATTAGAGTTGCTACAAAATATTAAAGAATTTTCTCTCTCTACTGGTCAGCCATCAGTAGTCACCTGACTAAAGGTAACCTTGATTTAAATGTATTTACTGTTTTTTCTATAACCAGATAACTTATTTTTACCATCCAGCCCCTGAGCTCTAATCTTTAAACTCTGGGTACCTGGAATGTGTCATTTTAACAAATGCTTCTAATCAATGCGTCTGGGTCATGTCATCCTAATCCAGACATGTGCATTAACCCTTTCCCTCATATAGACTCATTTTGACACACTCAATAGGTACTACATAAAGCCTGATCTGCAGAAAACCACAGTTAAACCTTACCAAATTTAATTATAAAATCCTCATTTCCAGACCACTGAGGAGCAGCGAACAGCATAAAACCTGATCAGCCTGCGAGTTACTCGCAGGCTGATCTGGTTTTATGATGTTCGCATAGGTCTTTTCATGGTTTCCTCTATGAGGGAAAGGGTTAATTTTCTACGACATGCTTCTCCCACAAAACTAACCACATATGCCGTCATCACTGTTGAGACTGATTTATATAAATCAACAAAGTTGTTTTACAACCAATTTGAAATAAAGTTTAAAAAATCATTTCAATTTAACACCTGAATTGGCTACACTAAAAATAGTCATTTCACTTATGAACATTAAGGTAAAAGGCTCTCAGAAGAACTGATCCTTGATATTAGGACAAGATTACTTGATTATCCTTTATAAATTAAAATTAACAGTCAAGGCTGTGAATGAAATCTTAATTGGGCATGTGGGATGTCACGAAATATAAATTAATCTTATGGTACCCTGCATAATTGCAACAACAACAAATTTTGTCAATTATCTGCTCGATGCACATAATATCAAATTTATAGATTTTGTTTTTGATTAGTTAGAAAATGATAATACATGTATTACAATCTCCCATACCATATGAACTGAACCATATACACATGAAATAATTGACTAGCCATGTATTACAAATGGCTAAACAATAGTTAAAATACATGGGTGTAAAATTCCAAAATCTATCACTTGCCGTTCCCAAGTTTGAGATGTTACAAAGAAATGTTCTGATTTTTCTCTTGCCCCACACTAATGTTCACTTGTCAAGGCAAATGGGCAAGTGGAATTTTACACCCCTGGGGTGGTATTCAATACAAATCTTAACTTTAAGATCAATCTTAAATACCGATAGCTGAAAAATTTCTTAAAATTAAGATTTCATTAAGTTTTTCTTGACTTGTAAAATTTTCCTTAACTTTTAAGAAAAATATTAAGATTGGTATTTTTTCCTAGGATAAAACATTAAATGCAGGTGCTACCTTAAATATTTCCTGTGTCGATATTCTTCAAAATTGGTATTTTCATTCAATTTTGGACAATTCAAAGAGTTCAAGTTTAAGAGGCTTTCAAAACTACCAGTGTACATGCAGGTTACTCAAAGTATGATTTGCAACAACAGTGGACATACTAAGACACAGCTATCATGGAGACTTGTCACAAGAGTGTATATTAATTTCATACAAGCAATCTGGTTTATTTTTCTTGATATGAACTATGAAAATATTTTAAGATTTTTTTCTTTGATATTTCCATCATTATACATACTTTTTCAAGCATCATATAACATCAATTGCCTTGTTTTCTTCAATTTTTCTTTTTCTTGTGTCCTTGAAATTCCCTGTGAGCCATTCAATTTTATATTTATAACCTAACTCTATGAATACTTTAGAATATAAAATGAAATCTTTATCATCATGAAAATAATTTCATTTGATCATGATGTATGATCATTGTAAAATGATACCGGTATATAAATATTTCTCATTCTAGTTACAAAAAGCAAAATGTATAAGATTTTCTCATTTTGTTTTCAAAATTATAAACATCAATGCAGCGCATGATCTATTTTTATCCAATAAAAATTTACATTTTTAACAAAATTGAATCCTTAAGTCTTTCCAAATTTAAGCATGCATCTAAATAGATAAAGAAACAAACATTCGGCATTCTAGATGAGGCCAAAAAAAAGAGTTCCATTTCTGGTCATCTGACCAACCCTCTTTTTTAATGACCCACCCCTCATCTTTTTTTTTAACTTTCTGTCTTTAAAAAATATTTCTCTTTTTTATTTACCTTTTGTTTCATGTAAAAAAAAATCCTGACCTACCGAACCTCCTTTTTATTTGCTGGAGACCAGAAACAGAACTATTCTTTTTTTGCCTAACACAATTAGAGACAGATATTTTCCTCACTTGATTCCAAAAGATTCATTGACCCATTTGAGTACCAATTAACCCTTTCCCTCATATAGACTCATTTTGACGCACTCAATAGGTACCACATAAAGCCTGATCTGCAGAAAACCACAGTTAAACCTTATCAAATTTAATTACAAAATCCTCATTTCCAGACCACTGAGGAGCAGCGAACAGCATAAAACCTGATCAGCCTGCGAGTTACTCGCAGGCTGATCTGGTTTTATGCTGTTCGCATAGGTTTTTCCATGGTTTCCTCTATGAGGGAAAGGGTTAAGACATTTTCCACTCCCTTATGTGAACATGATTAATAAACTGATTGAGTTGTATATCAAAGTCTGTGATCCTTACCAGACTTTTTTCATCTCTGCCAAGACAGTTGAAGACTCTTCACTGCATACATCCAGCACTGTTTATTCAACGGAACATCATAACCACATCAAGTTCTACTGACACAAACATAACAAAAAAAAAGTTAAACCGACACAAAGATGAGTAAAATATTATTTCTTCACATGGAGAAAGCCACTAGTTTATGAATAAATAATTCTAATCAAATTCATTATGTCAAAAGATACTGTGAATACCTATAAATAAAATAATACCATAACATGTCCCGCTGGAATTGTCTGAAATACAGAAAAGTTTCCATAATTATATTCACCCCTTATCTAAATTCTGTTCCATCTGTACAAGGGCTCTTGGGATTATGTAATCTACAAATTTCAAGCGGCTCTAAAATGGAATCACTGTTATCTGTTAAAGAGATTTTGTGAATTTTTTTGGCCTTTTAGAATTTGCTATCATACCATGAATTGGGTGAAATAAAAGTTACTTTCCTGGTTTTAGGATTGAAAAATCCTGGGTTACATAATACAGACTGTCAACTGAGTTTTAATCAAACTATGGGAAAAATGTAGGATTTTTTTTTCTCTCGAAAATATTGGAGTTAAAAGCCTTTATTGGACAAAATATAGGAATTTTCCAGTATATAGTCTTCACTCTAAGGCATGTGAAGTGAAAATCTACTTACTTGTTTAACGGTACTGGTTATAAACATTTAACTTGAATTTTACTTAAGGCAAATGTCACCATGCAACATACACACTGGCCATCAACTTTTACAGTGCTCCAGGGAGAATTTTAAAAGTACTGGGTGCTTTAAGACCCAAAGTTTCAGTTTGGGGGATCTCCCCTTTGAAAATTTTCAAAATTAGACCATAAAGTAAGTAAAATTTGTGTTCTTATTCCAGTCAAGAATGCCTTATTTATGTGAAAATATTTCTGCAGAGTTCGTTGTATCAACAACCTTGTACTGCTGCTTTTTCAGTTTAAAAAGGTCTGTGAGGCTGGCATTTCAGGTGCATGTAGCTCAAACGACTATAAAAGCAAGCATATAAGACTATTGCCTCAGAAAATTATGAATCCCAGTTATTCATCTCTATATGTATACCATATTGATAACTGTATATATATTTCTCCTGAGGATATGAAAAGGGCATGATGAATATTCCCAAAAAGGGTAGCAGTTGTATGTGAGATTTGTAAAAGAACAGCATTTCTAATATCTTTCAGAAACATAAAAGAATTCCAAATCCGTTGTATTTCTATTACATGAAAAGTTTTCATATTCTGAAATCTAAATACATACTTTAAACAAGAGTGTTCTTTGGAACACATGTGTCACCTGTGTCACCTGAAGGGTGACGGAAAAAGTGTGACAGACAGACAGATCTATACCCCCTATGTGCTTACAGCAGGTGACACAAAAAATATGTAGAAATGTGTTTTCCATCTGACAGGATATTTTACAGAGAATATTTGTCAAAGCTCCGTTGCTAATGTAGAGACTTGCTTATATAGAGACTCAGATTAAAATCCTTGTGTACAGAATTACTGTTTGATCAGATTTTTCATTACAGATACTTCTCTAGTATCTCTAAGACCATTTATTAATAACTTTTTTATAACACACTTAACAAAACTTTCCATGATATTGTAAATCTGACCTTTTCTTCCTTAAATATCTAATAATGTTTTTATTGAAATACTATGCAAATCTTATCTCAGTGCTTAACTCCACTCACTACACTATTCACTATAATCATACTGTTAAGTACATAGTTTGCCTTGATTTCAAGTAATGATATAAATTCTGAATTTACAGTTTCATATTAATTTTCAAACATCCATGTTTTACAAGTAAACGTTACTGAAGCTTGTAGACCGCTTTTTGATTGCTATAAACAAGATTTATCAGTGAAAGTAAGAATATGCCTTAAATGCATATTACTAATCTATTACTGGTTTCCATGTCATCATTTTGGTAGTCTAAGATTGCAGAATGACTGGTTTAGATAAATAATCAACATCATATCCTCCATCCACCCCTGCAAAGCAGAAGAAATATCAACAACTAGGCCTAGCTGGGACAGTTTAGGCTTGTGACAAACGGTAAATTGATCTGATCTAATTTGTGGTCCCGAATGCATATTTTGAATTAATAATGTTAACAACCACCAATCCTCTCTTTTCACTGGGGCATGCATGCATATTTTTCACTCTGGACTGCCAGAGGTGCATTTTGGTGTATATTTAGTACAAATATATATATTAAGGTGACTGTTAGATATTGCAGGTAGAGACAAGTAAATCATCACACATCTATGATATATTTACATTCTGTATTTTTGGCATTGTTATTTTTTCACTTTCCTGGAAAAATTTGACACGGCCTATAGGAAACTAGGCCCTTGACTGTTACATACTCCTTTGCCAATTAGGAATTTGTCCTTGAATTCATGGGACAGCGAATAAATTGCTTTTTTTCTGGACAAACATAATGGTGCATGGTATATATACTGGAGAACTTAACTGCAATGGTTCCTCATTGGGTGCCAAGTGTAACCTGGTGGGAAAAAAATTTGCAGCCAGATAAGGACTCAAACCTGGGGACCAATCGCCTGAATGGCAGTGCCCCAATGACCCAGCTAGGGACTGTATTAACAATTCTCTTACTGATAAAGGTTATGTGTTTCAGGAGGAAATTTAGTGTTTTTATCGCTGTGTAGCTAAGTCAGGATTCACATAGAAAACACAAAGTTTTTATGGCTGGATATTTCCTCAAGTATATATATTCCTGAGCTACGTACATTAATGTGATATTTCACCATGAGCTTGATGACAGTCCAACTCATTTGACAGGAAAACCACTGAAACTTCACAGAATTAATAGATCCTTGTTTCATACATTTTTTTTTGTTGAAAAATTTCCTGTTACAGATAAACACAATCAATTACCAAATGCATAGCATTTTCCCTAATGCTTCTTTTTATTTAATTTTTAACAACCTGTTAAAAACTTCCGATAACTCTTATCTTGCAGACGATAACTGATTTATGTAAACCAACATCTTTTCTTATAAAATAGTGCATGTTTGATTATCAATACACTTCTAAAAAGTCAAATGTACATAAGTCATTTAAAGCCATACTTGTTATTAATCTTATTGGAAAATTCACACTTGATAATTATAATTAAATAAAATGCACACTCACAGTGAGTGTGATAATGTTTCTTGTTCTCATTTGGATCATCTTAAATTTTGTGCTGTTAAAACAACAGAACCTCATTGCAACTGTTATTTATAGAATTTGTCTCTTTATATCACCATACTCATGACAGACTCATTTTAATGTTCACTGACGATAACTCGAGACACCATTTAAGAAATAATATTTTTGACTGTTGGTTTTTGACAGTTATTTTTTAAAATTTGTTTTCAATTACCATTGACAATTTATCATATTTGAAAGAAATATATTGATACATACGTGAACATATCAATATAAAAGTGAGGGATTGTTTTGTTCATTTTTCTTGCAATAACTTCTTATGCTGGTGAGAACTGGATACTCCAGGATAATAGGCACATTCATCTGACACTTTTCTTGTTAAATAATTAATTCATCTATGATTTCTGCACAACACTGACTTAAGTTGTACAGAAATGCAGAACAGAAAAAAAAGGGAATTCAGGTTTAAGTAATACGCTTGTACTTTGGTATAAACTATGTCATTAGTAAACAAAACAACTATCTTGATATCCGAATTTGCATATCCGTGTACTAGTAAAGTTCGATACAACAACGATAAAAGACATCGAAGCAGTGTTTATCTTCATAAAATATTACCTTTGATGATATTATTTTTTCAGTACACTCATAATATCCAGATTATATTCACAAATTGCATATTTATTTGCATAGTTAGTAGGTTTAAACAATATTTCACTATATTTAAACAGAACAGTATTTACACTTTCAAAGTAGCAGTTTCGAATTTTCTTCTTTGAAGTGTTTATTGTTTAAAATGTGGAAAAAATGTTGTGAAATATATATTTTGATAATTCATCAAAAGAGTTTGACTGACCGATTCTCATTACTTATTTTTTACGCAACTGCGGATCAGTCCTTTAAAACAAACCCTCGTGGTGATCAACATCAAATTCCACGTGTTCCAACAAAATTACAAACAGCATAGTTTAAAGGCAAAGGTAAGAAATATTTGACATTCTTAGCAATCCTTATAGTATATTTTAACAGGTAAAGACTGAAGTTTTTAGTGTCAGGAGTAGTTGTGGTGTAATTAACACATTATTAAAACGTAATATAGTCAGATATGAACGTGCTTTGTATCCCCCGTCTTTGATGTCTTAATCTTATATCAGATTTTGCCAGTATGAGTTACTATTAATACGTACATTTATATCACAAGTTTCAGTTTTTGTAATAACCCTAATATATTATGTCTCCTCATCAAAATTTGACGACTTGTTTTTTCTTGAGGCTGCTGGATTTTTAATTTCAACTGAGATCTGCTCCGGTTATATTTTTCGTATTTGGCTCCGCTGCCTCCTCCGCAGGGTTAGGCTCTGGTTATATTTTTCATATTGGTCCAGTGGAGGCCAATACGAAAAAAAATAACCGCAGCAGATCTGAGTAGAGATTACTGGATATTGTTCCAAATATTTACTTTTTAGAACATTGTTTCGGCAGCATTTTATTTATTCTGGATACATGGATTTAGCTTTCTGGGTTGTTTGTTCCTGATTTTATTAAATGTCCTTAAGGATTGTTTCATTCATTTTAAATGTTTGGGTGGTATCTGGCGGTATAGCGGGTTCTCTGGTATCGTGGTATTGTCATTTTGTTAGGAAATACTTTGCCGATCGCCACCTAGTGACACCATTTTGTAAACAGTTGTTAGTATCGCGTTATGAGGAAACACCATACTCTGTGTTGATTTTTTTTCCACTGAATGACTTACTTTGTGCATTTTATGTTTGATTTTATCAGGAATTTACTCTTTTTCTTTTACAGGTTGCTGAAAACAGATATCATAATTCATAATGGCAAGAAGCAAGGCTCAAGCTAGAAAGTCAGCTGGAGGCAAGGCAAGTAAACAGTTGACCACCAAGGTTGCATGTAAGAATGCACAAACTGCTATTGGTGTGATTATGCCACACAGGTCTAGTACTGTCACTTATTGGAGATCCCAGAAGAGCACTAAGCTGCTTGTCCTGAAAGATCTGACCCCAATTTTTTCTGTGTAAAACTAACAAATAGCATTAGCCACTGTACCAGTGCTGCTTTGGTTGAGTACTGATGTTAATCTAAGTCAAACTTAGTTTGAATATTTCAGCTAACTTGAAAAGCATTCTTTTCCTATGTTTTTTTTTTGTGAGTTAATTTTTACAGGGTTCATATGCCTCAGGGAAATGTCTGGGGAAAGAAAAAATATCAAGGTCATGGAATTGTCGGGAAATTTTTAAAATTTGTCGGGGAAATTTTGGAATATGGCAATTGATATGGAATTTTCTGTTCAGGCAGTCCAAAATTGTATAAAACTGTGTAAAAGAGAGGTCATTTTGTTCGATATCTTGATGTTTCTGGAATTAAGTGTCTTTGATGGCTTTTTTTCCCCGCAAAAAAATGTCGGGGGGGGGGGGAACAGTCTGATGTCAGGGAATTTTTTTAGAAAGTAAATTGTATGAACCATGTTAGATTATGCCCGGATGTCACCTATGCAGCCTTGTTTAGGATGAATACATATCTTGCGGCAAAACCAAAGGGACGCTGCTCATTTGCTCCGGTTCAGAAGATTTCATATGGAGACAAATGGTACATACACCTCAGTTTTGAACCGTGGTGAATTGTAACGGTACTGGACAATCAAATAATTATGAGTTATCCTACACCATTTTTAAAAAAAAAAAATGTTTTAGTCATAAAATTATGTCTGTATTATTTCTATGATTTCCAAAAATAAACAAAAACAAAACAAACAAAAAAGAGGTCATTGTATGATTTTAAACATTTTAGGTTAATGGGATTGTCTTGTTTTGCATATCTGACAAATTTCAAGACAATTGTTAATGTGCTGCAAACTCCGCCACAGTAGTTACCTCCCCTTACAGTTGTCGATAACCACTGCCACCACAAGTAAATTTGGCTGGTATAGGCTGGAATTACTTTTTTCACTTCTGACATTAGTTTTGAGTATATCATCAGTTTCATTATATTTCACGAAAATAGCATTCATAATTATGAGAAGAGTAAAAAATCAAATCAAATAATATGAATTTACAAATTGTGAGTGTTCGTCACATGGTTTCAACTATCATCACGTGACTTGTGTGGTGGCAGTGGTTAAAGTAGCGTAGCACGACGTAACCGGTGTGCAGAGTTTGAATGTGATGGTGCAACACATTTGAGTTCTAATTACAATTTGATATTCATTATTAATGTTTTACTTATAGACCCCACAGGCTAAAGGAAAGGATACAGCACCAAAGGCCCCTATGTCAGAACCATCTAAAACGAAGGCAAAAGCTGCAGCCAATGATGATGAGGTACAACCTGTTCATCCTTTCTTCTCTCAGAAAGTGGTTTTTGGCTCAATTATGAGACCAGTGCAATGATCTTGTAAATTGTCCACATGACTGCTAATTTCATGATAGATGAATTCACAATACCTCTGGTTTGATTATTACAATTCAATCTAAAGCTTAGTTAGTCATATGTACTGATTACACCAGATATGAAATTTAGGAACTATATAGCTTAAATCTTTTTGTATTTGCAGAGCTCATTTACAGAATTGAAATCCAAATTATTTGCTGCAGGATTCAAAGTAAGTAGATTTTGTCATAACCTAGAAACCTGTTAGATGGTAAATAATAGTTTAATCCTTTCCCTCATATAGACTCATTTTGACGCACTCAATAGGTCTGATCTGCAGAAAACCACAGTAAGACCTTACCAAATTTAATTACAAATCCTCATTTCCAGACCACTGAGGAGCAGCGAACAGCATAAAACCTGATCAGCCTGTGAGTTACTGGTTTTATGCTGTTCGCATAGGTCTTTTCATGGTGTCCTCTATGAGGGAAAGGGTCAACTTATTGTATCACTTGCTGTAAGAAGAGCTGACACAATAGAGATCACTTCTCTGTCGTGTGTCTGTCATACTTTTTCTGTCGCGCTTCTTTCAGCAGGTGGTAAGTGTGTTCCAAGAAACTTTTATTGTAGTGTTATTGACGTTTATATCATGGCATCTTTTTCAAAATCAGCAATCCTAAGGGCCCTTCAGTTTTGTATACTATGAACCTTGTATTCCCATTTTTATTCCCCTACCGATGTTTACACCGGAGGGGACAATAGGTTTGCCCTCCGTCTGTCTGTCTGTTCCTCTGTCCATCCGTCTGTTCATCTTGAAATCTGGATCCTGCAATAACTTTAAAAAAAAACAACATTCAAGATAATATTACGAAAATTGGCCAGTATATAGATTTTGCACATCACTTTTTTTTTCTTGGACCAAAATTCTGGTTGCTATGGTAATAGAAAAGTTATGCACCGTTTTTTTTTCTCGGACCAAAATTATGGTTGCTTTGGCACCTCACCGGTAGCGTACTCCTGTGTTGCGTGCAGCACCAGTTACTTATTATGGAAAGAATACATATACTGTAAAACAAAAAGTCACCTTTAGGAAAATTATTTGAAATATATTTAATTTTTAAAATTTTAATTCCACAGTTTGGGGATAAAGATTCCCAATTACAACCCCCACCCCCTTCAAAAAAAAGAAAAGACAAAAAAAAAGACATAGGCATACAAACTAAAGGGTGGAAACAAATTTCATGAATATCTCAAATAAGTTAACTACTGCTTTAAAATAAGAATGCTACTCTTTAGTTATTATTTTTTGGCAGTTATTTATTTTCTCTTGATCTTAAGAGACAGTGTTTTCCATAGGAAATTATCGAATTAGGTGACAGGCTGGCATAATGCATATAGTGCGCAATGTACAGGTAATTAAGATTTTTAAGACAGCTAGTTCATTTTTAGAAAAAGTGATAATATCTGCTGGATGTCAGCTCATGGAAGACACTGAATGGTAAACAGAATGTTTTCTATTACAGGATGAGTCTGCATCATCAAGTGAATCAGAAGATGAAGGTAGGCTTAATTTTAAAACTGGTAACATGCAGATTAAGGAAGCATATATAAACACTATTCCTACTTGTGCATTCATTGATCCGTATTAATTCCACTTGTATACATAGAAATATGAAACTGTTTTAAACATGAAATTATTTAATCTGCAATAAAAAGAAAATCTTCCTATAAGGTTTTAATTAAAACCAGTGCAAAGTCATAAAGCTGAACATAGAAATATTTTAAATCGTGAAAAGAAATGAAGGTAAAGAAACTGATTATTTTAAAGTGAATGAAATTAGATTTGTAGTATAAGATACATGTACTTTTCGTCGTTAATGAGAAAACGAAATGCGAAATGACATTGATAAATAATTATACTATAAGCTTTACAGATAGATATATGTAAGAATATTTTACCTGTTGAAATTTTGTTTGTTCAGCAGCATTAATGCATGATGGCAATGTTTAAAAACAAGCAACATCACAGATAATCACAATACCTTTGTGTTCTGTACGTAAATTTAATCTTCGCCTGATTTTACCCTTGTACCTCTTGAAGACTAATTTTGATGTCTGTTCATACTTGCTCACTTTCTACACAGTAAGCGCTGACACTAAAGATAAGTTCAATGTTTCATATACCATTAAAAGATCTGTAAATTTATAATCATCTTGTACACGAATATGCATGAGGTAAAGAATTAAAACTGCTAAGCAATGACAATCTGGTTAAATCAGTGTTGTTAAGACTTGTCTGCTTTATAGGTCCCAAGGTCAAGTTACAGAAAGGTGCCACTCCAAAACAGAATGGTCAAGCACAAAAGAACAAGCCCTCCCCCAAAGCCTGGCACTCCAGCACAAAAGCAAAAAACCTTGCCAACAAAGCAAACCAAAAAAAAACAGCCCAACCTCTGGAAAGGTGAACACCCCAGCCCAACCGAAGACACCAGCCCAACAGAAAACCCCTGCTGGAAAGGTGAACACCCCAGCCCAACCGAAGACACCAGCCCAACAGAAAACCCCTGCCAAACAGAAAACTCCAGCTGCTAACAAAGAAAATACCCCTGCACAGAAGAAGACTCCAGCGGGCAAGAACACACCGGCACAGAAGGGAAAGAAAGCCAGTGACATTAAGGGAAAGAGCATGGCTGATCTTGATGTAGAGGAAGAGGACTATGAAGACAGTGAAGAGGATAGAGTGAATCTGATGATGATGCCCCGATTCAATTTTAAATAGATTTGCTGAGGAAGGTGAAAGTGACGATGATGATGATGATGATGACGAGGATGATGATGATGATGATGATGATGATGATGATGAGGAGGAGGAGAAGGTAGTTGAAAGTAAGTCTTTGTATATCATAGCAAATACAATTACTTCCAGTGTTTTTTTTCACTTTTGGGGAATGGGGTCCGGGCCCATTTGAGGGGGAAAAAAAGCGCGCGAACTAGCTAAAGGGGGAATTTTTTTTTACTCTATACATCATTAAGGCAGTATATTTTAAATTATTTTTTCATCTCTATTTAAATGATAAAACTGACTCTAAGTTAACACCAACACAAGCACTAGTATGCTTCAGCTGTTTTAATAAAATTCAACATTTTCATTGTGATGCCCATCTGTTCAACACAGAATCACTAAAGATAGTTTGCATAGCTTTTTAAAAAAAATTAAAAAAAAAAAATGAAGGGGGGGGAATTCATTAAGACAGGCTTGTTTTTAGATCTATCTATAAACTTTTATACATTAAATTATGCACTTCATATATTATCATTTGTTGAATTGTGGCTTTGGGTGGCTTAAATTGATGTAGGAAAACAAAACTTGCAAAAAAAAAAAAAAAAAAAGATGTATAAAAGTGTATAGATATATCTTAAATAAGTCCTGTCTTCATTAATTAATGCATTACCCCACCCACTTCACTATTATATTGTAATATATTTTTTAAAGACAGTCTTTAAAATGTGTTTTCTTTCATAAATAACATGTTTGATAACATTATTGAAGCTTTTTAAAACATTTTAACAAGTTTTATCAGAGCATGCTTTTTTCCATTATTTCCTACGAACAAACCGGAAGTAAACAATAGATTCAACCATAACTGTAAAAATGCATGCTTTTCACATGCTAATCAAGAAAACACATAAAAACAAGTTACATAATTATAAAAAATGACATTTCTCCAACACCTGGCCCATACCTTTACCAGTTAACTTTATTTTTTGCCATTTTTAGACAATCTGCCCTGTTTACTAGGTATTGTCTGCATATAACAATCTGTCGTATAATGCAGACGATACCTAGTAAACAGGGCAGACGAAATATATTCAGCTGATATTTTATTGTGCAACATTTGTTGATTTAATGAGAGAAACTCATCATTTTGCACCCCAAAATGAACCCTAAGTGGGGGAATTTTCAGCATAATAGGGGGGAAAATATATACTTCTGGCAGGGGGGAATGCCGCCGAATTTCGCCGCATATTTTAGCAAAAAAAACCACTGACTTCTTTTAGCTCACCTGAGCACAAAGTGCTCATTGTGAGCTATTAGGATCACGCTCTGTCCATCGTGCGTCATCAACAATTTGCTTTAAAGGACATCTCCTCTGAAACTGCTGGACAGAATTTGATTAAACTTGGCAGGGATGATCCTTGGGTGAACCTTTAATAAACTTGATCCATGTAGAATTCTGATTTCCATGGCAACAGAAAGAAAAAAAAATGAAAACTAAAAATCATCTCCTTCAAAATTAATGGCCAGATTTCAAAATGTTTTGGTACAGATGTTCCTTGGGTAACTCTCTTACAAGAATGCTAAAATTATTCTGATCGGGAAAAAAACATGGCTGCCAGGGGCGTGTCTAATTTGCCTTATATGTATATAGTGAAATCTTTAAATGACATCTTCTCTGAAACTGCTGGACAGAATTTGATAAAACTTTACAGGGATCATCTCCTTCAAAACTACTGACCAGATTTCAAAATGTTTTAATACAGACTGATGTTCCTTGGGTAACCGTATACTCAGGTGAGCAATCCAGGGCCATCATGGTCCTCTTGTTTAATCTAGTCAAATAAAATCACAAGAAGTTACAAATAATTCAGTAGAATAAGTAACCTCCCCATCTTCAGTCTGATGACTTCAAGGATTTTTTTTTTAATATCACTGGCAGTGGAAGTATGTTTATGAAGATCTTCAGTGTTCAATTTGTTGAATTACCGTAATTAAAAGAATAACTTTGAAATATATTGAATATATGACTTGAGGTAACAACTATCCGTTAAAGATTGTCAACGTAATATACTTGTAGAGCCCAGCAAGCCTGCAGTAGGACAGAAAAGAAAGGGACAACCAGAGAAGGCAGTCCCTGAGGGCAAGAAGGCCAAAGTTCAGCAAGAAAGTAGGTTAAATTTTTTTTCTTGCCTATTAAATGAGTCTGATAAAAAAAAAGCTACTACTGGTGTTGATGCTTCATTTTATTTAAATTTGTAGAATTAGTTTGAAAAAATAGATTGAACTGAGCATGATAATTTAAATTTGCACCACTTTTGAGCCTGGTATGCTTATCCAATGGCATTCCTGGTCAAGCAGTGTTGCTATAGTAATGTGGGATTCATAACTCAAATGCAGGATGGTTTCTGTTTTTGTTTAACTTCTCACTACATTTCCTCATCCGGAATACTATAGACTAGGATTTTATGACAGGATGCATTACTGATTGCCTGTAGTAGGTGTCTGCCTAAGTTGTTCACTCTTCAACCCTGGCAAACTTTTTCCAACCTTTACCAGACATAGCCACAATTTTTATTGTTTCAATATTACAGCTAAGTCCAAGTAATTCTAAAGTTATTGCTCTTGAATTGATAAGAATAAAATGTCTGCTCTCAAATAAATGTAGATAAAACCTCACCAGACTTGGTTTAGAATGTTTATGTTATGGCATACACTGACACAATATCTTAACCCAATTTGAAAACGTTAAGTATTCTCAGAGTTATTGCCCATGAATTGGTAGACTTGGCAATGTCTGTTCTGTAAATTTCATATGATTGATTACCCTTAATGACCATGGATATCACTATATTAAAAATAAATGCCACATACCCTTTGAACTTGAAGTATTTTTAACAATTTTGGTTGAATAAACAAGGAATGAGCTTATTAATTTGCACCACTTTTGAGCCTGAGATGCTGATCCAATGGTATCTTTGGTCAAGCAGTGTTGCTATAGCAACGTGGGATTCATAACTCAAATGCAGGATTGTTCCTGTTTTTGTTTAACTTCTCACTACATTAGCAGTATTTACACCTTATTACCTTTTGTCTCACTGCTAATAATAATGATACATCTTATCAGAGTTCTATAATGAGGGATCCTACAGGTAATTGTTTACCTCCACTTTTTTTTTTTTTCACTTAAAGGGAATGGTTTTGGGGCCAATTGAAAGGGGGGGAAATTGTTGTGATGGGGAATATAATGTGTTTAACAAAGTTGACATATCTGTTTCCACTGGCTTCAGTGTTGCAGTGATGTAAACATCTTAATATGCTAACAGATTAGTTTCCTCACAGGCTAGTGTTTTAAAAGAAATGATAAAAAGCTGAAGCCAAAAAAACACTGGCTATGAGATTTTTCAGTGTACTTGATATTTTTACCACTCTTCCTACAGAGCCTAAGGTAGGGGACAAGAGGAAGGCAGATACTGAGGGCAATGCTTCACCAGCCAAGAAACCTGTCAAGGTGAACGAGAGTATTGAAGGTATTGTTTTATTTTATTCATATATCTATTGTGCTGGTATATGTCTAGCTCTTATTGATTTATAAGGTCTACCTCAGAAATGGAGTTCTGTGACTTACTGCCGCCATTCAGATTGGTAGTTTCAAAATCTGGGAGTATCGGCTTGATATATTAGGGTATTTACCAGGAGTTATTGGCTTATATTACATTGATGGGACTTGGAAGGGTTTCATGCCACAAAGAGAGCTGCTATAGAACTTCAAGACTGCTTGACTGAAACAAATTAGATTTGCCTTATCTGTCTTATCACCAAACTTTGTGACACACATAACTCTGAAAGTATTGGTACTACAGACTTGAAACTTCATGGGTGTATTATTCAGGACATGAACTTGCGCACCTTGGTGTTTTCATTGAATTACCGTTGCCATTGACAGAGTTAAGGGCCTTGAATTTGTGAAAATATGAAATATTTGTGACTCGTGTAACTGTAACATGTAACTTCTTGTTCCTTTCCAATCGTGACAAGAGGACTTTATTCGTGAAGAGTTTCCCACAGAACACTAAGCAAGCTGACCTGAAGGCTCTCTCCTCAGACATCATGGAGGTTCGCCTAAGGGCTGCTGGACAGTTCAGGTATTAGGGAGTGAACGGATTGTCTTGTGATAAAATTTGATCCCTGTACAAGAAAAAGATTTCAGCATTATGACATCTTCCAAAAATTAATTTTCCCTGCCTGTTGGAGAATGCAGGTATCAAGAACTTGAACAGAATCAAATTTTTATTTATCAATTATGTTAAATGCCATTTTGACTGTTATTTCCTGTATATTATCAGAAAGCGTGCATTAAGTATGGAAAACCATATTAAACTATGTACTTAGACAGCTGTGACACTCTTTGTGTAATAAAGCGCAATGTTCAGGTATACCTATGTACAGCATAAGGTTCACGTGAACAGCATGGTATATGGTCTTAAGACAACTGTAAGCAAATAGTTGCATAGGGTTTGGCATACTGAATGCATGCTTGATTTTGCTGATGGCAGTGGTTGCTTTATTGTTGGGAAGGCAGCCTTTGCATTGTGTTTGAAAGTGTTCATCATTGCTGACATGAGAATGTTCAGATAGGCATAGTGCTCAGACATTCTGTAAATGAAGTGTATGTACAATATTGTAGAGCAAGCAGCTTCATCAAATTAGATTTTTGTCTATAATAAACCATATTGTACATTAAAGTAGTTAGCAAAGCTGATCCTCATTTTATCGATAATCTCAAGCAATCCTCGCAGTAATGGGTTTTGAATTTATCAGAACTCAACTACATTTTGCACCACTTTTGAGCCTGGTATGCTTATCCAATCATGAATGGCATTCCTGGTCAAGCAGTGTTGCTATAGTAATGTGGGAGTCATAACTCAAATGCAGGATGGTTCCTGTTTTTGTTTAACTTCTCACTACATTTGCACATTGGAGGTGTCCACTTCAGTTATTCACTCTTCAACTCTGACGTGGTCACAGTGTTTATCAGCACAGTATTTCAGCCAAATCCCATTTATTCCAATATTAATTTCCAAAGTTATTTGCCTGTGAATTGATAAAGAATTAACAGAGTTCACTCTTTGACTTAATTTAGATCCCTCATCACATGACTGAGTCATAATACTCACTTAATGGCATATTCTTAGTTAATTTGAGAACCAGAAAATCTTGGCCCTTAAGCTGATTAAACTACTCATTGGCAATGCATGTTGGTTCCTGTTTTTGTTTAACCCTTTCCCTCATATAGACTCATTTTGACGCACTCAGTAGGTACCACATAAAGCCTGATCTGCAAATACCAAATTTAATTGTAAAATCCTCATTACCAGACCACTGAGGAGCAGCGAACAGCATAAAACCTGATCAGCCTGCGAGTTACTCGCAGGCTGATCTGGTTTTATGCTGTTCGCATAGGTCTTTTCATGGTATCCTCTATGAGGTTAAGGGTTAAACTCCACTACATTTCCACACTAGTAATATATTTTGCTGCAAGTTACATACACCTTTAATGAAAATTGGACTTAAGGTTATCCATCCATCATTGAATTGTGATCATGGTCAATCAAGTGACTAAGGGAATTTTTTTAGTAAATGCAAACCTCTATAGACTGAGAAAAATATCTTATAATTCAAAGTCAGTGGATGCTTGCATCTGCACTGAAGTCTTTATCAGCATTTGAAGGACTGTTGTTAAAATTTAATGATGGATTATCTTGAGGATTCACCTGCAGCAGGTAGAGAGTTTGTTGCACACCAGTCTGTACTTAACCTGATCATTTTTATATAATTGCACTTTATAATATTTAAACAAAATTCAACAACCTGTCAAGAGTTTCAGTAACTTCAGAGCTACGACCATTTCTTTGGTCTCTAACTTCAGTTAATGTAGACCAGTTATAACAAAAGACAGGCATATGTTGTGATATGTCATTTTAGTATAGAAACTTTACATTTTATAATCTGCACCACTTTTGAGCCAGGTATGCTTATCCAATGGCATTCCTGGTCAAGCAGTGTTGCTATAGTAATGTGGGATTCATAACTCAAATGCAGGATTGGTTTCTGTGTTTGTTTAACTTCCCACCACAAGGTTTACATTTGATGTTTTGTATCAACAGTCATTAATATTCTTGACAGATGGTGAAAAAAACAAAACTGTTATATTTTCCAGATTTGCATATGTTCAGTTTGCAACAGAGGCTATGGCTGAGAAGAACTTAGAATTGTTAAAAACCAAGAAAATAAGGGGCAAACCCTTTAAAATTGATTTCTGTGGAGAAAAAAGTCAGTACAAATCCAAAAATCAGACAGAACGTGAGCCCCAGGGTAAGTTGCTTTAAAAATGTGCTTTGAATGGTTTTCCACAATTGTTCCCAGTAGCAGCAGTGATTGTTTTTCTTGAATTGTGTAAGGGTTTGGTACCCCTTTGTGAAGAATTTAGTGTTGTTTTTCTCAACATTGTGGGGGGAGTAGCAACATTTCTGCTTTAATTGTGACAAGAAAATGTGGGCTAAGACAGAAACCTTGCAATTTTTCTGCAAAATGATAAGGAATTGTTAATATTTTCAAGAAACTGACATATTGTGGAAGAGAAGCACTTTTGAAATCATTCAGCAGAGTAGGGCTTAAACCATGCCTCTGTTAAAAAATACATTTTTGAATTGTGAATCAATTTCAGTCCGTTCTAAATTATGAATAAGAAGAAAAAATCGCTGAGCAGCTGAAACACCTAACAGATTTGAAATCAGAAAGTGTCAGCATATTGAAGTAATCGATGGTTAAATCAGTCATTTTGACACCTTTGGTTAATAGACTTCATGCCAGATTGAGGTAATGATTGACATGGGGACTTTATTTCTTCTAGTTTCTAGTGTCTTAGCTTACCCTTGTATAGTACACTGTTAGATGATGTATCTGGTTATGTGTTATAAAATGTTTAATTTGGGATGAAATTTGTAGTAAAAAGAAAAGTGATATTGTTTTATATCTCTGCAGCATAGTAACTGAGACATACACCTGTATTGTTAATAGGATCTATCTGATATTAAACAGAATTTCAAGATGATTGTAGATTTTATTTTGTTTTTAAAAATTTCAGCAGAATCGGACCCACTGAAATTGTACGTAAGAGCATTGGGAGGGTGCTCTGTGATGACGGAGCAGAATTTGAAGAAGGCTTTCCCCGCTTCAGAAAACATCACTGTTCCTGTATCAAGAAAAACAAAGGAGCCCCTTGGGTATTTGTCACTTTTACAGAATACTGTTTTAGTATTGGTTTTGTAATATATTACTCTAATGCAAGATAATTAGGTCCTTAACATTTATATTTTTATCTCCACTTCACAGAAATTGGAGCTACATAGGAATCACTCTTGTTATATCCTACACACACACATTACACAAAGACGGTGTGATGTGGGGATATTAATCCCCTCTTGGGATAATTCTAATTTCTGTTGATTTGGCATCATATTAATACCTCTTTGTGGTTCCTTAGTTGGAACAGGACCATGTGTCAGGAGGGTCTTCATAAATTATCTTCATCTCAGAGATAGTCTCTCTAGATCCAAGGAATTTTTCACCTTTCAATATATACAGGCTTAAATGGTTTTGTACTGTTCACTACTTTACAATACTATTAAAAAAAAATTTAAAATTTAAAAGCTGACATTAAACCTGTTCTGACTGAAAATTGCTTTGATAATTTGAAAAAGGGTATGTTTTGGTAAATAGTTGTCATATTTCAGTGATTGTCAAAACATCTTGATTTAATCAGAGATATGAATGATATATTATAAAACCAATTCTTATATGAAAAAATTTGCTCTTGATAACTAGACCCATGAAAATAATTCAGTTAGAAGACCTTCAGTTTCTAGATGGCATATATGTTTACACGTGAAAAAGTCTTTGATACAAACCAGTGACAATGTTCATTTGGTATTCTGTATGAATTTTGCAGGTATGGATTTTTGGAATTTGCCACGGAGGCTGCTGCAAAGAAAGCCTTTGACGATAACCAGAACAATGACACCTTCGCTGTCATGTTTGCCCGGAAACTAAAGAGTGCTGATAAAGATAAGAGGGATAAAAGTAAGTTGACTCAGCCGGGGAGAAATACTTCAAATCACTATAATGGGTGTACTTTTTGGTACAACATGGAAGCCCTAATATGACTGTGAACGTGAAAGTTATTACTTGGTGCACTGGTTTGTTGTTTTTGCCTCTCTTCCCTTGCAAAGATTGATGTTGGAAACACACACTTGACTGTTTTGGATTCATGGCATTTGTCATCTGTGGTCACGTGGATGTATTGTAATTTGTCACCAATTTTTAGTCAGTTTCATTGGTTTCCTTGACAATTGGTGTGGTGGAGATTTGGAATAAGTGGGTATGATGTTGATACACATCTCAGAAATAGTAATGGAGAAAGGAATGGACTGGTTGGTGTGTGATGCACTGGGTGGTGCTGACATTGGGTGCCAGCAAGTCTAAGAGCTTGATTTCATGTGTACCGGTATGTTGACTTTTCTGTGTTGGAAGTGATTGTTTATATTAAATCTTGTGTGTGTTGGGTACCTTTGATTTATATTTCCTGAATTTGATGGGAGACATGATATTTAGTATAATATCAGGAGTTGTGATGGAGTGATGAACATTTTTCAGGTGTATATTTCATAATAGTTTTGCTTGGATGTTGATGATGAAAAGTTTAAAAATTCTTAACTTTCAGGCAAAAAAATCTGTTGGTTTACTGAGAGTTTGGTGTGATCTAGAAGACATCTTTCAAATTTTGAAATAATAAATTAAAATGCATGCTAATTGGACATGATAGCTTCTATATCTGTCAAAAATAAGCAGAGCCTATAAAATCTTGAAGCTACTGATTTGTTGGCAATCAAATGGAGCAAATAAATCTGATCAGGTTTTCAATAAAGTTAATAAAAATTATTTTGTCTGTTCATTCAAGGTTTGCATGAAGATCCTCTGAGGTTATATGTGAAGTCTGTAGATGAGAACACAACTGAAAGTTCCCTGAAGGGGCTGTTTCCAAAGTCGGTAGAGGTAGTTATCCCCAGGGATTCCGTGGGGGGCAAATGTTTGGGGTAAGCCTGGATTTCGTCTTCCAAATATGATCAATTCATTTTCTGATTGACTTAATCTGATGGTATATATTAGAGAAAGGTTTCTAATTACTCTTTGTTTCGAGTATGTACTAATGTTTTGTATGAAAAATTGTTTATTTCTTAGTCAAACTTGAAATGGATTTAGAAAGTTTTCCCTTGAGATGTTATTTCAGTAAAAAAATAAGCTGCTTGTTGTTTGATTGGTGAATATTATTGTCAAATGGTGGGCATGTTGTAGGTATGCATTTGTGTCGTTTTTAACACCTGAAGATGCTCAGGAGGCCATTAGAGCAAACCAGTGCAACTTTGAGAAGGTTCATCTAGCAGTAGAGAGGAACAATAAATGTAAGCTGCTGGATCATATTGTACTTGACAGACCATGTCTACAGGGGTGAATCATTTTCAGTGAAGGTTCTTGTTAACCCTTTCCCTCATATAGACTCATTTTGACGCCCTCAATAGGTACCACATAAAGCCTGATCTGCAGAAAACCGCAGCTAAACCTTACCAAATTTAATTATAAAATCCTCCTTTCCAGACCACTGAGGAGCAGCAAACAGCATAAAACCTGATCAGCCTGCGAGTTACTCGCAGGCTGATCTGGTTTTATGCTGTTCGCATAGGTCTTTTCATGGTGTCCTCTATGAGGGAAAGGGTTAAATGTTATCCAACAGGACACATTTTCTACAGATATATATTGTAACAAAAGGTGCCATTTAAACAGATTAAGGTTTCTGTTTGGCTCATTGTTTTGAAGCTCTAAACAGGTGTGTATGCAACAAGCAGTTCTGTATTTTGGACTGAGTGAGAGATGCAACTCTGGTTAGGACTCTGTGGAATTATTCTTTTCATGCTTCCCCCAAATGCATCCATTGCATAATAAAACTACTATAATACACATTCAGTACTTTCCATAGCTTTAAATAATGATTTGAGGACTGGTCCCGCAGCCATGTGGTAAGAGCATCTGCCTTGGAATTGAGAGATTTTGGTTTCTTTCCCTGGCTGCAACATACCACAGTTGTAAAAAATAGTAATGTAGTACTGGTATAGCTCATTTGCTTGGCACTCAGCATTTAAGGACGTTTTCGGTAGTAATTTATGCGCATCACTCAAGCGCATCTAGGGGAGATAATCGTCGACTTTTACTCTTCAAAAAGGAGATAGTTGAATAGCATTCGGACATTTCACTTTGCGTTTAAGTCTTCGATTACGATGAGCCAACAACTACGGATATGCGGTCAGTTTGTTAAAAAATCAAAGAAAGATCTGATAGAATAAGAGCGGCATCCCAGCTGTACCGTCAACCTGTTAAATCAATTTCTTTGGATGATAATGGATATTTAAAAAGAATTTTTATGATTTTTTTTTATAGTTTTGGCAAATTGGTTACCATGGAAATTTCATTTTTTTAAAAAAAGTAGCCCGACAACCTTACTTTTTCTTTTCATTTTTAAACTCGCCATTGAATTCTACTATGGATATCAAAAAATAAAAACATTCTATGAAGGGATTATTATTTAATCTTTATTTATTTGCAGAACATGTGTGTTTTTTCTTTCATTTTTACCCTGTGAGGAAATTCAAAATGGCTGTATTGTGTTGAAAAAATGTACAGATGGAAAAATTACTTAATTAAAACATAAAATAAAGTTATTTTGTGTGCAAATTCATGTTTGTTATGATTGTGTAAAATATCTGGAATATTTTAAGTAACTTGAATAAATTAGGCCATTTTGTAGGATTTCACCAAATTAGTTACCATGGAAACTTCATTTTTACTAAAAAAGTAGCCCGACAACCTTACTTTTTCTTTTCATTTTCGAACTTGCCATTGAATTCTACTACGGATGTCAAAAAATTAGAAAATTCTATGAAAGGATTATTATTGCAGAAATCTGTAGAAATCGTCCTTAAGGGTATTTCCAAAACAGGTCGGCCTGGTATCAGGATAATGTGATTGGGTGTGGTATCATACCACATGCCTAGCCATGATACTGCAGTGTGACAGCACTATATCTCTCTCAAGTAGACACTGTCTCTAAATGACTTATACTATCAGTGGGGCATTAAGTAAACAAACTGACTTAAGCAGGAGAAAAGTTAGTTTATTATTGAAGGTATTTTACATTTTAATGTCAAGAGTCTAACTGATAACAAAAGTATTGTGAGGAATCTGTTAGAAAATGTATATTTCATGGAATGTGTTTAGGAATTATTGTAAGTGAACATTCATGAACAGCATTAAGAAGAATATAATTAGGAATCAGCTTAATTCTGATCCTTTGCTCTACTGAAGATGAATAAAAAGTATTTTATGAATCATGATAAAGAGGTATTTGTGTTACTTTCTTTCAGATCTGGACCCCAAGACGTTATTTATTCCTAAGCTTGATAAGAAGGAAACCAAGAATTCTTTAAAAAATAAATTCAAACAAGTGATGAAGGTTGAGATCATTGGAGAAGGGGACGCAAGGTACGTGGCTAAATAGGCTGTCAGAATCTGTTGTTTTAATGCCCTGGATCAATTTCATTTCTCACAGCAACATTTTTTACTTTGTATTTTATTGACAGTCTCTTTCCGCAATGACTGACTGGAAAGTCATCGTTGGCCACATGACCTGGTTAAGTCACACATGGCTGGAGAAAAGGCATGAACTCCTGGCCTGTCTGTATTCATCTGTTGGATTACTGTGTTTCTGGTCAGGAAGGAAACGGAGCCACACCTATTTCTATGTACAATCTGTCCTTCAATCATGTGATATGTACTAGATTAACAGTGACTTGATGTATCAGTCAATAGTAAACAAGCTTTATAATCATAACAGGCATCCCTGTTCATTAAATGTCTCCTGAGATTTTTCCTCAGATGTAAAATTTGAAGGTCAATTCCTCCATAATTATGAGCCTAAAGAGAAGAATTTTGTGAATATTTGTCATGAATATTACTTCTCTTTTTTTTTCAGGTCCCTATAATCAGGGTCACCCCATTTTTTTTCCTCGTCAGTAGGTGTGCGTGGGTCGAGGCCATCCCACTCCACACCGTACATTATTAGACATAAGATATATACAATTTATGCAATATATTATCAGTAATAATTTATAGGGTCTGAAAAAAAACAAAAACAAAAAACATTGAAATAACAAACAGAAAAAAGAGGGGGGGGGGAAACATATTCACCAAATATATATTTCTATGAATGAGTTGTCGTGATTAAGATTTCATTTTCTTTTGTTTTGTTTTGGATTAAATATCATTTAAGGTATTTGAGACAAAATTTACAATGGCAGATTTATAATTTCCCAAGCAAATTTTAAGCTATTCATCATTGATTGACAGTTTGGTAAAATTTGTTTCATTTTACATAGGAAAATATATCTTTTAACTTCTAAAAATAATATTGTATAACTATCTTTGTCTTTGTATTTTTCATATACTCCAAATATAAAATAGTTACTGTTGAGAAGTCCTGAATTTTTTTGTATAAATGATAATTTTTGCTTTAAGAATCAAAGATAACCTGTAGTTTTGGACAACTCCAGAATAAATGTAATATGGTTTCTTTTTCTGTTTTACAAAAAGTACACATCTTATTATCTGTTATATTCATTTTCTACAACAAATAATTAGTACCTAATATTCTATGAAGTATCCTTGTTTGCAACCATTGAATATATGAATCTCTTGTAATTTGAAATGTTAGACTGTAAATATCATTCCATGGTAAAGACAAATCAGAGTAAACATTATTCCATTTTTCTTGACTACTTGGAATATCATTATTAGCTATAAGTTTTCTATAAACTTGTTTATTGGTATTCGCACCAACAATAATTGGTTTTAAATAAGAACTGATTAATGGAAATTTTACTATGTTATTATTGAATTCAATTTTACAGGCCGCTTTATATCTATTCACATTTATTGTGAGAGCTTCATAATGTATAAAATTGATATAACATCCTGTTTTTTTAACCACTTCACTATGCATTAAAAGTTCTCCTTTATTAAACTTAAAAAAATGTGTGATTATGAAACAATGGTAAATCTAAGAAAAGAGTTTCTGTATTGATCACTAAACTGTTAACATATTCTGTATAACTTTTCAAAACAGTTATCCAAAAATTGTTTTTTATTTTACTAATAACTCTATCTGCATACAATTTTCCAGTACAAAACAACATATCTATATTAAATATTGATTTAACAAATATGAAACATTGACTGTTTACTGTATTTATATATCTTTTTAACCAGCTAAGCTTAAGTGAGTTGTTATAGGAAAAAATGTTTGTATCTTTAATCCCCCTTCACAGTAATTTTACATGTTATAGTACCTTTGATTTTTACTCGCTCACCCCATACAAAATCCGTGAACAACTTATGTATATTTTCCATTATCTTACGAGGTGGTGTTGGCAAAGATGTAAAACAATGCGTTAAAAGTGGAAGTAATAATGATTTTACTACTGTTATTTTACCAATAGGGGACAACTTTCTTCTTTTCCAAAATGAAATATTACATTCTTAGAGATGTTGTAAAATTTCTAAAAAGAGTAGTGGTACGGAATTGAAGAAAATCTCAAGTAGACCTGGTCTCAGTGTGAGGTCAGGCTCAATTCCAATACTTGATCATAATGGCCATACTTCAAGGTTTAAGCATGAAAATCATACTTAATTTAGGTAATTGATTTTGAGAATTTGAGGATAGGTCTTTTAGTTTTTGTTTACATAGATGGTAAAATATCCATGATGATTTTAAACACATATTTTTGTGACAGCTGTAACCATTCTGTATGTTGTGTGGTTACAGGAAGGCCGTGCTAGGGTTCCAGCTGGCGAAGGTGGCACAGAAGGCTCTTGAGGCCAACAAGGCAGCCTTCCCAGGCATCCGGTTCAACCTCGCACAGAAAGGTGAGTAGGTCTATGATGATGGTGACATCTGTGTCTGGCATTAGGAGCTTGTTTTGTTGCCCATTTAGACGTGTTTTCCCTGGGTACTTTGGCTCCACCCTCTATATGAATGTCACTATCATTGCTAGCAAAAAAAATCAAACAGGATAGCTTTGATCAGTTTTTGATATTAAAGTATAAAGATTTCAAAAAGTGTTCTTGCCATAGAAAAATGATTGAGGTAATTTTTCAGAAGGCATTTTCTGCATATGCAAATAAATCTCATTATAGTTTGCTGCATTCTCTATGTCAATATAGTGATTTATTATTCTCTCTAAGATCAGGCAAATGTTTGCCAAAAGTAGTGGCTCTAAAGGTCATATATTGAGACAAAATCCTTTGAAAATTAGATGTTCAAAGGTTTTGTGTGTAGATTGACTAAAAATTAAAGTTTATCTTTTACATCTCTAGCAAACTATTGAATCCCTGGAATTACACTTTTTCTTTTAAATTATTTAAGATGAGGAATCTGGTAATAAAGCAAAGAAGGAAACTGAGAAACAGACAAAAAAGACTGCTGTGGCTGTGAAAGTTCAACAGAAACAGCCTGAGGAAGAAGATGATGACGATGATGATGATGACGACGACGATGATGAATCTGATAGCGAGGAAGAAGGACCAGTTAATAATGTGAAAGCTGCAGCAGCAAAAAAGACTGTGAAAACAAAACAAGCACCTGTAGAAGAGGAAGATGATGACGATGATGAAGATGATGATGATGACGACGATGATGATGATGACGAAGACGATGATGATGATGATGATGATGATGACGACGATGATGATGATGACGATGATGACGATGAGTAAATGAAATTGAACATATATATGTGTATATTTAAATGACCACTCTGGGATGATAGTTTCAGTGCAACAAATTTACAGAAACTCTGTGAAAGGATACTAGTTGTCATTGAAAGTTTTTCATCTTCTCTAGTTAAGACTTGATACTTAGCTCTGGGTGGAGACAGGCAGCAATCATCATACTGAAGACCTCATTCAGTAATCAAGACCCAATATCAGTCAACCTCATCGGAGCTAAAAAATAAAATCAGCAAGTGTGTATCCTAGAAGTTGGAGCGTAATTTTTTTCCATTGTGGTCTGACTGTCAAACCTTGGTAGTCATTCTGTGGAGTGTTGAGGTGGCATGGTACAGTACAGATTTTTCAAGCTGGAAGCTGTGTCCAGTAGTCCTATGGTGTGTGGTCTCCTACGCGGGTGGTTCTGGGTTTGAGTACTTAGTTTTTTTTCCGCAGACTTATTTCAAGCAATTAAGAAATGAAAGGATCTGGACTGGGTCATCCAAAATCTTAATTAGGATGACTAATTAATTACAGTGTACTGTGTCTTGTACAATAGAATAGAGCACTTCTTCTAATGTTGACGTTACTGCTATGACTTCAGCAGGTATACAAGATCAGCTGTGCATGCTTTATTCATTACAACCTGTTGGAACAAATTTTTTGAAGTTATGGAGAATGTTGTATTTTGATTTGTCCTGAATATCTTCATCAGCAATCATGAAGACATTAGAATATGTTTTACCATTCCTCATCTCCTCTGTTGTACATATATCATACTCATCAACATTCTCTTCAGCAAGTGGTTTGTTTATCTTGTAGCTAACTTAAGCTTTATGTTTATTCCATGTCCATTAGTCGTCAGTTTATTCAGGGAGTATTCCTAGGTGGATGTTCTTTTCTGAATTAATCTTCAGTATGATAGAGGGACTGGTCATTAGTTGGGAGGGATCACATTTCATTGGAGAACTTATTGGGGGTCTGATTCCACCAAATGCTTGTCTACATAGAAAATAATTCTTATCCTCTAAAACTGGGGGTAAGCAGGCTACTTTGTTAATCTGTTTTAAGCTGATATCATGTTTATTATAGAGGTTTTTTATATTTTTATTTTCTGTACGTGATGAGCATGTTTTTAGATTAATGTCAGAAACAGGACAGTTATAAGATGAATTTTATGCAGCTACTACAACTTGTGAGTGTTTTCATGTAATGGTTGGGATCATGTGGTACCCATTTCTAATAAAGTTTTATGATTAATGTAGAGAATCTACATCTGATATTTGTTAGTGTTTTACATACACATGAATTTAATGATAAGATAACTGACAGAAGTAAATATTTATGTGAAGAGTATTTTGAGAGAAGAGTAATAGGGTTTTGTTGTGAATGATATGAATTATAATAAATAAAATCTAACCTCATTTATGTTGAGCTTGTCTTTTCTGTACCAAATTAAGTGAGGTGAAAAATCAATTGTGAAGGAAATATGGCAACATTTTCTGGCTTGAAATATGTGTGTTTGTAAGCATTAAAATTGGGGGAAAAATCTCGAGTATTGTGGACCATTGATTTAGAAACTACCCCTCAAAATCGTTTTGACCTTCATGGTCATTTTATGTCACCTGCTGTAAGCAGCGGTGACACATAGGGATCACTTCTCCATCATCTGTCTGTTCATTTGTTTGGCAAACTTTTTCCATCATGTTACTCTCAGCAGGTGACACTTGTGTTCCAAGGAACACTTCTTGTTGAAACTTGAAAATTAGGTTAAACAGTCGATCCTTGTACATCAAATAAAACAAACGAATTAAAAATATTACTGGTGAGAATGGACCTTGCCTTGAAAAAAGTTACCTGTATATGGGAAATCCTATATTTATCAGCCCGGGTACAAACTACTTAGGAAATATTCAGTGAATATCACAAAGTGAACTACTGAAGTGTGAATTTGCTTTCAAGGGAACTACTGAACCATTCTGTTTGTACTGGCCTCGGTTTTCCATCCTACATAATATTACTAAAGATCTTGTTTTTGTTTTTTTGGCTATGTAAATCCTCCCTAGTAGAGAGACTATTATTTTAAAGGAATGGGTAATAACTGGCATTTAAATCTGATAATAACAGTGATGTTAAGGTCATCCATCCATTATAAGATTATGGTCCTTCAAATGCTAAAAAAAACTTCCGTGTAGATGCAAGCATCCATTGACTTGAGAGTTATAGGCTTTTTTACTAACAGTCTAAGGTTTGCATTTACTTTAAAATTCTCATGATTACTTGATGGACCATCATCATAAATAAATGACATACGAATAACATTAAGATTGAACATGGGAGGAGATCATGCAGTAATGTTTTTTAGAGCAGTATTTGAATATTTTTGATAAAATTTGTATCTTTAAAGCTGATGACAATTCCAGTGATGCACTCATGCAATACAGAATTTTTGGATATTTTCCACAATCATAAACTACACAAAAAATCTGCTTCCATGGCAATAGACCTAGATAAAACTTCATATCCATCCATTCTAGTAAAACTTAGCACTGTTCATCAGATATATCTTTAACCCTTTCACTCATAGAGGACACTATGAAAAGACCTATGCGAACAGTATAAAACCAGATCAGCTGTGGTTTTATGCTGTTCGCTGCTCCTCAGTGGTCTGGAAATGAGGATTTTTAATTAAATTTGGTAAGGTTTAACTGTGGCTTTCTGCAGATCAGGCTTTATGTGGTACCTATTGAGTGCGTCAAAATGAGTCTATATGAGGGAAAGGGTTAACAGTATGAGAAAGGATTGACACACTGTGATACTACTGCAAGGATGCTTAGATGGCTTTGGTCTTCACTGATTGAATACTCCTATAGTTGCTGGTATATATTGGTGTTACAGAAACTTAATTTTTGCTAAATACAGACCATGCCTAGTCTGCGTTCAGTCAAGCTAACAGTTGCAAGTTGGTACCCAGCTTACATTCATTACTCGGTGATAAAACAGGAGTCAAACCGCTCACGTTAGCTCCCGTTAGGTTGACTGAATGCATGGCTGCTCTGACATCGCAGAACATTGAAATGATTCCAAATTAAAATATTTTCAATTTTGTATCACAACATTCAACAGAACATAATGCATAAACAAAATGTATTTCATGTCAGTAAATAAGTGAACAGAAAATCTCAAATAGCTGCATGCACTTGGACTGCACCATAATTTTAATACATCCTGCTTTTAAGTTGTCTCGTACTAACACTTGTCTACTTGCACCAAAACCATGCTAAATTGTAAAAAATTAGGGATTTTTTAAGAGTTTACGGTAAGTTTTGCACCTTTCTCTTCACGGCACTAGGTTTTACTGGGTGTACTCGGTAGCTTAGGAGGTCAAGCACTATATCTTTTAACTAATCCACACACGTGGCCATAATAATCAGAAAAATGATTGTTAGCCATTACTATAGAAGAAAAAGAAGGGCCAGAACTCTGCTTCAGCACCCAGACACCAAGCTTATATCTTTCTGGATCTCTAAATATACAAGTAATGAGAGACCATGCATCAATCAATTATAGGATAGCATCCACTAATCTATTTTCTTGTCAATGTAAAATATTTCATTTCCCCTCTACCCTTCATTTTAATGTCATTTTCTATCTCTCCAGAGAGGGGAATAAATCTTCTCAAACATTCAATGACACAAATCTTGCATGCAACCTTGCAGAGAAATGCAAATTTTGGGATATGGTATTAAAAGAAAATTCACAACTGTGTGTGTTGTCATAATTTAATCATAAATCAAACATGATACAAAAATCAATGTACAGCAAAATAGACTTGAAAAGACAAATTTATTACTACCATTTACAATGGGCAATCGTGTTTGTATTTAGCTGACAGTGTCAATAGAAATTTACACTCAAAGACCCATTGACACCTATCTGTATAATCCTTTATCACAAAATATTTACTTGAAATTCAAAATTACACTAAATGCTAAAACAAACCTTAAAAAAAAGTTAATTTGTAACTTCCATATATATGTGATATTTTTTTTTTTTTTTAAATATTCACATGTTACTGTGCACAAATTTAATCAATATCAGAAGCAGAAATTTGAATCATCACAATAGAAGAAAAATTTAATTTATCAAATCAAAATCTTTTAATTCATGTTTAATTCATCACGTATCACTGCCTGTTCATGTTGTTTTGGTGTTTACAACTGACAACAGTATTTCAGTCATACCAAGGTCAAGCTGCTTACCTAGGGAAGACCAGAGGTGCACAGAGGCACCTGGGCAGAACCTGTAAATTACCGCAAGCCAACTGGACCAGACTAGGACTGGAACCCACAATGGTGGTCAGTGTTAATTTGATGCTGAGAGTGGACAATAGCTCAACTGGTGACCTGCCAAACTATTGATAATCCTGAATAAACAGACACTAAGCTCACATTAAACAGACAGTAGCCATTGCATAATGAAGGACATTTCTTAAAAGTTCTGAGGTGAAATAAAATAAAAATGTCAACCAAAAAAAAAAAAAAGAAAAGAATAAAAGCAATAAATACAAATGATATCAGTGTTTCAACTAGGCAATTAAGCATGTCACCTGGAGATAGCACTAAAGCAATAACATTAAAGCTTAACAGTTGTGTAATGCAGGGAAAACTATACCATAAAAATAAGATGCTTTTAAAGTGAAGAAAAAGACTATACATACTATATTTACTCTGGTATTGAAAAGTTCAATGAGAGAGGTGCTTGCCAAAAAAGTAATTAAGAAAACATTCTTTTCAATCTGATTTATTACCAGTTTCTTTTGAATATCTCTGACTTTTGAGTTTCTTTTGGATAGGTTAACATGATCTGCTCAGAAATAAATATTTATGAAAATGTTTATCAAGTGTAGGCTGTAAGGGGATTCAAACCTGGACCTTGTGTACCCCTTCATCATACAAAAACATTCAGGAAAATGACCACTGTGACCAGTACCTTAACAGGCCACCCTACCAGTATCTGATCAGCTAAACCTCAGAATCAAGAGATGATAGGACAGTTACATCCGCCAAGACTATGCATTGCTGACAGTCTTATCTGGGTTCTCAAAGCTGAAAAGAAAGGAATATTTCTAATATAACGTGAATTCCCTATAACTGGACATGCTTGTATTACCTTACAATCATTGTTTAACACAAGGGTGTTCTCTGAAACACATGACTGTGTAACCTGCTGAGGCATGACAGATAAAGTTCAATGGACAGACGACAG